>CAXITT010000577.1:4327-21675 GCA_964033795.1 Lymnaea stagnalis | reverse complement strand
ATATATATATGTATTGTGGCTATTTTCTGTGACGAGGACAGTCGATTAGAAGAGATATAAAGTGGAGACAGCTTGATTTTTGGAACAGTATTTTTTTTTTAAAATAATTATATGTGATATTGTAAAAAAAATTCTATACCATCTTGAATGGAGGCTCGATCTGTCAACCTGCCCACCTGCCCACCTGCTAATGACTCTTTGATTAAATGTTGGTATGGAACAATAAAAGATGCAGAATTAAAAGTTCTAAAATATATTCTTGTGAATTTTAACAAAAAAATAGTTCAAATAGTAGTGTTAAATAGAAGATGGGGTAAAACATGTGACCATTTGGGAGTAAAATCTTTATTAGATATATCTTTATGGTAGGACCAGTTTATGTTAGGGCCATTTTATGACAAGACCAGTTTCTGGTAGGACCAGTTTAAATATATTTATATTCAGTTAATTTGATTTAATTATTTTGATATTATTACCCCTCATAGAATTTAAGCAAATTCTGAAATCTTTCTTCCCTAGGCATAGTCAGTAGATTTCAAATGTCCTGTTTTCCTTCTGAAAGCATTTTTATCATTGCTTTCATGCATGCGGGCTCTGGCCCGCCTGTCTCTCGTCTTTCAACACTGTTATGACAAGCCATCATGTCTCGCATGTTTCAACACTGTGTTGATAGACGCACGTACAAACAAAAAACATCGTTTGAAGTGGTGTTTAGTTTTGTCCACACCTTCCCACCAAACTGCCCCCCCACCCCATTTAAACCATTGCCATCACTTGATGGCGTGTCTTAGAGTAAGCCACACGTCGTTTGTAAAAATTATTTCTAAAAGGAACGACATGTAGGACTTAAGTCTGGGTGTTAAGCCATTGGCTACAGTGTGAGACGTATGGATTCTCTGATTTCTTATGTGATAGGTCCACACCCCCCCCCAACAGACTATGACCCGGGGGGAGATCTGTCTAATATGACTTTCATTAAGGATCATGGTGGTGGGTGGGGTGAGAACAAAACAGAAACAAAGAGGAAATTAAAGACATACAGAGAGAGAGAGAGAGAGAGAGAGAGAGAGAGAGAGGGAGGAGAGGGGGGAGGAAGGAGAGAGAGAGAGAGAGAGAGAGAGAGGGGGGGGGGAGAGAGAGAGAAAAAGAAACGGGAGAGAGGGGAGGGGGGGAGGGGAGAGAGAGGGGAGGGGCGAGAGGGGAGAGAGAGGAGAGAGAGGGGGGGGCGAGGAGAGAGAGCAAGAGAGAGGAGAGAGAGAGAGAGAGGGGGGAAGGAGAGAGAGAGAAAAAGAAACGGGAGAGAAAGGAGCGGGGGAGAGGAGATAGAGGGGAGAGGCGTTAGAGGAGAGAGAGGTGAGAGAGGGGGGGGCGAGTAGAGGTAGCAACAGAGAGGAGAGAGAGAGAGAAGAGGAGGGAAGAGATAGAAAGACAGACGGCTCAACTCCGATTTTCTATGTGTGTTTAGTCATTTATTTCCTCAATGCTCCAGTCGGGGAGAATCTTTGATTTACGGGCATGTTAAGATATTTGAACCCATGTCTTTATTCATGTGTGTAACAAGAATTTACGAGGAAGATATAATCTCTAGTACTCGAACATGGAGTGTGTAAACAGAAAGAAAAAAATGTATGGTTCAGCCCTGTGTTATAGGTCACCTGTGTGATAAAATTTGATAAGGACCTTTAAAAAAAAAAATATTCAACTAATTTTTATACTCCCAATAGGCTTTGTCATTTCTAAGACCGGAAAACGTCATAGCGTACTATTTTTAGAAGGTCCGCGGACAAATATTGCTTAAAACATGGCAGCTTATAGTGTGTTTCAGCATATCGTTCGGGCGATACTTGTATCTAGAGTTACTGTTACATATGACGTTCACGCAATGAAGTCGCATTTGAGAAAACAGAAGTAAAAAAAAAAAAAGTGTAAAATATTTCGTAAAATAGAGTTGTAAACAAGTTTCAGGGACACTTCGCTAACACAGCAATACTGAACAGTGTTGAGATTTTGTCCGCGCTGAGTACCCGGATGATCAGTAATGGTGACATCAGTTCTATTAATAGATTTCCGCCATTAAATGACAAGCCCTATAATATTTTCGCACTTACTTACTATCAGCGTCATCAGTTTATGGCGCTTTTCATACGTTTAGGAAATAGTAGAACAAGGAATGTGGAAGCTTGAAATAGAAGGACAGGACCCCACAAGAAAAAGAAAGAACGTTTCGGCCAAGAGCCTCCCCCGGCAGACAGGACAAATGGAGAAATAACAAGAAACAGAAAGTTAACAGCTCGCCATTTGATTAGTGTTATTACCGGAAGTTGGGTTTTATCAAAACAAAGATTACAGGAAGAAGTAAAAGAATTTATGTTTTATTGCTATGAAAATTAGGATTTTAACGGGAACAAAATATTTTGGAAATATTTAAAATATAAGAAATGAGGAAAGAAATAAAGGGGAAATTTATTATCACAGTAATGATACACACATCCCCCCCCCCAAAAAAAAAAAAACTTAAAAACTTTTAAAAATAATAATAATATTTTGTTGCATTTATTTTTTTTTTAATTAAGGGAAAAAAATATTTTGGAAATATTTAAAAAAAAAGAAAAGAGGAAAGAAAAAAAAGGAAAATTTATTATCACAGTAATGATACACACATCCCCCCCCCAAAAAAAAAAAAAACTTAAAAACTTTTAAAAATAATAATAATATTTTGTTGCATTTATTATTTTTTTAATGTGAAGGCAGATCGTTACATTTTATGTGTGCTTTGGATTCTGATTCTGATAGGCTACGTTGCTGCAACCAAGTACTGGCATGTGTGCAACGGTTTGGGAAACGATGCTGGTATCCTAAAAGCTCCTAGCGGGTGCCAGGGCAGCCATGAAGCACTCGAGTGATGTCGAGTCCACGCTGCTGGTGCATCTTTGATGACGCATTAAGATTATTCTTATGCACTTAGGAATCGTTTCGATCAATTACTTTGTCATTATTCGTTAGACGACTAGAAGGCAAAAAGATTTGAAATATAGGTACTGGTCCTAGCAAGATGGAAAAGGCTCAAGTCTTGAACTTTACATCAAGAAAGAACCAATAAGAAAGTTCATTTTATGAAACTGTAGCTTTTTCGATCAATTACTTTGTCATTATTCGTTAGACGACTAGAAGGCAAAAAGATTTGAAATATAGGTACTGGTCCTAGCAAGATGTAAAAGGCTCAAGACTTGAACTTTACATCAAGAAAGAACCAATAAGAAAGTTCATTTTATGAAACTGTAGCTTTTTCGATCAATTACTTTGTCATTATTCATTAGACGACTAGAATGCAAAAAGATTTGAAATATAGGTAAGGGTCCTAGCAAGGTGGAAAAGGCTCAAGACTTGAACTTTGCATCGAGAATAATCAATAAGAAAGTTCATTTTATGAAACTGTAGCTTTTTTTTCACGTTACTTTTTTTCTATTGATAAGCGTTAAAAGGCTAAGTTTTATTTAAATCTTTTAAAATTTTACAACGTGATAAATATTATATACATATATATTATGTTTGTGTTCGCTTTTTTTTTTCAATTTCACCACGCACAGCTTAAATAAAAGCAAATTCGTAATAACTTTTTTTTTGTTTTTTCCGAATTAAATTTACTAAAAAATCAAGTTCAAGGCTTATTGAAATTTTTAAAATTATACATTTTAATAATGTGTCATTTCTCTTGAACTGGAAAGCCGTCTCATCAAATCTTTAGAACAAATTTTACAACATTTTTTTGTTCGAATAGAGATGGCCGAAGGGCACATGGTTTAACTTCTAATGGCCCTAAATGATGATTTAACAGAGGCGATTCCCAGACCGCTCGTCCAGTGACCTTTGAAACTTAAAGACGCTACCATTCTCAGTGACTGAACATCCCCCCCCTTTTTTTTTCAAATGGTCATTCCTATTGACCCTTGTTGCGAACTTATTTTTAAATAAGTGTTTCAATTAATTTCAACAGCTTCTGTTATCTAGCCTGGAGAGGACATTTTTTTTTTTTGAACTTTAAATTTTACGGTTTAAACAAGAAAGTTTAACATCACAGAAGTCTACTTCTCTTTTCTTACGTCCTGTGTAACTTTATGCCTTTAAATAACAATAGTAACTGTGGATGATGCTGTTTAAATAACAATAGTAACTGTGGATGCTGCTGTTTAAATAACAATAGTAACTGTGGGATGATGCTGTTTAAATAACAATAGTAACTGTGGATGTCACTAACAGGCATTTTGAGACACCACAATATAGTTTGATGTTAGATGAAAGGGAGACCTTAGGCCTGGTCTATTAGAAAAAAAGCCTACCAAGTCTAACCTCCCCCCCCCCACCCCCCGTTTCCAACCAAAAATTGCAGTCACGTGAGCCACACTTGGCGTACCTCAAAAATATGGGCAGCGCCTACACAAGGAAAAGTGTATTTAAGAAATGTGCTACGAGGAAAATTATTAATTGTTCAACCGCAATTTGTGCGAATGGAATTTGTTTCCAAAAAAAAATGTTAGACGTAGTTTAATTCCTTCGGTTTTTTAAACGTTTTTAGAAAATGTGCAACTCAGTAACGGGTAAATATAAATTATTTTTTTTTAATTTTGTTAGCTGTGTTTTTGTTGGGTTTTTTTTTTTCAATTAAATCATTTCGAAAAAACTTCCATTTTAATAAATTTCCGTTCAAACAAAATTATTTTCCAACATGCTCCCGTTGAACGATTTTCTTTCGAATCAATTTAATTCGTTCAAATTTCTGGTAACTTGGCTGCACACACACATTACCCACCAGGCTGAACCAAGCATATTCCGGTTGTGCAGCTAATTATATTATCTATTTTTATTTTTATCAATTTTTTTTTTTTTTTTTTTTTTTGGGGGTTGGGGGGTTTTGATTTTGGGTTTTTTTATATTTTTTTCTCACTTTCAATTTAAACATGTTATATGTTGTCCACAGAGAACTTGGGTTCTGGTCTCAGTAGCCGAATATCATGATCCATGACATCAATGGAAATGTCTCAACCCACGTGGCCACGAAAACGCTTCGCAGAAAGCCACGCCCTCTGTCAATCATAGACGAGAGCTCCACCGCGGAGAATGACGTCAACAACACTAATGTTCAAAAAATAGATTCGCAGAGCGTCAAAACTGGTCGGTCGTCCCGGCGGCTGGCTGTGGCGCCGCTGCAACATCCGGTCATTGAGCTAAGCCTCAGCGGGTACGTGGACGCAACTACAGAAAACCCGCAATCGAAGCCAGCAGACGTAACGGAAACGCAAAATATTCGGAATTCGGAAGTTGAGGACCATGAGAACTGGAACTCGTCCAGCGACCATGGCCTTGGTATTTTGAACTGGTCAGTGCCAGATAAGTCACACAAAATACACCAATACGCGGCCCCTGACCCTGATGATGGTCAGTATCTAGTTCCCAACGGCCCAGAAGAGTCCGAAATTGTATCATCTGAGAACAGCCGTCCGTTTTGTGAGCGGCTAACGGGGCACAGCAAAGCAGCAACAGCCGACGATAACCGTGAGTCTACGTCATTCTCAGAAACAGGAAATAAATCTCCAAGTTATGATTTAAATAGCGAACTGTCCGCCATGAAGAAATGCCGACAGTTATTATTTCCGATTAGTGAATCCAAGAACGTCTGCAACTTGGACGGCATAGGTGAAGAGGAACAATGGTCCAACAAACGCGACCTTGACAAAGATCAGACGGCGTGGCGGGAAAGGGTGAAGGAGAGCGCTTCCGTTTCGTCATTGCCAGACAAATTCCGGCCCTTGAGAAAGAGTCTGGGCTCTTTTGGCTCTGGGAGTTTTAACCCCAGAAATGACGTCAATGCCAAAAGAGGTATAGGTCCTTCCGAATCCAGCAGCCCCGAAAACGTTCGGTTTTACCTCCCAGGTCAGCGAAACTCTCCAGAATACTTGATAAATCCAAACTCCGTGGTAACCCGTCACCCAAGCCAGCTGAAAGACTGCCAGGAGCCGATGAAACTCAAGGATGTGGTACAGCGTAAATCATCCTGGCAAGGAAGCTACGACTCCAGCGCTCATAACAAGAAGGCTATTGATGCTATGAGGCAAGAGTTTCTCTCTCGGTTTACATCTGTGCAGCCTGTGGTACAAATCGATCAAATACCCGAGAGCGAGCCCACAGCGAACCTTAGCCATCAAGATTTACCAGAAATCCAGACTGGTGGCCCGGAAAGTATACGATTGGCTCCATTGTCCGAAAACATACAAGGGATACAACCCGCGACACGACGCATATCCAGCATTGACCAACCCGACTATTTCGCTCTGAAGGAGACGACAAACCGATTGAGGCTAAGTACGAGACGGGCCAGCACTTTGGCGTGGAAGGCGCAGTACGCTGACCACGCAGACGGAGACCAGGACAGAATCAGATCACTGCTCAGTAAGCACAGCTGCAGCCAGGATGACGGACCACTAACTAAAGAGCGGATAGACAGCGTTGAACAGTCCTTGGCGATGTTGCGTCATGAATTGGTAAGGTTTGCAATGCTGAACATTAATTCGCAAATTTGTAAATCCTTTATAATTAACTTCGCTTTTGTTCGTGTGTTTAGGGATGGGTGGCAAAAATCTTCGGACGGCTAACTGACCCACTTCCGTCTATATATCGAGCTGAAACTTAGCTCATAGACTCGTTGCTGGTTTAGCCCCAACCCTTCCCCCCATCCCACAAAAAAATTTCAGTTTTTCCTGTTTTTCAAAGGGAACATGCAGGAAATATGATGCCACTGATTTAGCGAAATAAAATTCCAGATAACTTCGCTAAATGACATTATTTTTATTTTTTTTTAAATATTACAAGTGCACTTGGTGCGCAATATTTACTTGTGTTTTTCGGAAATAGTTGGTGAAAGTAAATTTGAGGTATGAAAACGGGTCATCAGCAGCGAGTCTTTCTGTCAAGTTTCAGCTGGATAGGTTGACGGGAAGACACACACCGACAAAAGCGAAGTTAATATGAAGGATTTATTATGTTGTTTTTTTTCATTCAGATGAACATACGGCACCAAGATCAAGATCTGGCCAAACAGTTTTTGGAAATCAGACACGACATGGGAAAAGTCCGATGGGCCGCGCAGTGCAAGACGCACGACGAGCTCCTTGACGAGGCGGAGGAAGAAATCCAGGACTACCGTGACATGTCCCGTCTGGTGGATCTTCCTAGCCCGACCGTGGATCTCATCTCATCCGTTACCTTCCTGCAGCACTTCGGCGTCACGCGAATGAATATCAGCTCGCGCAGGTTTTCTACGTGCTGATCGACGTGACCATCATCATGGCACTCACTTGCAGAAGTGATGCTTCAAATAGAGGGAAGGCTATAGGATTGGATGTACTGCCTTCAGTGGCGTATGAAGAAGGTGCGGAGGGGGCGATCCGCCCTGAGAAGCACTTTAGTTTTCTGTATATTTATGGACGGGTTGGATTTTCGGCCAACTGCAAAGTTATCGACCTACCCCGGGTGGCACTAACCCAGGGTGGCACCAGCCCCGGGTGGCACTAGCCCTTACAACGCCATCGAATGTCTTGGCAGTCATTTCAGCATTCTGGTCTTGAAATGGATTTTAAATTGTAAAACCTTAACCTACGGTTAACAAAAAATTATAATAATTAAAACCGGCAGTGACTTGATAAGCCCGAAGACGTGGGTCGGTAACTGTGACGCTCTGGTCGTGGAGATAGTACTGCCAATAAAGGAGATAAAGACTTCTCGTTCTGAAAAGTTTGAGCCAAAGATCTTTTTTTTTTTAAATACTTAAATCAGCAGTATCAGAAGCAATGCGGGACCTTCGGGTACCTATGACTATGATGTTCCCTTGTCTTGCAGTTGCCTACGTAAACCCCATAATGCACATTGACTATACGGCGTCCTTTTGTCTCTCCGAGGTTGTTGTTCCTTGTTTGTTTTTTTAAGTTAAGGTCATTAATTTTAATTCTTTACCACCAAAAATCTTTAAAGAACACTCATCAACCTCGGAAGCCCTTGTCAAGAAAATCATTTGGAATGTAGGCCCCTATTCCTTGGACGTATCTCCTCGTGATCTACCTTGATGGGGAGAGCAACACAATGGAAGCTGCTCAAGTTCAAGCTGGGTGAATGGAGCCACAAACGGATAATAGCAGTGGTACCGGTAGTCCATAAAAGGATTCGCCATTTAAGCATAACCGTTTTTCTCAATTGTAGAAATGTGTGGGATGGGGGGGGGGGGGGGGTAGGTTTTTTTTTTTTTTTTTTTTGGTGTGTTTTTTAATGCGGGAGATGGTGCACCATGGAGAGGTAGGGAGGTAAGGAGGTAAGGAGGTAAGGAGGTAGGGAGGTAAGAAGAGGTTTGTGAGAAAATCAAAAGCCGTGAAACATTCATGGGCCCAATGTCTCAACTGACCAAACTTCAGGACCGCATACAACACTTTAGCCATGTTTCATTGTATATTATGATTGGTGGCAAATTAATTAATACTCACACATGACTAGAGTAGATGAAGTGGCCAGTAAGAACAAGACGTATTATAAATTATATACAAGACTCTTTTTTTTTTTAAATGAAAAATTATAATTATACCTTCTTAGTTTTTATTACTATTTAAGGACAAGTTGAATTTTGCTGTAAGTTGTAAGGTGTGATGACGCGAAAGTTCGCAAATGTTTTTTTCTATCACTGTCTAGTGCTAATTGTACTGTCGGCTATTATATAATAAATAAGGAATTGATCTTTTAAATCAAGAATATGTGTTTTTCCACCAAAGCTCTGTAACGAAAGCGATGGCCGTCCTGGCCTTAGAATTATAACTGACAGTACTGGTCATCATAACGAACAATTCTATGGTAGGTTACTTCCTTGTCCAATATATGTGTAGAGGACATAACGGTATATGGGGAGCTTGGCATCAGCTGACACTAATAATAGTGCCATATGCTGCTATTACATAATATGGTGTATTTTTTTTTTTTAAATATTCTGAAGATGAAAATATGAGGCTGAGAAAATGAAGCACGACTATTTGTACACGGTCTCCCGCTCTCTCTACCTCTCTGATGTCATTGATTCGGCTATTTTTCAAATAATTTATTTTTCGTCCTTCGCACACGAAGATGACCAATGCAAATTTAGGACTTGAGCAGTAACCTTGACTTCAGCAGTAACCTTGACTTCAGCTGTACATGTATTTTGTTTAAAGTGGGGGAGAGTTGCTCAATTCGTCAGCCTCACTCTCTCTCTCTCTCTCTCTCTCTCTCTCTCTCTCTCTCTCGTCCTTGACTATGTAATCCAATGGCAAGACTGGGTCAAGACGACTTGAAATAGACCAGGATGCAGTAGATGACCAGCAGTGTGTGTTTCACTATGCCCTTTCTACGTTCTATAGTTAGGACATGCAAAGTTTCCCAAACTTTCGACATCTGTGTACTCCTGTCTATAATTTTCTAACACCGAGTACCCCTCGTTAAAAAGAAATTGCATACACTTTATTAATTAAAAAAAATTAAAAATATTTATTTTTCCTAGCAGGACGTACCCCAACCAAACTCTTCCCGTACCCCCCAGGGGTACGCGTACCATACTTTGGGAAACACTGCCCTAACTGATCAGAAGATCCCGAGATAAGAACATCTGATGATTTGTTTATTATTACTTTATTTTCATGTACATATTTCTTCTTGTCTTTGTTTATTTACAGGTTCTTATGAATGTCACGTGTCATGACAAAGTTTTCAGTATTTGAGAATATGGCATAGACAGTTCAGACAGAGGATCATTTGTTCTAGCAAAGTCTCCATTGGGAACGGGCAGAATGTTAGTTCTCGCTAAGAGTGAAACATTCTGGGACGATTATTATTGGCATGTCTTCGGCTATAATTTCACATTGAGTATTGGGGACGGGAAAATGAGGGGGGTGGGGGGCGAGCGGATGGCGTGGATATTACAAATCTGGGAATTTCACAGGAGAGATAGAAAAAAAGGGGGGGGGGGCAGATGGCATGGGTATTATGAATCTGAAGAATTTGCGATTCAGAAAATGCATATATACATTTCATCTTTTGACAAGGATGTTCAATAACTTCTATTGTCGTGTTTACTGTTTTTCGTGTATATTATAATGTAAATATAATAATAGTATAGTGTTCCATCCCTTCAGCAGCTCAGCTCAGTATCTTCCTTTAGACCGGTGTAATCTCCCAAAGTTAGGATTGAAACACAAGCTACCACTGTTACTAACTACAGATTTCTGTGATTGTTGAAATAGCTGGTACCTGTACAGATGCATTCAAATTGTAACTGTAAGTTGTAAGAAAACAAAGTTTAAAATGTTCGCAGTACTCTTACTCGTTTGTTAAAACTGGATGTGAGAATACACACCCAAAAAACAACAACATGTCAGCAGCACACCTTCAGCAACCATGTGAAGAATTACTACCCCCTGGAGTGTGCATTAAAAAAGCTAAGAGTTACTGCCCCTTCACTAGTACAATTACAAAAATAAGAGTTACTGCCCCTTGTGTGTACAGTTACAAACGGAACCGATGCGTTACAATGTTACATTTAGAGCTGCCCCCCCCCCCATCCATTTCCCTTCTTGCCCCTTAATGAAATTAAAAGTAATCACTATTGAAATGTAACCACATTAACTATAAATCAGCCCTGGTTGCCGTCAGGGTTTGTGTGGCCCCGGTTGCCGTCAGGGTTTGTGTGGCCCGGTGGCCGGCAGGGTTTGTGTGGCCCCGGTGGCCGTCCGGGGTTGTGTGGTGTTTGTGTGGCCCCGGTTGCCGTCAGGGTTTGTGTGGCCCCGGTGGCCGTCGGGGTTTGTGTGGCCCCGGTGGCCGTCGGGGTTTGTGGGGCCCCGGTGGCCGTCAGGGTTTGTGTGGCCCCGGTGGCCGTCAGGGTTTGTGTGGCCCCGGTGGCCGTCAGGGTTTGTGTGGCCCCGGTGGCCGTCGGGGTTTGTGTGGCCCCGGTGGCCGTCAGGGTTTGTGGGGCATCGGAAGACTGCACTGGTTACAAAGCGTTAGTTGTTTTCTTCATCTCTGGTTTACAATATTTCTGACTTTCTGCCTTCTCCACTAATTTTATTTATTTTTCTTATGCGGCAAAATTTTTAAACACAGCTTGTCACAAGGTATGGACTAACAGTTATGTTCTTTTGTCTCAAAAACCCCTTGGCATGAATGGCATGTCCTCCACATGTTAAACCTTTTCTCCGCCCCTTGTCCTTGTTGCACCCCAATTGCAGTGGGCTCACTTTTCCTGTCTTCTGTCTCCTATTGCCTGTATTATTTCTGATACCCACTCTGAATGTTCTATCAAATTCCTCCTGCCATCTTCTCGGATACTACAAGACAGCTGCGCATTTATTATTTTAAATATTGTCGTATTTTTTTTAACTGAATTGATGTTTTGTTGTGTCAGTTTTTCAGGTTTTCCCCGATACTGTGTTTTGCGTATTTCCTCTTACCTATCCTGATTGCGGTCTCTCCCCCATCTTAACACCTTTTGTCTCCTACCAAGGTTTACTGTGAGGCTGTACCGATCGTACCAAGGTTTACTATGATGTTGAACCCATCGTACCAAGGTTTACTGTGAGGCTGTACCCATCGTCACTGTGGCTCTATAATCCACTAAATCAGGTTTTCTATATTTCACGGGTGACACTGAAAATTCCGCAACTTAATGAAGAACTTTAGGCTAGATCGTTTAATAGTTCATTACATCAAGTGACAGCAAATGTCCTTTCAGATAATATAATTTTAACAATATTTTTTTGCAGGACATTGGGAAGCCCTAGCTATTTATAAATCAGAAAAAAAAAGAAAGAATTTTTTTTTCCGGAGCTACAGTAACGCTGTGCTTTTTTCAAAGCTCAATTAAAAACTGCATCCATCACAAAGATTTAAAACAAATCATCAACAAACACAGTTATTAGTAACTCAAATAAATCATTAACAATGAATAACAAACACAGTTATTGGTAAGTCAAATGCCCATCTATTAACTTTGATTTGTTTTCATCACTTGTTAAGTTGGAAAATAAAATCAAGAACATTAAATTTAAATAAAACAATACTGTTCAGATATATATCTGTGATCTAAAATGTACAACTATACCATTATGTTCAGATATATATCTGGGATATACAATGCACAACTGTACCATTATGTCCAGATCTAAAATGTACAACTGTACCATTATGTTCAGATATATATCTGGGATCTAAAATGTACAACTGTACCAATATGTTCAGATAAATCTGAGATTTACAATGTACCACTGTACCATTATGCTCAGCTATATATCTGGGATCTAAAATATACAACTGTTTGCCTGATAATATGTACATCAAAAGTCTGAGAAGTGAACACAATAAATGAGATTAATTTTTTTTCCCATCCATAGACACGGGTGACAGACTAAAGTAATCATCTCAAACACAAGCCAGCGGCCAATCATACAAAATAATAGACATTCACCCCTCACAGTCACTGGACGTCAAAAAGATCCTAGCTCGCAATCATTCAGTCACACAATCATTTTACCACACAATCATTCTGTCACACACACATTTTCACTTACATGACAACATTCCAGCCTTCATGAAAGATTTTGAGCAAAACAAAAAGTTGCGTGCCTTTGACAGCTTGAGGATTTAAAAAAAACTCCGCCGATCACGTCCACCAGAGCGCTTCTTGGCGCTGGTTCGCTTCGGCCGTGATCACTCGCTTCTGGTCAGCCTCTGCCACTATCACACACTTAAACCAGTAACGGAAACAATTAAAAACATCGTCAACAACTGAGCGGGGGATAAATTGAAGGTATTCACAAAATTTATTGCTACATTTCTGTGTGTATAATTTACGTGGCAGGGCTCTTAAACAAACAAGCTGGTCTCTTGAGAATCGCTAATATAAGAGCTCTGATTAAAGTTATATTTTTGGCAGTGACCTCATTTGCCTAGAGAGCAAGGTTCATCCACACAAAGACACTGCTGTTTTATATGTAATATTTTTTAACATACATCTGTATTAAATAAATAAATAAAGAGATGTGGTACATTTATAATTTCTATGAGCCTTTATAAACAATAATGATCAGGGGAACAAAACTGTTTGAGATCCCTGATAATCATTGATACCTAGGTGAACATTTAGTTTACCTCGGCAGCACGACCAGATATTTTAAAACATTTAATGGCAGCTATCATTTTTATCTATCACTGTTAGGGCGATCGCCAGAACAACTCAACGGACAAAAAAAAAATAACATGTAACCCTGCTGGTTAACTAAGATCATACGAACTTGGAGAAATAAAAAATAAAATGTTTCAATACTCCACACTCAGAGCACACAAATACAATACAAATAAATATTCCAGCATTTTGCAAAATGGATAGCAAGAGTGCTCGCTGTTAATAGATTTCTTCCCTCCTGCCAGATTATTTGTGCACTATCTACACAAAGCGTTGTACCAGTACTCAAATACAGACAAAATCTGTTGCATGAATTGAGGGCTACCAACTATGGTGTCCATCCTACAAACGGATGGACACCATGGACTGGAAGTTGGTGGTGCTCTGAGGAAGCTACTGTAGAAATGTGGTTTGACTTCCTGTGAAGATCAGCTTGCATTGCAGTAAAGGTGCATAACATTATTTTGTTGGTCAAAATAGTATTCAATTTTTTTATTTCATCCCCTTACTTGAAATCTGACAAATTTTGTGAGTCTACGGAGAATTTATTTTATAACGCTTTGTCGTCACTTAAGTATGGCACCCAAGCTATCCACAGACGGTATGAAATTCAACTAATGAATGCTGCTGTTTTTTGCCCAATAGCCTTGCCTCGTCATGATGAAGTCAGAGAACTTATGATTGATCTCATACAAGGGCCTCTTGTTAAGTTTATACCAGTACATAAAATGAGGCTATGGTATCTTTTAATTGTGAGAGTCTCTATTCTTTTCTTCCAATAGAAAAAGTATATGAGCCGTAAGTTTTCTACAGATTTTGACTTGCAGAAAAAAATTAATCAAGAGGCTTCTTACTATTAGAGTTGAAAAAAAGAAAAAGCTTTAATTTAGGAAAGATGACTTTAAAAATTCGTAACTGTGATAGATGGAGACACAAGTTTCAATCATCTACACACACCGCTAATGGTGTAACTTGATTCGGCATAGCCGGCTTTGTATTTAAAAAATAAAATGCGTGAAAATTATAAGTCAGCTTTGAATGAGCAGCAGAGCAAGTGTCTCTTATATTAAATAAATTTTGGCTCACAAAAGTTCCACTTCAGATCTGAAAGGGAAATGGCAGCATTCTACATCTGGAAACACTTTCTGCGTTATCCTGCGGACGGTGGAGCTGTTGTTGTGGAGGGCTGGGGTGGTGGTAAACAACGGGGTTAGTATGAGAAACAGACTGCACAGCAACCTCGATGGTCTCGTGTACACCGTAGACGTCAATGGGGACAACTCCTTTCTCCTGGAAGCCGTAGCCGATGTAAATTTCTTTGATACTGTCCTTGTGTCTCTCCAAGAATGACACATACCTGAAATGTAACACATGCGACAGGTATTTTGGAAGTATTGAAAGCTTTGCTTTAGAAATAAGTGTTTAAAAGCAAATCCTTTGTCCTGGAGCTAATTTTAAATGTTCCATAGCTTTACAAAATATAAATTTTAAAGGCTACCTATTTCACTATACATATAAGAGATAAATTTTTATCACTGTGGGGGCATCCATTTTATGCCATGCTATTTTGGCTTTTTTTTTTTTTACACATTATCACTAATTTTTCAAAAACTTTAAAAACCATCAACCAAAAAAGTCAAAAAAAATACCCCCCCCCCCCAACTAGATATTACACATAATTTAATCATGGCCCTTTTTAACAAAAATCACCAAAAAATAACTTCATAACCATACTACACTAACAAAGTACTTACCATTCATCATTTGGTAAATTGTTTTCAAATTTTGTCTTTCTTTCTAATTTATTGAGCATGTCTTGAACCTTGAGAAGCAAATCTTGACGAGTTCTACCAAAACCAGCTCTGTGCATATTTACTACAAACTCAATTAGCTGAGGATAGAATAGATTTAGACACACATTTTAATTTGTATACTAGGCTATTTTTATTTTTTTATAAAAATAAATATAATAAATATGAGATCAGCAACAAAAAAAAGCATTATCACATCTGCTCAGCATATTAACAGATGCATCAAATCACTTTGTTTCATTCTACCATGACAGCAAGTTAAATAGAAAAGATATCTCTCTATATGTTTGTCCATATCAACATCATACTTTGCATCCTGACATTAGTAAACCTAATTTAAATCAATTGTTTATTTTACTTACAACATTACCTCTCGTTCTTCTTTTTTGGAAAGAATTGTCTTTCCCTTGAAACCCGTTGGTGGCTTTTGAATTCTGTGTTTATACTGAAAACAAATTAGAATCACCACAAAATTAAAAGTTTTAGAGCTAAAAATGACAATAAGGGGGAGAGACTGCAAGCAGGTTAGGTAGAATGAAATAAGTGATACAAAATATGGGAAAAAACTGAAAAAAGGGCATGCGAAATAATCGATGTGTCCGCCAGAAGCCTTCTTCTACAAAAAAAAACAAAAATAAAAACAATATAAAATTTTTAATAAACACTTAGCTGCAATGTATTTTCCAAGAGGACTGCATGAGGAATGTAATAGTCCAGTAGTAGGTAAGAGAGTTAATATAGGTAATAAGGGATGTCAATATAGGTAATAAGGGATGTAAAAGAGGGACAATAAAGTTCTTATTAATTCTGCTTAAATACCAGGTATTTCAAATTGCAAAACTTGATTCCGTTTTAAAATGTTTTCTTGAATATTAAAAAAAAATATTTAAAAAATCCAAACTAAACTACCCTCAAATTATTTTTTGAAAACATGTGTGAAAAGCTATGGCTGTTTATTGCGTATTTCAATGTTTAGATTTAAATACTTACTGATGCATGCTTTGGCAGATGGCTTCTAAGAGTACTTCTGGGAATATTGTAAGCCTTAGCAGCTTCTCTCTGGGACATCTTACCACTAATCACAGCATCAACAGCTGTTATCATCATCCGCAAATGCTCAGTGTTGTTTCTGGGTGGATCAGGACTCACAATAATATCCATTTTTAACAAATGGATTTATTCAAGTCAAGAAACTAAAAAAAATAGGTACAAAGTAGTAAGCAGGGAGCAGAACATAAAACAAAGTGTCTACACGTCCGGCGCGCCGGACAAATAGTGCTGGAGATATACGTCCAGCAGGCATGTCACGTGACCGCCAGACAACTGGTAGGCGTTATTATTGCAGCAGGTCATGTAGCAAGTGGTCGCCGGTAAAATAGTTGCATTGCATTTGATATTCTGATCCCTAAAATAATAAATAAATGCTGAACATGTAAAAATATTCAAATGCACTGAGATACATAAAGTGCTGGACTTTGAATATTAAACGAGTCGGCCTATATACTATTTATCACCATCACTATTATTTTTTTAGCATTCATATTTTTTATTAGCGTAATTCTCTCCCTCTCAGCATTGCTTCCTTCTACTTCTAGAATGCATTATTTCTTAACCCCCACTTTGTTTTGGTAATATACCCAAATATTTTTTCTATTATTTTTTTGCAAGATACTCAGTACATTACTTGGTAGAGAAATAGATATTAAAATTAACAATAGTTTTGAATCATTGGCGGTCACCGACAAGGCTGACGGACAAATATCTCGATAAAGTATTCTTCCGGCGGTCATGTGACTTGGTTGCCGGACAAATAGTGTGGGACATATACGTCCGGCGCGCCGGACGAGTAGACACGGCCAACATAAAATATGAAACAATTAAGGAATTTATTATAAACCTAATCTTTTTATTTTGAACTCAAATTGCTTTAATTTATCAACCTTCACCATAACAAAAAATGTTATAGTTATTAAAGTATTATAGACCAAGTAAAACCAAAAGGCCCATCGGTAATTGACATTATTATTGTCAAAATCATTCATAATTCATTTTGACATATTTTGTGACCCTCATCCTGTGCCCCTTGTCAAAGATCGTCAGGTTGCACAAAACGTTAATGTTGCTCTCATCACAAATATGTGATTGTAACGGACTATGTTTTCACATGTAAACAGAGAGGTAGCATGAGTGGACAGTGAGTGTGTTCACCAGGTTTTTCCACGGGGAGAGACAATCAATGTGGATTGTATTTTTGAGAACAAATGTGAACTCCACGTTTTTGGAGAGTAAAATTATGTTTT
>CAXITT010000576.1:502292-507462 GCA_964033795.1 Lymnaea stagnalis | reverse complement strand
ATGTTCCCAGCCAACATAGACACGTTTATTCCAAGCCAACAAGGACAAAAGTTTTCCTAGCCAACATAGGCACACATGAATTCCCAAAAGCCCAACACTGGGATTATAGGGTTCCACACAAATAATTCAACACATCCGTCTCTTTACTAAATGTAGAATATGATTTTCCATATCCACCACTTTGTACAGTAAAGTTCATTCAACCTATCCAATAGTTATTTAAAGACAAGATCATTCAACCTATCCATTAGTTATTTAAAGACAAGATCACTCAACCTATCCATTAGTTATTTAAAGACAAGATCATTCAACCTATCCATTAGTTATTTAAAGACAAGATCATTCAACCTATCCATTAGTTATTTAAAGACAAGATCATTACACCTATCCATTAGTTATTTAAAGACAAGATCACTCAACTCATCAATTAATAATTTAAAGACAAAATCATTCATCCACAAACGTCTTTCAACTCACCTCGTGATCAGCCTCCGCGAGCTGTTTGTTCTTGACGTCTTTGATCGTTCTATTGAACTGTTCAGTCTGTTCCCCGAGTTGTCGGTTGAGGGCAGAAACCTGCTCGAGAAGACTTTTCTCCTTCTTGGAAAACTTGGTACTGACCAGCGCGAGCTTTTCTTTGAGCTCCTTCAGCTGCTCCTCCTGGGTCCTGACCAGGACCTTGAGCGCCTGGTAGCAGTCGTGGTCGGCGAGGGTGTGGAGGTGCAGCACGAGGCCGCATACTTTGTCACACTCCCCGATGGGTCGGCACGGGCACGTGACCGTCTCGTGCAGGTAAGTGCAGGTAAATGTCCTTCTTGGGAACCAGTTGACCACATCCGGGGTTGACGCAGGCGACGGGTTTGAACTCACACCGTTGGGTGTGCCGGATCAGATCCGTCAGCCGGACCGCGTGGGTCCAGCCGCGGTCGAAAAACTCGCACTTGAACTTGAGGTTGACCTCGCGGACGGGCAGGACGTTTTCAAGGTCGGTCGGGCCGAGGGGCCGGCACTTTTGTGGACGCTGGCCGTGTTTGACAACCCAGGGCAGTATGCAGCCCGAGCAGAACACGTGACCGCGGGCGGACCGGACCGGGTTGTCCAGGACACCGTGACACAGGAGACACTTCTTGTCGTCTGCCACGCTTGTCACAAACTTGGCACTGTCAAATCCCATTTTAATGACAACACCGAAGAGTGTCACCAAGACTGACTTTTGTTGTGCTGTAAAAAAAATAAGAAAGAGGACATGTTTCAATTCTTATTAAAGCCAAGTCCGGTTCCATGACAAAACGACAAATGACAAAACGACAAATGACAAAACGACAAGTGACAAAACGACAAAGGACAAAACGACAAGGTGACAAAACGACAAGGTGACGAAACGACAAGGTGACGAAACGACAAGATGATAAAACGACAAGGTGACAAAACGACAAGGTGACAAAACGACAAAGTGACAAAACGACAATGTAACAAAACTACAATGTAACAAAACGACAAGTGACAAAACGACAAGGTGACAAAATGACAAGGTGACAAAACGACAAAGTGACAAAACGACAATGTAACAAAACGACAAGTGACAAAACGACAAGGTGACAAAACGACAAGGTGACAAAACGACAATTTAACAAAACGACAAGTGACAAAACGACAAGTTTTCAACGCCTCCACTGTCTTTAATGCCACAGGGGGGCAATGTGATTGTTTTTAGGGGGGGGGGCAATTCGAAAATGAGTTATCTAGATTTTGAAAACCAACCCGCTATTATGATTTAACTTGTATTTTAAACGGAGAATTGTTAAAGACTCAATTTAATATAAGCGTTAGTTAAAAGTATTGTAAAAATCTGTTGGTTTCAAAAGTAGTCAATAGTCTAAGTTGACAAATAAATGGCAGCTTAAAATTGATGATAGATGAGAATCCAAAAATGCTACTTGTACATTGTGTTATTCATAGGGAAAACTTGGTAGCTAAAAACATTTCGTCTTCTCTAAACGAAGTACTAAGCTCAGTTCTAAAGTGCATCAATGTTATTAAAGCTAAGGCCAAATGTGAACGTCTCTTTAAGCATTTTTTTTTGAAAGACAAAATGCAAACTGTGTGAAACTTTTACTTCACACTGAAGTAAGATGGCTTTCAAAATGAAATTGCTTGAAAAGATTTATGGAACTATTTGATACTCTTTAAAGTGACAAACCTGAAATGAATGATCTGTTAACGGTCGATAGTAAAGCATTTGTGAGTTATTTAGCCAATGTCTTTGAAATACTAAATTTATCAAACAACCAACTTCAAGGAACAAATTCTTGTCGATGCAAAAGTGAAGATATTTGGTTTCATTACGTGTATTGAATTCTGTAAGAAATATAATTACAACACAAATTTTGAAAAGTTGCATTGGCCCCAAGTGTCTTTTACCGCTATACTTGTTATTGTCGGTTATCTGAAAATTATATCGGCCTGATTTGAAACAAATTGATTTTCCAACTTGGATGATGCAGCCAATTTTAGTGGATTTCTCTGATACTTCAAATATGCAGTATCAAGAAGAACTGGCGGACATGCACAATGATGAGTCAGTTAAAACTTTATTAATTATAAAAGGAGCAGATGGCTTTGTGGGGTAACAGAAATCAAAGATCCAAATTCAACCAAAATATGCAAGAAAACTATTATTATCGTTTCCATCTTCATATTTAGCTGAATGTGGATTTAGTGCCATAAATGATTTGCTGCAAAAAACAACAACAAACAAACAAACAAAACAAATGGGCTGGGTATGACACAACGGGGAGACTTGAGACTGAAGCTAACTAAATTGAAACCTAACATAAAATATCTTATCAGCAAGCATCAAGCACAAACATCTCACTAACGTTAAACAATAAATAATTACCGATAATTAAAATAATACATAAATATATATCATTAAAATTATTTCGTAAATGAATGTCAGTTCTCCATTTATGTTTTGAAAATTTACTTGCTATGATTTCTCAACAATTTCATATTGATTTCTTCCTAAAACCTATTATTAAAGTTTCTTCACGGAACAACCCTATTTTTGAACATTTGTATTTTTAAATTATGTATTAAAATACATGTGGGGCATAAGAATTTTAGAAAGTCTTAGGTAGGGCATGGCACAAAAAAATTGTGAAACACTGCCTTGCATACAAAAAGGTAGAGTCAACTTGTTTAGATATTTTACATGCCTTATAATTGGAGAAACACGGTATTCGGTTATCAGACTAACCCTAACCTAAACCTTGTCGTTTTGTTACCTTGTCGTTTTGTCACTTTGTCGTTTTGTCACCTTGTCGTTTTGCCACCTTGTCGTTTTGTCATCTTGTCGTTTTGTCACTTGTCGTTTTGTCCTTTGTCGTTTTGTCACTTGTCGTTTTGTCTTTTGTCGTTTTGTCTGGTTACCGCCAAGTCCATATCATAACAAGGAAACGATGGTTCTTATTGCGCATATCCAACTCCATGATTCAACTAGCGTTTTATTTTATTGTCAGCAGACAATTTAATTTTGCAATTTCCGACTTTTAATATTAGAAAACAATTAGCTTTGAAACCTTATTTTTCCTTCGTCACAGCTTGAATTAAAGGTTCTTTGGTGAAAGTTGCTTTATAGATAAGTAAAAAATTCCAGATTAATGAAATTTTTTATCCCTAAAGTCCACTAACGAAAGGTGTTTAGGTTGTTTTTTTTTTTAAATTAGTGAACAATTCCAGAATTGCCGAATCACGGTAGCGATAGTGATAGCGATAGAACTGTGCAATCACGCATATTGCGGCATATATTGGAACCAATCAAGTATCCAACATTTGTTCTCGATAAGTTTATAAAGTGTTTACGAGCAGATACGTTTATAAAGTGTTTACGAGCAGATATTTGTTAAAATCAACAACACTAAAATGTATTTGAATTGGAATATTTAACAGAATCCAAATAAAAAACCCAACTCACTGTGAGGGACACCGTGGTAACTCTCTTTCAATTTGACACCATCCAACAACTTTAGCGAATTTAACACAGACGATGTAAACTCTGTCCATGGAACCCGCACAATCCTAAGACACGATTCCTCATGAAGATGTAATCCAGGAACTTGACAACAGTTTGACAACCCCAGTAGCACGGGATGATCGTTGAATGTCTCGCAAACCTTCCAAACCGTCTGCGTTATCTGCTTATTTGTCACCGGCTTCAGACGCGAGCGGTCACGGCAGACTACCGACAACGTGTGAGTCGACGGTGCAGGTGTGACGGAATCAAAGTGAGGCTCGGGTGCACTGTCGCCACGCGCGTGTCCCCTGCCTCTCTTTCGAAGGTTCCATACGGTACTCGGAGTGACTTACGTCCCGGGGTAAATGGTGGGGGGAGTGGTGGGGGGTGTCTAGACGATTTGGTGGCTTCCTAGAGAGCGAGGCTGCTGAAACGAAGAGGGAGAGAAATGCTGCAAATCCCGTCTGGGCGGCAATCATGGTCTCTATTTGAATATAATTAGGCTACGGGACTCAACACGTTGACATTTTTAACTTCTGTCTTATGAAATTTTGAATATACATAATTTGTAAGAATGTCTTGACATGTGCACATGTCAGGATTAAACAAATGTAAGAATGTCATGACATGACATGTACACATGTCAACGTTAAAAATTTGTAAGAATGTCTGACATGTACAAATGTCAGCGTTAAACAATTGTAATAATGCGATTACATGTACTTTATGATTTAGAAGTGAATAAACAACAACAGAAAACTAGACCGAAAATGATCATTTGGCGAATTTCGGTGACGAAAGCGAAATCTGGTTGGCCTCTACTACTACTGCTACTACTACCGCTACTACTACTCCTGCTACTACTGCTACTACTACCGCTACTACTACTACTGCTACTACTACTACTACTACTACTACTACTGCTGCTACCACTACTACTGCTACTACTGCTGCTACTACTACTACTGCTACTACTACTGCTACTACTACTACCCCTGCTACTACTGCTACTACTACTGCTACTACTACTACTACTGCCACTACTACTACTACTGCTACTACTACTCCTACTACTACTACTACTACTGCTACTACTACTGCTACTACTACTACTACTACTGCTGCTGCTGCTACTACTACTACTGCTACTGCTAC
>CAXITT010000576.1:492292-499792 GCA_964033795.1 Lymnaea stagnalis | reverse complement strand
GCTTGGTGGATTGTTGCACAAGATGACTTGGTGGATTGATGCACAAAATGGCATGGTGTTTGTTGCACAAGATGAATTGGTGGATTGATGCACAAAATGACATTGTTTTTGTTGCACAAGATGACTTGGTGGATTGATGCACACAATGACATTGTTTTTGTTGCACAAGATGAATTGGTGTTTGTTGCACAAGAAAGCTTGGTGGATTGATTCACAACATGACATGGTTTTTGTGGCACAATATGGCTTGGTGGATTGATGCACAAGATGGCATGGTGTTTGTTGCACAAGATGACTTGGTGGATTGATGCACACAATGACATTGTTTTTGTTGCACAAGATGAATTGGTGTTTGTTGCACAAGATGACTTGGTGGATTGATGCACAATATGGCATGGTGTTTGTTGCACAAGATGACTTGGTGGATTGATGCACAAAATGGCATGGTGTTTGTTGCACAAGATGACTTGGTAGATTGATGCACAAGATGGTATGGTGTTTGTTGCACAAGAAGACTTGGTGGATTGATGCACAAGATGGCGTGATGTTTGCTTCACAAGATAGCTTGGTGGATTGTTGCACAAGATGACTTGGTGGATTGATGCACACAATGACATTGTTTTTGTTGCACAAGATGAATTGGTGTTTGTTGCACAAGCAAGCTTGGTGGATTGATTCACAACATGACATGGTTTTTGTAGCACAAGAGGGCTTGGTGGATTGATGCACAAGATGGCATGGTGTTTGTTGCACAAGATGACTTTTTGGTGTGATGCACAAGATGACATTGTGTTTGTTGCACAAGATGACTTGGTGGATTGATGCACAAGATGACATGGTGTTTGTTGCATAAGATGACTTGGTGGATTGATGCAAAAGATGGCATGGTCTTGTTGCACAAGATGACTTGGTTGATTGATGCACAAAATGGCATGGTGTTTGTTGCACAAGATGAATTGGTGGATTGATGCACAAAATGACATTGTTTTTGTTGCACAAGATGACTTGGTGGATTGATGCACACAATGACATTGTTTTTGATGCACAAGATGAATTGGTGTTTGTTGCACAAGCAAGCTTGGTGGATTGATTCACAACATGACATGGTTTTTGTAGCACAAGAGGGCTTGGTGGATTGATGCACAAGATGGCATGGTGTTTGTTGCACAAGATGACTTTTTGATGTGATGCACAAGATGACATTGTGTTTGTTGCATAAGATGACTCGGTGGATTGATGCACAAGATGGCTTGGTGGATTGATGCAAAAGATGGCATGGTGTTTGTTGCATAAGATGGCTTGGTGGATTGATGCACAAGATGGCATGGTCTTGTTGCACAAGATGACTTGGTGGATTGATGCACAAAATGGCATTGTGTTTGTTGCACAAGATGACTTGGTGGATTGATGCACAAGATGACATGGTGTTTGTTGCATAAGATGACTTGGTGGATTGATGCACAAGATGGCATGGTCTTGTTGCACAAGATGACTTGGTGGATTGATGCACAAAATGGCATTGTGTTTGTTGCACAAGATGACTTGGTGGATTGATGCACAAGATGTCATGCTGTTTGTTGCACAAGATGGCTTGGTGGATTGATGCACAATATGGCTTGGTGGATTAATGCACAAGATGGCATGGTGTTTGTTGCACAAGATGGCTTGGTAGATTGATGCACAAGATGACATGGTGTTTGTTGCACAAGATGACTTTGTGGAATATGCACAAGATGGCATGGTGTTTGTTGCACAAGATGGCTTGGTGGATTGATGCACAAGATGGCATGGTGTTTGTTGCACAAGATGACTTGGTGGATTGATGCACAAAATGGCATGGTGTTTGTTGCACAAGATGACTTGGTGGAATGATGCACAAGATGACTTGGTGGATTGATGCACAAGATAGTTTGGTGTTTGTTGCACAAGATGACTTTGTGGATTGATGCACAAGAGACATGATGTTTGTTGCACAAGATGATTTGGTGGATTGATGCACAAAATGGCATGGTGTTTGTTGCACAAGATGACTTGCTGGATTGATGCACAAGATGACTTGGTGGATTGATGCACAAAATGGCATGGTGTTTGTTGCACAAGATGACTTGCTGGATTGATGCACAAGATGACTTGGTGGATTGATGCACAAGATAGTTTGGTGTTTGTTGCACAAGATGACTTTGTGGATAGATGCACAAGAGACATGGTGTTTGTTGCACAAGATGATTTGGTGGATTGATGCACAAGATAGTTTGGTGTTTGTTGCACAAGATGACTTTGTGGATTGATGCACAAGATGACTTTGTGGATTGATGCACAAGATGGCATGGTGTTTGATGCACAAGATGATTTGGTGGATTGATGCACAAGATAGTTTGGTGTTTGTTGCACAAGATGACTTTGTGGATTGATGCACAAGATAGTTTGGTGTTTGTTGCACAAGATGACTTTGTGGATTGATGCACAAGATAGTTTGGTGTTTGTTGCACAAGATGACTTTGTGGATTGATGCACAAGATGACTTTTTGGATTGATGCACAAGATGGCATGGTGTTTGATGCACAAGATGACTTAGTGGATTGATGCACAAGATAGTTTGGTGTTTGTTGCACAAGATGACTTTGTGGATTGATGCACAAGAGACATGGTGTTTGTTGCGCAAGATGACTTGGTGGATTGATGCACAAGATGGCATGGTCTTGTTGCACAAGATGACTCGGTGAATAGATGCACAAGATGGCATGGTCTTGTTGCACAAGATGACTTGGTGGATTGATGCACAAGATGACTTGGTGGATTGATGCACAAGATGGCATGGTCTTGTTGCACAAGATGACTTGGTGGATAGATGCACAAGATGGCATGGTCTTGTTGCACAAGATGACTTGGTGGATTGATGCACAAGATGACTTGGTGGATTGATGCTATAGATGGCATGGTCTTGTTGCACAAGATGACTTGGTGGATTGATGCACAAAATGGCATTGTGTTTGTTGCACAAGATGACTTGGTGGATTGATGCACAAGATGACATGGTGTTTGTTGCACAAGATGGCTTGGTGGATTGATGCACAATATGGCTTGGTGGATTGATGCACAAGATGGCATGGTGTTTGTTGCACAAGATGACTTGGTGGATTGATGCACAAAATGGCATGGTGTTTGTTGCACAAGATCGCTTGGTAGATTGATGCACAAGATGGCATGGTGTTTGTTGCACAAGATGACTTTTTGGTGTGATGCACAAGATGACATTGTGTTTGTTGCACAAGATGACTTGGTGGATTGATGCACAATATGGCTTGGTGGATTGATGCACAATATGGCTTGGTGGATTGATGCACAAGATGACGTGGTGTTTGTTGCACAAGATGGCTTGGTGGATTGATGGATTGATGGATTCTCGTCTATAATTACATGGCTCACAAGACGTGCTACTCCAACGCTCAAAATGATACACTGCTTTGAGACACATTGCCCATGGTACGGTAATATGTTGTGTCAACATCCAAAATAACATCCTCCATCACCGTTAATAAGGATATTTTAACTTCAACAATGACATTTTTCATCATATGCCCATGATGACATGATATGATGACATTAAAAGTCCACGAGCAACGACGCGCGGTCGGAGAACGCCCTGCAGATGGTCAGTGCTATCACAACACGATTTGTTCTCGACTATGTCAGTCCCTCGGCGACCAATCAGAAACTTTATTATCATGAGCTAAAACCACGCGACGTGGCGGCGCTGCAGTGGAAATTACGGGGGCCTCAACATACACATTTCGGTCAGGGGTATCGAGACGACACGTGCCTCTGATTTGCAGGGCACGCGACAAGTTTCTGCTTCCGCTTGGTGCCATAATCGGGCCACTGTCCACATATCCATCTTTCGATCGGCCTTTGTGGTTGTCACGATTTTGATTTGTCGCGTGCCGTGATTTCCGCCAATCGTTGTGATCGATGTGTTGCGGTCTCTCGCCTCTTTGCTCGACACTTATTGGAAGACTCCACCTCGGTGAAGTCTAATATTTTCTATTTCTATGTGATCATCTTCAAGATGTGTTCAACTATGCTTTGTGCTCTTAAGGCAATATAATGCTAAAATGATTATATAAATGTATCTTTCCTTCCTACTTGAATTGTCTTCAACACTGAGTGACAACTCTTTGACTGTTTGTATTTATATATAATTACTTAAAATACATGACGCAAAGAAATTTTGAGCAGACGCGTAGATTAGTACTCTATGTAGTCAAAGAAAGTCTGTGCAGACGTGTAGATTAATACTCTATGTAGTCAAAGAAAGTTGTGCAGACGTGTAGATTAGTACTCTATGTAGTCGAATTGAATGAAGACGAAACTTTGACACCAACGCCATGACAACTAACAACTAAATAATCTTGAAATGAGTGATATACCAGTACAGACTTAGTTATTTATACAAAGCCTTGATTTACGCAATTTTGTATCTTATTTTCAAATGTCTCACGATTTCAAGTGCTATATTGTATTTTATTAGTGCCCCCACCCCCAACTTGAAAAAACTTAAATTTAAATCTAACTTGACTTCAGGTCTCCTTTGCTTTGAGAAGTTATTCATGCTTTTTGTGTCCAGTGTTTGCCACCGGGACTTGCTCTCGGTCAGTTTAGTGGGAACAGAGGCGTAGCGAGGGGGGCAAGGGGGGGGGACAGATGTGCCCAGGCGCCAGCTAGTTAGGGGCGCCAAAACGTGCTTTGATATTATTTTATTGGTGAAAATAATGGGCTTGAGAGTTGAAAAAAAGAAAAAGGGGCGCTTTAAAATGGATCTTGTCCCGGGCGCCAAACACCCTCGCTACGCCTCTGAGTGGGAATCCTCTTTGAAGCACAGATACGGACATATTTTGATACCGGGGTATGTTGCAGTCTGGTTCGTACATTTCTGCATAAAAACCAACCCTACCAGACCTGTTTACCCTCAAACTCTTCAAATCGTACAATATCATCACAAAATGGTTTAAAACATTATCTAAATTGTAAAATAATAAACCTGCAGTATAAACATGTATACACCTTAAAATCGTACATAGTTCGCCAAAGTAAACAGGTCTGCTATACCCATACAATTAAAATGATACCCATCCAAGAGATTAGCGCGGGGAATATTCTATGAAACACCGCTTTGTCAAGATTACTTTAAATAACTTGACCGGTTGGGGGGAGGGGCGCTACCACTTGGCTGACGTCAGCTGGTGACTTTATTATGTATCCCGTGTTGTTAAGGGTTTAAGAGAACAACACGTATAGCTGTGCAGAACAACACATGTAGCTGTGCAGAACAAAGTTGATTCCACTAACGCTACATGTAATGTGTTACTATCATGTGTGATCCCTGCAGGCCTGTTCGTGTCAGTGTGACAGGTGTCTGTTTTAGGTGTTGAACTTTATTCTTTAATTTTATATTATCTTCTCATTAGAACAATAATTATGCCCATGCGTCAATGTAAGTTTATGGCGGAGTATTCCAAAGAGTGGAACTCTATCAAAAAGGGACGCTATGAAAGTGAAACCGAGTGCACAGTTTGCAATGATGTAAGGGGGGGGGGGTGGGACGACTGTATCAATTTCACAAACGATCGTCTAAGCCAGCGGTTCTCAACCTGTGGGTCACGACCCCTTTGGGGGTTGCGGGACCCTTTTCCAGGGGTCGCCTAAGACCATTTGAAAACATATATTCATACAGCTATGAAGTAGCAACGAAAATAATTGTGTGGCTTAGGGATCGCCACGACACGAGAAATAGTATTAAGAGGTCGCGGCATTAGAAAGGTTGAGAACCACTGGTCTAAGAGAGCGACGCCAATCCTACAAGTGTCATTCGTGGTAGCTCGTCGCGCACCTGTTTTCAAGGACACACACCCCCCCCCCCCCCAATTGTGATAGTGTTGCAGGGACTGGGTAGGGGAGGTAATTATGACGAAATAACAAGGAAAGGGGTGTGTGCATTGGGGAGAGGGGTGGGATACAAATTAAAATGTTTATTTATTAAAAGGGTAAAAAAAAATTGACACTTGAGGCAGCAGGTGTTATTGACTTGCCCATTTGGTGACCCTAACGAGCTTAGACTCTATAACACAGTGCAGTGGTCCCCAAACTTTTTATCCCCGTGGACCGGTCAACGTTTGATAATTTTACCGCGGCCCTCTGAGGGGGTGTTGATTGTTTATATTTTGGATTGTTTTGATTTATAATTGGTTCCCGCTGTGACTGCCCTCTTTGGCCCATTCTCATGGCCCTGCCTGAGGGCAACATGGTACCCAGAGTGACGCATAATATCGGGACCACTGGGCTGGCCAAATTGTCGGCTGTATAAACACGCGATTCATTAAAAAAAAAATATATATATATATCCCGTGACGTCACAATTACCCATAAAAAATTGTTTGATGTCTTCGGTTTTTTCTATAGGGATTGGGGCTAAAAGCTCCTTGGACGTACGAGTTTGGGGGGTGGGGAGTGTCCCGCCAAAAAATCAAGCACAACACCCCCCTTCCCCCCCCCCCCCCCCCCCCCCACCCCTTTTTCTATAGGGAGTGGGGCTAAAAGCTCCTTGGACGTACGAGTTTGGGGGGTGGGGAGTGTCCCCCCAAAAAATCAAGCACAACCCCCCCCTTCCCCCCCCCCCCCCCCCAGCCTGTATGGTTTCGGTTGCTGCGAGCCTTTGTGTCCGTATATCCATATTTATCATCTAGAAAATCTGGCAAGTTTAAAAAATGAAATAATGTACCTAATGTTTCCTGGGCGGCCCGGTACTATTTGATCAACGGACCGGTACCGGCCCGGGGTTGGGGACCACTGCTATAACAAATCAGTATTTTTTTTTAAGGGGGAACATGAAGATTTTAAACTAACTTAATTAAAAAGGAAGCACATTTAAGAAACATGTAAAATTTAATTTAAATTTTGCATAGATTTAAAGTTACATTATTTTTATTATACTTTTTTAAAGGTTAATAACATATGAACGAAAAAAAAGGAATTTTAACCAAAAAAAAGAATGGGTTTTTGGAGGGACGGACACATTGTTTTGCAGATGTGTATCAGCAATTGTTATAAAATATTATTTAGGTGCAAGTGCAGGTCACATTATCACAGTCATTGCTAAAAATAAAGTTACTGGTGACATTTGACGTGGTTCAAACTCGAAGTCAGATCAGCATAAAATAAAATGTATTTAAATAAGAATTAATTACACGGTAAAAAAATTGGGGCATCATTTTTTTTTTAAAAAAGCAACAACCTACCAAGTAAATTGAGATTTATTTTTTAGAAAAGCTGTTTTTAAAAAACAATAATAAATATCCATTATGCCTATTTCCTGATAACTAACTCAGATTTATGAATACGACCACAAACTGTAAATGGGTGAAAGGAAGAGGGGCATGGGCGCCCGCAGAAAACTTTCTGGGGGGGGGGGAACAAAAATCGATTAACTTTCCAGGGGGGGGGGGG
>CAXITT010000576.1:467374-490661 GCA_964033795.1 Lymnaea stagnalis | reverse complement strand
CCCCCCCCCCCCCATTTCATAAACATTCAAAACCTGGATGTAATTTGTAAATTTTAAAAAAAAATTTTAAAAGAAAACATTGAATTTTTTTTAAAATTATTAACTTTTTTAATAATTCGCAATATTAACTTTAATATCAGAAGAGTTTTTATTTATTTTATGAGTGGATTTAAAAATTAAAACCAGAAAAGAAAATGAAAACAATTAATTTTTTGCCTTGTTACATTAAAAATTATTTTGCTTTATTTTCACTGTATTTTTTATCAGATATTATTGAGTATTTCGAAAAATATAACAAAAGTTTCCCCTAAGTTAAGATTTCCCAAGGTTTTGCCTGATTTTCAAAATTATTCCCCAGATCCCAAGGGGGGTCGTGAATTCCCAAGATCTTGGGAAATTTCCCAAGGTGTGGTAGCCCTGCTCTCAGTGCGTACATAATATAACGAAGGATGGTTCCAATTTAAAAAAAAAATAAAAATTACAATCAATCGTTTTTCTCGGTCTATTCGCTGCCAGATCTTTATTAGAAAGGGCTCAAACTGATCCTCCATATTTGACTCACATAGGAAGTATATGCCAATCTGTTACGACATTAACGATTTTGGATAATATCTAAAATAAAAGCCAATGGCATTTTGCATCTTTACAGTTAGGGTTCTAAATTCTATTCAGACGTAGGCGTCTTCTTGAAATTTTAAGGTACGTTAATTGTCAAACTAATATTATTAGTAAAGAATGTGACACATGTTGATTTAATCTTAGCTGCTTAAAATTTTAACTGAATCTCAGTGGGCCTAGTGGAATACATATTAAAATTTATAGTATTAAGTTACCACTAATTTTGTAGGCTAAATATAAATAAACATTATGTAGGCCTATTGTGCATAGGTGTAGATGCGCACTCTATGTAGCCAAAGGATTGGACTAAAAATGTTTTTTTTTTAAAATTATTAATTATTGAAAATATTTACTGCACTTTCTTTCTTTGCGTAATGCATTTAAGAAATTGTAAATATGTTCTACTTTTTATTTCATTTAAACTTGTCTTTGATAGGAAGTATTTTTTTTTTTTAAGTTTTAAAAAATATATATGTAGATCTATATGTTTTTAGTATTGATATTGTAATCTTTAAAATATCAAGAAAAGTAGAATTATTTTCGTTTTTGAACAACAAATGCTTACAAAATTACAGTTGAAGCGACTAGTCTTTGATAGAAAGTCTTTAAAAAAATGTGTTTAAATATAGACTATTTATTTATTTTTTTTTAAATGAGCCTCTCTGTCTCTAGTCTTAGTCCTTAGTTAGACAACCCCACACAAATCTCTTCGTAACGACATTTGAGGTCAACTGTGCTCTAGCTAGTAACTTGGTTATCCCCAGACTTCATATGTCAAACTACCTTTATAGCGCTGTATAATGTATAGCATCGTTTCTTTTCCCAAAATCAACATAATGATACATATAGGGCCTACTAATAAAGAATCATGTTTAATTCATTAAAATTCCTGATTGTTTTTTTTAAATTAAAAACCGAACACCTTGTCACAAGTTAAGAGGAATGTCATTCCTCTTGCTGTCCTCTCGGATACTACATTATAGCTAAGGGTTTATTTTAATGTTCACATTGTTTTTATTATAATTTATTATTTTGTTTTTGCTGAAAAAGGCTTCTTTTCGAAAGGCTTGTTTTATTGTACGCACTTTTTTTTCAGGTTCCCCATACTTTGTTTCACGTATTTAATTCTACCTAACCTGATTGCAGTCTCTCTCCCCCTCCCCCCCCATCTTAACATGGAAATTTTTATAATGTTGAGATTATCATCAATTCAGTGGAGTTGGAAGGGGACGTGGAAGGGGAGGATTCACCCAGGCCCAGGGCAGCATATTCAGTCATCAGAACATTTTTTTTCGTCGTCGTAGAAGTAGAAGGGCAGTGGCAAAATTCTCGGCCCATCCTTGCGACACAAATCCTAGCTACGCTGCTGCATCTATCAGTCCGGAGTAACTTACAGCAGTGGCCCAGTCCGGGGTAACCTACAGCAGTAGTATGCAGACTCATTAGTCAATTAAGAGAGCCAAAAAATCAGTCGCAGGACGATTGAACATTTTTTGAGAGTCCAATTTCTTTTCAAGTACTTGTCAAGAACCATGTTTTTCGGAGTCAAATGCGATTTGTTGCCGATGGGCCGAGCCGCACTCAGGTCGATAATTTGCTAAAGAGCCGCGCTTCGCCGACCACTGACCCACAGGAAAATAAGGCACGTGCAGTAGCATCCATTGACTTTTATGCTTTATATTTATTTAATAAAAAAAAATACTCGCCCCCTTTGTGCCAATTGTTACGCGACTTGGAAGGAGTCAACATTTTGACCTACTAGGTTCAAGGGCTTCCGCAGGTTCTATCCATCATTATTTTATTTTTGCAATTAATATAACAAGTTTTAAAAACGGCTAAACTCAATATTCATGACACCAGTTTGCGTTATTAAGATATAGCTTTTAAAAATTTTATTTTGGATTAAAGAAAACAGATAAGCTTTCCAAACTTTTTCAGACGATGGCGAGATCATAAGTCATAAGATTTAAAATTTACATCATGACATTCTAATTGAAATTGCATTTCGGTTTAAGAAGTGATTTACGTTTATTAAATGCAGGTGTCGGTAAAGAGGAAACCCGAAACCCACACAAAACACCAACATGGCAGGTTGGTCGGGGTTCAGCGATGATGATCTTCGCAAAATGCGACAATCAAATTCGAAAGGTAAAATTAGGATAGTCACTAACAATTCTACCCATTATTTAATCACAGCAAACTGTCAAAACACGATATGACTGCTTTGATAAGACGATTTAAAAAGCATTTATGATTAGACTAGAGCTAGTGCTAGAATTTAGATATAGACCCCGGTAAGACCCCTGACTGATAGTAGTAGTAGTAGTAGTGATAGACGTTTGAAATTAAAGGCAGACCTCTGTGACTCTGCTGCAGACTTAAGGGCTAAAATTAGTAAAATGCAGTTAGCGGCAGAACCAGCAATGTCTTCCCCGTCCGGTCAAAAATTTAAACATTTTGTAAAAATAAAACAATGACATAGACATAGTAGTCATAGTAGAATAGAGCAAATTTTTTACAGAATTATAACACCAAAATCATATTTTTAGCTGCTGTAGTTTTAAAGTTATGAATTTTTAAAGTACAACTTGGTTTGTCCTTTTTTAACATGGGCTGCATCTCCACATTCTGTGACCTCATTCCGCTGATCGCGTCATGCACAATGACTATGACTATAGTAAATAGTTTATAAAAGGCAACGCATTCCTTTATCACTAAAATACTGTTTAGGGTCGACTTATTTTAAACTTTCAACTTTGGCACATGAATAATTAATTAAAGCTTTCCCTGACCAATGGTTTAATAGTTTTTTCACACGGCAAACTCTTATGAATGAAACTCTGAGATAGTACTACGATATAGCCGTTATGCAAGCTAAAAATATGCTTTTGGTGTTATAATTCTGTAAAAAAAAATCACTCTATTCAACTAAGCCATTGGTTTATTTTTACAAAATGTTAACTTTTTGACAAAGTACCAACTAAATGTATCCCTCAACTTAACCTGAACCCTAATTTACTGCAACTTTAATAAACACACATATGACGTCATGGCGACATCTCTCCAATTTAGTCATTATTTCTATCTAGTTCTAGTGAAATAAATTAAAAACTTCCTTTTTACTTTAATTCATGGACCTATTTTAAAACACTTCAGTGCTGAGTGGTTAGTATAACATTAATAACTTGTATTTATTTTTTTTATTGTTTTCCAATTTAATTTTAGTTTGTCATGTCTTTTCTGTGGTTTTAAATTTTAAAGGGAAATTTTAATATAAAACGTTATCTATGAGTTTGTTAATGTATTAATGCCATTTTAATCATTTAGCATTAATCATTTAGCAGATGTGTGGCCAGATTTTGGTAAATTTTGGGTTAACGGTATTGGTTTTGCCAAGAGTTGTCTCACCCTAAGTGCATGACGTCACTTTGGGAAATCCCAACACTGGACTTAGGGTGAATAGACCGATTGTAGGACCTGAACGTTGTGTGTGATACCTTTCCTACTGACTACTGCTTAAATTGTATTGGAAATGTATATATTTATATAGATATGTATGGTAATTGTAATAGAAATGAATGATGCTCACTCTTCAGTGTTCGTGTAACAACTGACTTTATTTTGACCTTCTACAACCTTTTTATACTTCTACATAAAAGATCACTCATTCCAGATTTCCACGCATTTACGTTCAAAAACATTCATGAATAAAAACAACTCATGACGTCCAGTCATACTGTCACATCTCCCTCTTAACAATACAAGCAATAGTCAATCAAGAAAATGGCCTGCATGCATCATTAAATCAAAGTAATACTAAAACACTATTCAATACTTTGTATGCACAAATAACTCAATTTTCATTGCATGACACTGTACGTATTACATGTCTCTATCAAGGAAGCGTCTTGGTGGTTTCACTTGCCTGCCATATCTTGTCACCACCTGTGCTGGTATGGGTTGTGCTGGAATAGGATTGATGGCACTTGGTAGAGATATTTTCACCATAGTCTCTTTTACAACCTCTGGGTTGGTGAGTTGTGGTTCATGTGTTGTATCAGGACAGTCCAGTTCGAATAAATCTGGTGTAGTGCTTTGCCTCTTTGTCTCTTTTAACATTTTCTAATTTCGCGATATGTCATCCCATCTGGCGTTTTGACAATGTATGACCTTGGTGTGCATGCTTCTGAGACAACTACTGCTGGCTTCCTTGAGCTTTGAGGCTTATTCTGCATGCATATATATTGCTTCCAGGCTGAATTTGTGGATGGCCCGTCATTTTCGCTGTCTTGTTGTAATATCTTCCTTGATCATTTTTTCTTTTGTTCCAGATGTTGGCCATTTCTTTTGGGTTTGGAACTTTTGGCTTTAGGTAGGCATCAGTAGCTGGAAGAGTTGATCTTAGGCGTCTGCCCATGAGTAGCCATGCAGGGGAGGGTCAATCAGGGCATGGAGCATTTCTAAACTGCAACAGGGCAATGTATGGATCTTGGCCCGACGCTTGAGATTTCTTTAAAAGTGTCTTAACTGTCTGGATTGCTCTTTCAGCCATGCCATTGGATTGTGGGTATCTGGGGCTTGAAGTGATGTGACTAAAACCCCACTGTTTTGAGAAATTGCTAAACTCTTCACTGGAAAATTGGGGTCCATTGTCACTAATTACTTCTCTTGGAATGCCATGGCATGCAAATTGGGACTTCATATGAATAATTACATCAGAAGCTTTGAGAGACGGAATTAGAATAATTTCAAAGAATCTGCTGTAGTAATCAACGAGAAGTAAATAATTCTTTCCAATATAATGTAAAATGTCAACTCTTACTTTTTCCCAAGGAAGCGAGGGGATTTCATGGGCTATCATGGGATCTTTTTTCTGGGATCTTTGATACTCACTGCATACTGAGCAGTTAGATACAATGTCTATGATCTGTGATGTCATTCCCGGCCAAAAAAGTACTTCCTTTGCTGTAGCCAAACATTTATCACGCCCAAAATGTCCCTGATGAAGTCTCTTGAGCATTTCTTTCTGCAGTAGTTTCGGAACTATAATTCGCTCTCCTTTGAAAAGTAAACGTTGGCTTTCACTTAGTTCTTCTTTGAATCCAGTATACATATTATTTCTTGTGGAATCTCAGATCTTCTATCTGGCCAACCTCCTAAAATATGTTGCCTTAAAAGTCTTAGAGTTGCATCGTTTGCTGTTTCTTGTTGAAATAATTTCATTTTTTCATCTGAAAGAGGTAGACTGTTGACTATTAGATGAACCTGTGCTTCCCAGTCATCACTTGATGAATTATGTCTTAGTAGGGATGCTCGTGAGAGGGTGTCTGGGATGGATAAACATTTCTTTACCAGGCTTGTATTTAAGAATGATTTCATATTTCATGAGTCGTAGAAGCATCCTCTGAAGCCTGGGTGGTGTAGATGACAAAGGCTTTTTGATGATCACTTCCAGTGGCTTGTGATCTGTCTCTACTGTGACCTGGCGCCCATAGACATAGTAATGAAAATGTTCAACTCCGAATACTACGGCAAGCATTTCTTTTTCTATCTGAGCATATCTTTTTTCACATTCTGTTAAAGACCTAGGTCTCTCACTTTGAATTAATACTGCTCCAAGTCCTTCTTGCTAAGCACCCACTGACACCATGACTGGCTTTGATACATCATAAAACGCTAGCACTGGAGCGGATGTGATTACATTCTTTAATTGATCAAATGCAGTTTACTGTTGTTCAAGCCACACCCACTCGTTATCTTGTTTGATCAACTCTTGCAGGGGTGCAGTTATATCTGTTAGATTTGGTACAAATTTTTCAAGATAATTAATCATTCTTAAAAATCGTTCCAACTCTTTGCGATTTGAGGGACATGGCATAGACTGTATCACCTCAATTTTAGAGTTATCAGGTCTAATTCCCCTATCCGTAATAATGTGTCCTACAAATTTTACTTCATTGACCCTCAAACAGCATTTTGATGGTTTCAATTTTATCCCTTTTTCTCTGGCTGTATCGAGTACTTTCTTCAATCTTTTATCATGTTCTTCTATATTTCTGCCAGATATCAGAATTTCGTCCATGTAAGTTTCAACACCTGGAATACTTTCAAAAACCTGGTGGAACCTTTTAGCAAATATTTCTGCAGAATAATTGAGTCAGAATGGTAGTCTCATAAACTTGTACCTACCAAAAGGTGTATTGAAAGTTGTTAGATCTGTACAATTTTTTTCAAATCTAATTTGCCAAAAAGCTGAGTTGGCATCCAACACAGTGAATATTTTGCTTCTACTAGATATTTCTTCAATGGTGGGTAACTGGTAATGTTCCTGTTAAATGGCAGGATCAAAACAGATCCTTAAACCACCGCCTTTTTTTTCAACAATAACCAGAGAGTTGACCCATGCCGTGGGATGATCCACTTTCTCAATGACACCTTCATTTTCCATGCGCTCAAGTTCTTTCTTGAGGTCATCTCGCAATGCAGCTGGAACTTTTCTAGTAGCATGTACCACTGGCCTAATAAGTGGGTAAATTTTGATTTTGTACTCCTCTTCCATGGAACCAAGACCACTGAAAACATCTGCATAAGAAGACAATGTTTCATCTCCAATAAATCCACTCTTTTGATAAGATTGAGTTGCTGGCAACCTGACAGTCCCATGATTGGCTTGGACTGGGTTTTTACAATTTGAAATTCCAACATCTCAGTTTTTTCCTTTACTGTGCATTTGATTAATGCCTTGCCCACAACAGACAGAAGTCCTTTCGAAGTTGACTAAACAGTCTATATGGGAGAATGTTCACCTGCGCTCCAGTGTGAAGGTTATTTGCCTGCCCTCAAGAGTCGCTACAGATTTCCACTCATTACTAAGTATGTTTTTTAGGGAAACATTACCAATGAAAAACGTTTCTTCACTGGCTTTAACGTTATCTTCTGATTGTGAAGTGACAACTCTAACAGACCTGCATACAGAGGAAAAATGATTCTGTTTGCCACAGTTGTGACATAATTGACCATATGCTGGACATTTTCTTGGTGGATGTTGCTTGCCACAATAGTTGCAATTTGTATTTGCACGTGGTCTTCTTGATCTCCCTGAATCTGATGTCACTGCCTGTACACCACCTTCTTCATTCATTATCTTGAGCTGCCACTCCATTGTCTCCGCTGCCCTGCATATGTTTTCTGCCTTAGTACCTCTCAAACTTTTTCAAAATACAGTCAACCGTGTGAAAAGAAGTAGCTATGTCACAATGTTCACATTCTTGGCTAGTCCACTGGAAAGTATTGAATATTTCCACTGCCTCCTGTCCTATCACTACTCTAGGCCTATAGGCCATATATATATATGGCCTATAGGCCTAGATTAGTATATAGTATTACAAGTATAGGCCTAGCCCCCACTCCAAATTATTATTTGTAGGATCTATTTTATGCAATGATATTTTAATGAATATTATTATTATGATTCTTAAACTTAAGGCATAAAAACTAAATTAAACTTTAAAAAAATACTCACTCACCTTTGAAATTGAAATATCCTATATTTAATCACATATCACAATATTTCACAAGATAATTATTATATGATCCTCAGTATTCCCAAAGTAAAAACACACTTTCTTTTACAATAATCCAAGAATTACTGAAGTTATTAATAAAGAACAATAATTAAAATCACTTCTACATACGTCATAGCAAATGACTAGAACTTATTTTAATTTATTTCAACCGCCAAAGCTGATACTAATGATACATGTTGATTTAAAAAACAAGATCACTAACTTAAAATAAATGCCATACAATTTTTTTGGGTCATATTTATATAGGACTATATATATAATATATACATTTTTAGAAAATGGTAAAATAAAGGGTATAAGCATGAATTTTAACTAAATGAATCAATTGATATATGTATTATTTATTTATAATTATAAATGTTAAACGGTTCCACAGAAAAGTTAAAACTATTATCTAATGAACATTGTTGTTATTATTGGGAAATTTAAAAAAATATATTTTAAAAAAAATTAATTAAAAAATAATTAAATACAAATAGGTTACGAGTCAGGACATATAATAATAACTAGTAGTAAATAGTAAAACTCAAATCTTAACCATTTCTCATTTAATACTATTTTTTATCTCATTTCATAATAAAGTTATAAGCTTTTAAACAAAAAAGCAAAATGAGTCTCATGAAATGTGGAGGAAAATTGCATAGTAAAAAAAGTGTTATTCCATGCTGATAAATGGTTTATTACCGCTAGATCAACGTTACTCCCAGCTGACTATGAATAATCACTCCTTTTAAATAATTATTATAAACATAAGATCTTATTTTTTCCTAAATTCAATAAACTGGAGTGGAGTAACCATGTTAAAGACACAAAGCACAAATTTAGTGTGGTATTTTGAAAATTAATATTTTAAAAAGCAAGCAATTATTTGTATTTATAAAATATGAAGGAAAGGAAAAAAAGAAAGAAGTTATCAGTGATTTCCACACTGATAAAATTAAGGAGTAATGCTAACACGAAAATTGAAACACTGCATAAATTTATCCTTATCTTTGGTTCATTGAGTTCGAGCAAAATTTTGATATTGTTTGCAGTCATTTGAACCCTTAATTTTAACTTAGACTGAATAAGTAGGCTATGACAAAAGGATCTAAATTATAGACTTAAGTTTAAGCCTTTTATATTCATTTGAAAGATCTGTCAATAATTATAATTCACATGTGGAACATATTAAATAATTTGGAATTTTTAAGTGTTGTGTTAGTATTAGTAATTTTATTTGAGGACACTGTCAAACTCTGATATATATTTGATTGGTTTAATTCACCAGATTCCTCACACGTTCATAAGCCAATATACACTGAATTTAACATAAGTAAAGTGCTGGAAAAGCGTTGATTAACCAATAAATCTCTTAAAAACACACAGCTCACAATAAAACACAATATACATGGGCAACAATTATAAGTGAACTTCCATACTCGACAGACACCTTTGGAAATTAATTTATTATAGTTATTAGTAATTTAAGTACAGTAATTATTTGGTAGAAGAAGTCTAGTTGCTTAATATTTTGCGAAATATCAAATTTTAATAGTTACTTAATTTTTTCAATATCAAAGCTGATTTGTTGGTTTTCTTTAATTACATAAAAAAAATAATATTAGCTTAATAAAGTTCACTTACATTACTATTTTATAATAAATATTATAATACTTTGAAAGGCCTATCTAAGTCAAAGATAAGTGGTTATCCATCCCGTGTCCATGAAAAAAGAACACAACAAAACAATGAACGTGTTGGTAAGAAGCCTTCTTTAGTGAACAAACACAGCAAAAACAATATAAAATTTAAAAAAACACTTAGCTGCAATGTTGTATCCGAGAGAACAGCTATAGGAAGGTGACCTGCATTTCAGTTGAGTTTTTTAAAATTTTTATATACGTGCTACTCATTTTTTGCTCGCCGAAGAAGGCGTCTTGCTGACACATTATTATTATTTTTTTTTTAAAGATTCATGTTGTCCCATACCTGGTTTAACAAATTTCCTTCAAGCTCCAACAAAGGTATGTCCAGATACAAGAACAAAGATGTGTCAAGATACAAAAGCAAAGATATGTCAAGATACAACCACAAAGATATGTCCAGATTCAAGACCAAAAACAAAGGGAAATAAGGAAAATTCTTTTTCCCAAGTTGTAGATGAAGTTAAAAAAAATAATGTGGTTCAACATACTAATGATTCTAAAACTAATAAGGAAATAGTCGAACCTACACAAGCATCACAAAGCGACTTAAATGGAGTCAAAGAACTTGATGAGAATGAAGCACTAAGGTAAGTTTCTTTTCACTTAAAATATCTTACACCAGATCCATTATTTTAGTTTTTAAGTAAACATGCTTAAATTTTATTTTTAGAAAGTATCAGTGTTTCAAAAGCAAGACAAAGTTTTTTTAAACAAATTGTGAGCCAGTATAGGAGCTGCTCATTCCTGCCCAAGACAATCAGGGACTGGAACAATCTTTCAAAAGGAACGGTTGAGGCGACAACACTAGACACATTTGTGTCTATTGCCTCAAGCCTTCAAACCCCTAGTGCATGATTTCCTCATCAACACCAGGCACAGAAACATTGCAAATCCCATCTACATGCATAGAGCCAAAATGATCAATAAATTGATCGTGGGCCCTTAAGATATAGAAGAAGAAGAAGAATGCAACTGTTTGTGTTATGCCCAGTGTTTTTTTTTTTTTAATATTGAATTTGTTGAACTTGAATGGCAGTCCAATGTCTCTTGTTACTTACTTTAGTAGTAGGTAGTCTTTTATTCTACATTTGACATAAAACTTGATTTTCTGTATTCAAAATAAAAATTCTCCAGCTTCTGTTTATCATAATGATCTGAAAATGGGTAGACAACTTAGTCTTGCAGTACAAGTTAATCTTTAAAGTATGAAATCCTCACTCACATCTTTTTTTTTTTTTTTTCAAAAATATGATTGTAAATATTTAGTTCAATTAAGAGTGAATTGTAAAAAATAATCTTAATATGTTATTTTTGTGTAATTTTATGTTCTACAATGCCTTGATTTCTCCATTTATTTTTTACAGTTTTTAACGTAATACTGTTCAGAATTTCCAAATACAGCAGAAGGTGATTATTTATTTGTTACAGTTTTGAACGTAATACTGTTCAGAATTTCCAAATACAGCAGAAGGTGATTGAAGAAGCAAACAAACACAAGCGAGCTCTTTTGTCAAAAGCAATAGAAGATAGGTGAGATTTTAATGCAAGCAATATGTGTGATAGAGTCTAATCATACATAAAAGATTATGACATTCAATTCATCAACTTTTCTCACTTTTATTTAGTCACTTTTAGGACCTTTTGCCAGTGGTCTAGTCTTGCTGGAACGAATTTCTGTACTTTTTTTTTGTTGCCAAGTAATGAATGCATATTTATTTTTGGAGGAGGTATCTTGAGTGCGTTCCCTCAATTTTTTTTCCCCAGGACTCAACCCCTGCCCCTTTCCATGCAGAAACTATAAGCTTTTAGGGTCTAGTTGAAGTGTATCTTTAAGTTGAGCATTGCATAAAGTTTTTAGATCAATTTAAAGATGACACTTATTTTCCAGGAGAAAACAAGCTAAAGCTGAGGCAGAGAAGTTGATGAAAGTTCAATAGGGTCTAGTTGAAGTGTATCTTTAAGTTGAGCATTGCATAAAGTTTTTAGATCAATTTAAAGATGACACTTATTTTCCAGGAGAAAACAAGCTAAAGCTGAGGCAGAGAAGTTGATGAAAGTTCAATAAGAGCTGAACTATCTTGACAGTCTGCTTACTGCCGATGTCAGCATAATCAGAGATAAGATTGAAAAAGTTAGCTTAGAGTACAATGATGCTCAGTGAGTTTTGTCATCCTCGTATGCATGGTGCACTGAAGATTGTCAATGCACATTTACTCATCAATTTAAATCAAGTTGCTAGAGCTTACATATTAACATATTATTTGTAAAATATTTTCGTCCATTTATTTTAAATTTCTCAGCTTTTTAAAGTATATTTTCATTGTTCTATTAATATTTCAAATTCATCGTCTTGATTTATTTCGTTGTTTTAATCTTGTGTCAATGTTTAATATTTTACTTTTGCACAATTTTTTGGTTTGCCACCTGACAAGCTGAAATAAAAAGTGGTTTTCAATTCTCTTTCTAGGAAATAAATATCACCTACCTACATCTACTTATCTGATCTTATCCATTTTCAGACAATGCCACTTATGTTTGTATCATGCCCAATTGTTTTTATTGATTTTGAATTGTTGAACTTAATGGCAGTCCAATGTCTCTAGTCTTTTAACAAAATAAATCCTTTTGTTGTACTTGACAGAAAACGCTATGAGAGAGCAGAAAAATAATTTGTTGCTGCCAAATTCGACTTGTTTTCTAAAGGGGAAGTGAAAGAGCAACTGACACAGCATCTATACACCATCATACACCAGAATGAGGTGAGAAAAGCCAAGAAACTGGTCGAACTGATGGAGAAGCTAGCAATGGATGTCACGTCTGAAGAAATGGAATTAACCATAACAGCCATCCCACAGCTGACAAACTTTACAGCAGTGGCAACACTTCATGACCCGCATCCTGCCAAGGGTGATAACAAAGGGGGTAATGAAGGTAATGGTGGAGCTCAGAAATTAAGCAGAGCAGACGGATTGGACGGTGCAAATGTCTCTAAGCAGGAAGTTAACAGTACGCTACCCAATGCTGTCTCAAAAGAAGCTGAAAGTGTAAGTGATTTACCTCCTGCAGCTCCAGTATCTGATAAGGTTAATGTTGACACTCGGGCGAATCAGGATGGCTGTGATCAGGTGCCAACACCAACTATAGAGCATTCAGGTGCAAAAACTTCTAGTTTAATTTCAAATGATGGTGCACCTGATGTCAATAAAAATATTTCACCCATCACATCAGAAGAAAATATAGTTGAGCTTTCAAAACAACAAGAAATTGTGCTGGCACTTGGCCAGGAAAATGATGTTATATGTAGAGTTATAACTAGCCAGAATTCATTAGCATCTTCACCTTTAAGTTCAGGACGTGGATGGAAACATCCTTTCACATAATATGGCTTCCAACATGTCTGATAAATGTGTTTTTATGGCTAATGCCAAACAGTTTTATGTTTTGTAATATATTGTATTTATTTCCATTTTGTATTTCTGTTAAGCGCTATGAAACAAAAAATAATTGGTCTGAACAGGCTGGTCATTAATAGAAATCATTATTTACTAAACTTGCCACACTAATGCTTTAAGGACCAATGTTTGCAGTACTGGTTGAAAACATTATCATTTTTATATAAGGTCACTCCAAACCCTTCACCATGATTGTAGCAATTAGAAGCACACACAAATGGAGTAATCTCACCTAAGTATGGAGCTATTGTGATGTTTTGTAAACAGTTGGTTAAGTTCCCCTGTATAGTTCATTGTATACTTTGTAATTAAAGGACATGTTTTTGGGGTTGTTTGATATAATTGTGCAATAAATACCTTCATACAGGCTGCAGAATCTTAAACTTATTTTATATATGCCAGAAATAACCTGCCAAAAAATTATTAAAAAATCTACTGACTTTACTTGATAAAAAACATGTCAGTTAAATAATGCACTTTATAAGAATGTCAATTAATGCTAAATTCTGGTAATTATTATTTTACATTTATTTCTAACTTATAACAACAATACTTACATTTTAAAGAATTTATATATTTACATATAGACCTATGCATATTTATTTTGCCAGATTTAAATTGATTTGATTTACGTTTTAAAAAAATCTCACCATCAGTATTTTTAAGAATCCCATTTAGAAATAGTAGTTGTATCTTGCGCAGCTGTTGATAAAAAATGTACACACTGTTTAGTGCACTTTTGGGGAAATGTATTTTTTGTGTACTCTTGAACAGACATATAGACATCCCTGAGAATTATTTGTGATTTACTTGGTCTTTAAAAATCTGCTCTTTTTTTTTTTTAATTTTTATATGAAAATTATTATAAAATTTAATATTTTAAAGTATTTTTATTTTATACAGTAATATTAATAATTTTTCAATACAACCTCTTGTTACTTAATGAATGTTTAAAATGTTTCAATTCCGATATTTTGCCATTATATGCCTTATATTTAAATAGAGGGTTTGTGGAGATGTTTTTAGTACTTTAGAGGTGAATCATTTAATATGTAAATAGGTTCTTTTCATGAGCAGTTTTGGCTTTGATAATTTATTTAGAAAACTTTGACTTTTCGTTGGATGAGAAATTAGCATGATTTTCTTATTAGATTTTAAAAAATCCACAAGTCCTGTGATTATTCTTTTTAGGATTATAACCTGGTTCACTATACAGCAAATAGCCTCCCTCCAGGCCGTTGGATAACCCAAGGGAACATCATATGTGGATGAGAATTTGGCACTAGTGGCGTTGCAGGAGATGTCAGAATGATTCATTGTGTCAATTATGTCTGCCTGTAAGACTCCATCTCCGGGTTTGAATTCAGAGTTTCCTTCTCTTAAATGAGTTGCCATCCAAGGTTAGCGAGTCCATCAACCCCGGGACTGAGCTCCAAATCAAAAACTTGAGATTGACTCAGTTGAGACCACTCGGCCACCCAGCGCCAAAATTAACAGCCCTAATAAATAATATTAAAGCATCCAGTCTAGTGAAATTTTAATATCTTCATTAATGATTGATTTTTCAAACACACAGTTACTCTTAATAAAGCTTTGGAATGTAAATGTTTAGTTACTACTCACATCCGGTCTGTTTTGGTCTCCTTGCTGACAAAGTTGTGCAATTGTTTGAATAGGATTATTTAATTATTGTTGTTTATTCACTGTATAATGTCCCATACAAAGTTTTTTTATTGCTCACTATAAATGGACATGTACTGCTATACATCTATGCAAAGGTATGCCAAATTTTTATTATTACTTATAACATCCAGAGAGCTATGCATATTGAACTTACTTTCACCTCTATAACCTGGAGTGGTATCACACCATGATAGTGTGTCTGTGCAGTGTTTAATTTTCACTGCATTTTGGGGATTTTTTTGTTTCTGGTTCAGGTAAAAAATATGACAGGCACTTAAAAGCATTAGTGCCGTAACAAAGAAACTTTTTTTTTTATTTGAAGAATTAAATCTGGGGTTTGTTTTCTTAAAATTTTACTAACAAGTCAATCAGATCTTCCAAAAGAGTTTAGAGTTTATAATATATTTACCTTCACCTATAGACAAAATCATATTTCCCCCAATTTCATATGCTTTATGGCAAGTTGTGGGGTTAAATTACTTTTGTTATATTTCTTACGATGCAGTTTGGTGATTTTACAAATTCTGATAGCTTAAATACCTTCATCAACACAACCAATTATAAGTCTTTTTATGAAAAGATGTCACCTAAAAAGTTCACAGAAACAGCGTATAAAATGAAATATAACCATCACTTTGTCTTCTGAGATAGTTGTTTTTAAAAATATTTGTCTTTTAGATTGTGACTGAATTTTTACTTAGGTGGGGTTTTTTCCTTTGCTAAGTACTATATTTGTAAACTAAATAAAATATTTACTAATGACATTTTTAAAAAACACAGTATTTATAGCATATGTATTGTATGTTGAACAATATTCTTTCATGTGATAAATGTTGTTATTCAGATATCATTGAGAGGGTATATTATAAACAAATGCTTTTTCTTAATTTAGGTTTAATGATACTGTTCATTATATTTAAGTGGCCATGACAATAAGTAACCAAAAAAAAATGCCTCAAATTGAGATTGTTTAAACATTTCTTAAGAGTTGTAAATATTTGTTTCACAATATTCCTGAAATTATTATTTTTTTTTTCTAATTTGCTGAGTAAAAGATCTGATTTTTAAAAAGATTGATACATGCTCCTAAATAAAAAGGGTTTATTATAATTACTGAATCTATTATTTCAGCCAACTATATTTTTTTTCAGGCATACAAACTCCTACTTCTGCTGAATACTGTAACCATACTAATGTCATATGGTCATGAAATTTAACTTAAATTTTAAGGGCAATAAAAAGGGTAGAAAACTAATGAGATCTACATGTTATTTTTTATATTGTGGTTTGTGTGTTTACAATTTTGTTAACCAATCAGTGACTTGATGCTGTTTTTACCTTAAACATCAAGTGATGAACATAGTGAGAGCAAGAACACCAACATTCCCCTTTTATTATTTATTATAGCCTTTAAAAGTTTAATCTGCAATATGCCATGTATAAATTAATTGGGAGTCGATGACTTGCATGTATTACAAGTAGGCCTTAAAAGTCTCTAAGATTGCAGGACTACCTAGTTTGCACACCATGCCATTTTATATTGGTGTATAATAACTGATTAGTTACTAAAAATAATTTCCAACAATAAACTTAAATAAATATAAAATGATACATGTTAACATATGCTTACTCTACACTTTACGCAATTTTAAATTAGTAGTTATTTGGTAGCAACCGATAATATTTTTATTCTTTTTGTTGTTGTTGTTTTCATTTGAGAATGAGTCATTTGTAAGTTGATAAAAAGCAATCATTACTGACAAAAGTAGTAAAAAAAAATGACTTTCTGCCATTAAATTTAATTATAGAAAAGCCGTGGTTGTGAAAATAAGCTTTTCCGTAGCAGTTAGACTGATTTGGTAATTAGACGAACCATTTATCAAGGATGTAAACAAAGGCCAAGAAAGCAGACAGGAACACAAGTCAATTCAGTCAGTGACAATTTTATCTGAAGCTGATCCAGCTCGTGAAAGACTTCATACATTTACTATATGAATATTCCTTTCATGTTATTATATGAGTTAATCTAACTACATTGGCCTTCAAATAGAGTCAGTTAGACTCAGGTCAATAAGATTTATTATATTATTATAAATAATAAATACTTTAAACTTTAAATAGTATTAAATAGGAAATATTTTAAATTAAATTAATAAATATAAAACACAAAAAGTCAATTTAAGTCTAACGCTAACTAAATGACAGTTAGTCTAAGTCATAAGTTTAAGTTCTTTCGGTAACCTGTTCTTTCTTTTAACTTAATTTTAACACAAACAACAGCATCACAATCACATTTCATTAAATTTTAAAAAGTTTTTGATGTTTGAGTCCATTCCATTGACTTTGACTTGAATGATGGTGATGTTAGGCAGCTATACTGTGACATATGTATGATGTAGACCGTATTTTGTATAATGTAGGTACTTTGATAAAAAAATTTGTAAAATAATAAACCAATGGCATAGCTGAATAGAGCTAATTTTTTACAGAATTATAACACCAAAGCCAAAATCAAATTTTTAGATGAATTTTTAAAGCACGACTTCATTTGTTCTTTTTTGACATGGACCGCATCTCCATTCTGCGACCCACTTCCACTGTTCGTGTCACGAGCTATGTAACTCTCATCGTTTAATTTTTAAAACTAATGCCAATGCTGTATTAAAAAATAATGTAATACAAATTGTAGATAAATTGTAGCTTATCTAACTATGCACTATGTATAATATCAGTAAATTTCATATAATGTATTAATATATGGCTTTTCTGTTACCAAATCTACGGCGTCTATTATACCGGTATATGCCATATAGTCTATATAAGGCAGCGCATCCCCTTCTAAAATACTGTTTGTGGACTACTTATTTTGAACTTTCAACTTTGGCACGACATGACTAATTAAAGTTTTTCCTAACCAATGGTTTAATAATTTTTGCACATGGCAAACTTTTATGAATGAAACTCTGAGATAGAACTACGGTATAGCCATTAGGCAAGTGACTGTGAATGGCTGCCCATGGCCATGTCATTTTGCACACCGCAAATTTTGATAGTTTATAATATGGACTCTACCTGGTTTTTGAACCTCAAATTAAAATATTATTGTTTAAATTACATCTAAGTTCATTCTAAAACACAATTTATAAAATATTATGATGTAAATAGTGGTAATAATTAAAATTTATTATCAGCATCTTCCGCCCCCATCAAAAAGGGGGCAGGGTGACCTTATAGTAATGCAGTAGGCATACCGATACTCCCTTGCGCATTCATTCTGCGCATGAGGAAAAAAAACGCAAAAATTGAAGTGGCCATCTTACTATCGCTTCTACGGTGACCTCGGATTTATGCGTTTGACGTCACAGTTTCCTATTTGTACATTTGTTTTGTCATCGATGACGTTTTATATTTGTCTTCCGGTGACGCACATGTCGTTAGAGCAACTGGATTGAGCTCTGTTCTTTTCTTGTGTAACTTTGAACATACGGTAAGCTATAAAATGTATTAAATACTCCGTTTTAGCAATAATGTCACATTAAAACCTTTAAAAAGCAGTTAAGCATTCAAATGGGGTGGGGAATAACTTTGAAATAGCCAATTTATGCTTTTCCAGTAGAATGAAGTTTCCTTCCAATTGTCATGACCCCACCAGCACCGGAAAAAAAAAAAATGGTGGATTTTTTTTTTTGCACCGGTATGATGAAAGGGACTCTAAATTACTTTCAATAAGATAGTTTTATTACATCAGTAATCTTTGAACATCGAAATAAATCTAATAAAATTAGTAAAATGTATTATAAAATATTACAGAAACTGATTTGATGATTAAAATTATAACAATTCCATTGATTGTTTAAGTTGAAGCTTTTTTTTTTTAATAAAGGCCGAGAATCGTCGTATATAATTATATAATTATTATAATAATATAGTATTAGTATATAATAATATTAATAAATTAATATGCAAAATACAATAAAAATAGTTAAATAGTAATAGAAATAAGTTTAACTAAGTAATAAATGAACATGATATTAGGCATTAGGCTTAGTAAGTTAGCTTAAGACAAGACCAGACAAGTCAACTGCTATGAATAAATAAAATATGAAATGTAGATAGATAATGTAAAATGTAAATTACATACAATGTCACCAATGTTATTTGAAGAATAATTTTTTATAGTATGATATAGTAAAAAATATAATAATGTAACATTTTGGAAATATTAATTAATAATAATTATTATGATTTATATTATAAATTATGCAAAATTAAAAGTAAAATTATTTCCAGAATTTCTTTTGATTTTTTTCCCCAGTCCCCAGCGATATCGAGAATGTCTGAGTCAGTAACTGTTACCCTTCAGGATTTTGATCGTTTGGTGGCAAGCTTTGCCCAAGATGCAGCCACTGGCATATATAGGAATGGCTATGCATTCTATTTGTATACCAGCTGTGCCAACAAGAAAGAGGGCATGATTGCTGCAGTGTCTGCACTTGATGAGGTCTTTATTAAGAAAGATCTCAACTATGTGTCAAATAAGAATGGAATACGTGCAAAGTGTCAAAAATTGTTTACCAATATCTTATCTTTAAAAAAGCATTTCACTCTAACATGGATGAGAATCCAGGATCTTTTGTTTCAGCCTTTTAGTGCGCCAGTTTCCAAGGAAAAAAAGATTGTGCCATCCAGCTCTTCTGGTGCTGCAACTCCATTAACAGATGAAATGTTTCTTCCACAGGTAGCTCAGCAAGAATTAAAGGCTCCACCAAAACTTAAGAAGTTGCGCACTGATTGTAATCAATGCCACTCCATAAGGCAAAGGTGTATAGCCAGGTGTCAGTTTTTTGAAAATAAGGTGAAGGTTGTTAAATGTAAATTAAATGCTAAGTCACTTCACAGGTCCCCTGAGACGAAAGTTTTGACTCAGACCATAAAGAGGAAGACGCAGAGGGTTGAGACACTAAAGCGGGAGAAGACAGCACTGAAGACCAAGGTGCTGCACTTGGAACGACAACTGGGAGCGTCAACAACCAAGATGGAGAAGTGCAGTCTTCTGAGCAGAAGGAACCGCATCCTGCAGAAGAAGGTCACCAAACTACAGGAGGAGGTGTATCAGCTGAAGGCTACAGTAAAGGCAACGACGGAGGACAGGATAGAGGCACTCTTGAAGGTGGATGAACTGATGGAGGCGTCTGAGAAGGTTAAAGTAATCACTACCACATCTGCAAAATCCACAGGCACCCATGGTAAAGCTCGTAGGCAAAGATATACCTATAATACCCCCATGAGGAAATGTATATATAATTGCATTTTGAACCAGGTGCCTGTGGATAAAGCTGGAATAGTGATTGACTTTATTGTCCGAGAGCTGGCTGGACAGACCTTGTCAGACGTCCCCTGTGCATCCACAGCTGCATCCATGACCTATGAGCTGGGAATCCTCTCTGACCTTCAAGTCGGTGAAGCATTGTTTCAGGCTAATAATGTTACATTATCCTGAGACTCTACACCACTTGACGGTCAGCATATTAACGCTTGTAACATTTCAGCTGATGGGCAGAACCTGACTCTCCAGACAGCAGGAATAGCAGGTGGTAAGACAGAGGATTACCTAGAGCAAGTCATGAATGCGCTTCAGGATGTTGCCTCCGTCTATTCGACTTTCCATAAAATTCAACAGCAAATGGTGCTGTATACTTTTAATCTCTCTCTCCAGGCAACGCTAAGCGATCGAGCTCGGGTGAATAAGTGTGTGTCTCAGCAACTGGAAGAGACCCTAGGCAAGAAGCTAGTGCAGCTGAAGTGCCACTTACACCCTCTGGACGGCATGGCCACCCAGGCCAGGAAGGAGCTCAGAGCTTTAGACGTTGAGTGGGAGATTAAGGGTAATGTTTTTGGAAGTGAAGGCTGCGCAGCTAATTTGGTTTATGCTGTGTCTAAATTGAGGTAAATATAAAAAATTATTATTTTGTATATTCTATTCAAAATTTGGTTTTTAAGTGTTATGTTTTTTAATTGATTATAAATTTGAAATACTAAAATATTTTCTTTACATTTACAGATACAAAATGAAATCAGGAGACCCATCAGGGTTTAAGGCCTTCCTTGAGAGATCTAAGCTAAACCCAGGAGTCATAGTACGCTATGTGGGGAACAGACTCCATGTTCTGTTCCACCTAGCAGGGATCATTGTCCACCTGAAGGATATGCTATCCCAGTACTTGACTAAGTACTCAACTGCTATGGGGTTGCGATCGGTCATTATGAAGGATCTCGACAACCCCAACATTTTTTTGCAGTTGAGAGCTTTAGGTAAATATATATGTATTTTAAAATATTGTAGTGGTGAAATGTTAAACAATATCTCATGTAGTTTATCAATATTATACATGTGTGTATTGTTTCCTAAATTTTATTATATTTTATATGTTAGGTCTCTTCGGGAAGGTCTTGACTGGCCCCTGGATGACCACATTCTATAAGAATCCTGGTGGATTAAAGCATTTGGAAATGGTATGTGTTCATTGTAATTGTCTATAGCGATTAACCACCATTATAATTTTTAAAAATATTATGTGCCCATTAAAAAAGTCCATTATTTTCTTTTTATCACAGACTCCACTCATCAAAACATGCATGGTCACGTTGAAGGAGATTGCAGACAACCCAGCCTTGGTCCTCACCATCGACCATGATGTGTTCAACCACCAGCTGGAGGTGGATGATGTCCTGCTGAAGCTGAGGAGCAACTCCGAGGAAACATCAGAACGGTTTTTTTTTACAATCTCCTTACTAGCAAAATGTTTTTTAAATGTTTTAAGTAGGCAGCTGGGGGATTATACTGATGGTGAGCTGGCGGACCCCCAACCAGACCTGATGGCAAAGACTTCATCTGCTCCAGTTCACAACATCTTCTGTGAGCGTGTGTTGGGCATGGTGGATGCCCAGGTTAAGAGGGCACCCAACGCATCCATGGCTTTTGTTGATGCCAAGGTGAAGTCTCTTGCCAATAAGACAATGGAATGGTTGGTAGGGAAACCCAGTTCGGAACAGGTTAGGATGATTTCTTTTGCAATTAACTTTGCACGTAGGCAGGTTAAAGTTCTTAAGAGTAGGGATAAGTTAATGAGACAGGTGGTTATTTTTAGACAGACAGAATTAGCGCAGAAAAGGGATAAGACAGATAGAAATAAATTAGAAAGAAACATTAGAAACTGTCTGGAAACTGGTTTGGGGTTGGATGATGATGTTTTCTCTAGTCTTCTCCCAGGTACTAAAGAAAATTTTAATGAAATGTTTCAGAACCCTGTAGACTGCCTGCCCTTACCTATCAGGCATGTTTGGCATGTAGATGGAGAAGACAAGGTCTTTGAGGGGGAAGTAGTTGCAGTGGTAACTAAAAACAAAAAGAAGTGTTGTCGTGTAGTTTATAGTTTAGATGATATTCAGATTATTCCTGTTACTTTTTTAATTGCAGATGCCATAATGGGAGATTTTCATTTCAGTTAGATAATTTCAAAATTTGTTGCTGTTTGCTTTTGTCTATGGGTACATTAAAAAACATTTTGCTAATTTTTTCCTTTTCAGCATGCAGTGTTCACATTTAATTTTAAAGTTACTGTTAATAATTTTTAGATTTTGTTAAGATTAGAATTGATTACTTTTTTTAATACTTTTCCCATTTGTATTCAGGTTATTTTGTTCACTTTTCATGCTTTTTATTGTTATAGATTTCATTGTGTAAATACTTAAAAACAGTATGAACTAGGGGTGTGCCGGATCCGTTTTTTCCAACCGGATCCGGATCCGGATTTTCTTATGCGAAATCCGCCGGATCCGGATTCCGGTTTCTCCCGGATTCCGGATTTTGGTACTATTGGTAGATACTTCGGTAAGTCAAGGTGGACTACTACTTTTTGTATATGGGAATTCGCAATCGGCGCCAAAAAATCCGAGTTTTTAATTTTCCGATGTGTGTGTCTATTTATTATTAAATTAGTACTTTCGATATATATTTGAGTTCCGTTCCATTTGGATAAGTGTCTTACGAGAGACGCCATGTTTCTACGCGTTCGCAGCAGGTTATGCAGCTCGCTCAACCTAATTTCGCCATGGGGTTGGCCACGCCCCCCTTTTTAATGGCGGAAGTTGACGATACTTAGGAAATATTAATTTATTATCACTATTTACATCAAAATAATTGATAACTTGTGTTTCAGAATGCATTTAAAGACATTTAAACTGGAATGTTTTAATTTGA
>CAXITT010000576.1:395239-465397 GCA_964033795.1 Lymnaea stagnalis | reverse complement strand
AATTTTTTTTCACTTTCTCTGCAAAAATATTTTTTCAAAATAAATGTATCTTCTATAATGTGCAACTTTTGTTTTCATTGTGTTTTACATTGAATTGAGAGTGTGTGCTGAAAATTTGGTACCCTTATCTTTAAAAATAAAAAAGTTATGGGTCAAAAAGTGGAAAAAATTGAAAAGTGGGTCACAAGTTTTTTGGGTCAAATATATAGCATAAAAAATTTGACCAAAAAAATCATAACTCCAGTTCTATAAAAGATAGAAAGATAAAGTTGGTGTTGTTATAAAGCTTATGGCTAGCCCTTTAAAATGATGTATCATTCATGGCAATCGGACAATATTTAAATTTTGTGTCAAAGTACCTAAATGCAGGTCACTCAGATGAGCATAACTAATGGCCGACATGCCTAGATCAATAAGAATAGGCACACGTATACATCAATATATTTTACAGATATAAAATTAATATGAAAGAAATAGAATTTGAACTTCATATGAAGTTTTGTAGGGAAAAATGCCTTATGAATTTCTAATATTGGGGTCAATTGAAAAGGCAAAACTTTATGATGGCAATGGAGGTCAAGATGTCCAATATTGTTTATGTATGGATGAATACCACAATTCTATGACAAAATAATTTTTTAATCAATGAAAAAGCACCGACCTCCAAAAATTAAAAACTTGGATTCTTCTGCGCCGATTCCCATTTCCCATTAAAATTTAGAAGTAGTCTCCCTTGCCTTACCAAAGTGCCTAGTTTAATGCATACCCACTTGAGTCTAAAACTAAAAGTACTCATATATCTAGTCAAACTCGAGGTGTTAGAAACACCATTACTCGTAAAATTCAATACTGAAAACTGACTAGGTTTATAACTTACACTTATGTTTTATAACTTACAATTACAATGCATATATTACTCTTTTAAATTTAATAATCAATTAAGGGCTAACCAGCTGTAGAGAGTTAGAGAGTACTAACTGACTTATACACTTTTATAATGCTACTGTATGTAACCTAATTACTAGATTAGGACAAGGACCTAATTTGGTTATGTAGACAAGTAATGAGAAAATGTTTGATAAATTGTGCCTATACTATAAATACTATATCAAAAATGGCGTTAAAAAATATGTGACTTCTCAGGTCCTAGGTTTTGTAAAAAAAAAAATACTAAGTCTAATATTTAATCTGATTATAATAATTATTATAAAACTTTAAATGTCATGAGTTTGACTCACAGAATAAGCTTTTGCTTTCATTTCAAATTTTCCAGACTATTTTTATGACCATTAAGGGCCATCCATAAATGATGTCATGACTCTAGGTGGGGGGTCACATTTTCATGATGATAGTTGGCGGGGTTAAGCAATATGTCGCCACATTAATAGCAGAGCATTCTTGACAAAAAATGGCCCTTAATAACACTAAATTACAGACATTTAACATTATTGTTTTATACAAAAATTATAATTTTTTTATTTTTAAACAACAATAATTGAGAGAATCAGTTAAGAATCACTGTTCCTGGGAAATGTTTCTGACANGGGGGGGGGGGTGTAAAAAAATCATCAAAATTTATTTGATGCGATTTGTCCAAAAGTACAACCCCTCATTATCACGATTATGTTGTAGGCTGTAGATACATTAGCACATTAGCTGTGGTTGCTTGTAATTAGTACCGTCTAAGATATTTTCACTCTAAGACATGCACACTTGTCTTTTTTATCTTTTTTATTCATTGCTGACTCATGTTAAATTATTAATGGCTGATTCATGTTTTATTTTTTTAACACAGAATGGCAAACAATCACAGACCTGTTAACGTCAGCGCAAAACTTCCTAACCATGTTGTCGGCAATCCATTAGCTTCATCCCTAAATGGAAACTCAAGTAGTGCGGCATCACCTAACCCAAGAAAACGTAAACAAGAGATGGCACACTCTTGTGAGTCTCCTTCTGGCACATCTAATATTCCGGGAAATGAACTGTCTAAATATAAATCTAAATCTGTATCTATTGCTGTTGACAGTGCCATTGATACTCTTTTTAGACCCAACAGTCCAGTCCAGCATTCACATACCTTGACCAATGAAATGAGGCAGGAATTCATAAAGTCTTATGATGCCATTATACAGGACATCATTCAAATCAGTGACTGGTCAAAAGAATATATCACTGACTGTTTGATAGTTTTGAAATTTGCTGGAACGGAAATAAGTTTGCAGTCATTATGGCAAATATGTGAAGAAAAATATGCCTTCCCCATGCATAGAAACCAGTCCAGTAACTTTCACTCCATTAGTTCTAATGGTCCAAGCTCAGCAGTTCATGTTTAAATCACGGTTGCAGCTGTGTCGATGCATCATCTCTTGGTGGTCATTCAAAATTTTATAATCAAGCAAAAAAATGCAGGAGATCATCTGAAGAAGTTCAAGACAATTGATGGAGCTGTGAACTATAACTGTGATTCTCTACCAATAAAAGACTCATATGAAACTCAAAGAGCTTGTGTTTTGACCAGACAAGGCATTTTAACTTGCAATGATCTGCAGTGTGATTCTCAGGCTGAGTTCTCATCCACTGCATCAGATGTTGCACAGTCCAAGGCAGAGCTTGATTCAAAATCACAACATATCAAAAAGTTGCTATCGGCAGTTGAACATGAGCATAAACTATTAGTGGCCTACAAGCAGTGCATTGCGTGTAGATCTAGTCCAAGGGGGATAACCTTTCTCCCTTGTAGTCACTTTGTAGCATGCAAGTCATGTGCTGTGTCACTACTGTCTTGTCCATCATGCAATGGAAGTATTGTTGCTACTGTTGACACTTTTTTAAGTTAATTCACATTTTTAAGGCTCTGTTATTAGTTGTTAATCTTTTAAAATATGATAGTATTATAGCTTTTCTGTTCATACAGTTTATTTTGTTAAATTAAGTGTTAGGTTTTTAAAAATTAATATAGTAACACTAACATCATTTTGATAAAAGCTAGACTTGATTTAGTTAGTTGTTTTTTTTAAATACAGGCTTTAAAATTGTGACCTAAAAATATTTTAAATGTATATATATATATATATATATATATATATATATATAGGCGATCAATCTATTTCTCCACATGTGCCATACTTATACTGCTTCACTTATACTTTCAGGTACACTTTTACTACCAATATTGATAAAATATTAATTTTTTTTTCAAATAATTTTTTTTTTTAACTTTCTATTTATGTCAGCTGTAATATTCTCATAATCTATTACATAAATTGTGTATCAAATTTATTTTTTTACTTGATTGCTCAAGTCTTGGGTGGAGAAATGGCAAATTTCTTTGATGTTGTTGGGATTAGAGCCTCAGACCAACAGCATTGTTTCACGGACAATGCTCTTTGGTGGAGGGGCAGGGGTTTGACCCTATGTGCATCAACAGCCAACTTAAAATCTGTATAAACTGTGTGCTAAAATTATGTCTAAAATATGTTTGTATCTAATTCCCCAGAGATAATACTGTAGGCTCAATAGCCTTATTTCAAAGGATGCACAAATAAAATAAAATTAATTATTACACCTATGACTTAATTAATTTGCTTTTCAAATGTCCTCATTATCTTGAATTAATCTAAAAGTTTATTTTTAAAAATTAAGTTTTAAGTCAAGCAATAAAGCTGAAATTATATTTTGTCTAAAATTATTTTCATTGCAATTAATTAAAAATTAGAGAAGGGACATTCTTTTTCTTTTTTTTTTCTCAGCTTGCCACATTAGGGACCATCCATAAATGAAGTTACACTATTTTACTGATTTTTACCTCGCACAATCATTAGTAATGGCACGAGTCCACGAGTGGCTTGACAGGCAGCAGTGAAATCTCTCGGGCATTTTCTCATATTTAAGAACATCAGAGCACTGCGAGCATACTAAAATAATAATAATAATAATAAGATGTGTTATATAGCGCGGTACCCCAGCCTAGGGCTGGGCTCACCTCGCTGTACATAAAAATTTTATCAAAAGAGACATAATCATGACATTAAAATAAAATGCATTTATGAAATAAAGAACAGCAATGTATATTATGGATACAAGAGCTAGATAAGTGTTCAATAAATCAATCCCAAAACTTTGATCAGGCCTTGTCACCAATTTTTGACGACCTCCCCCGCCCTCTTCCCACCTTGCATGATATTGTTTATGGATAGCCCCTTAGAAGACTTTGATGATCCTGACCAGGTCCACTTTTATGGGTGTCAGCCCAAGGAGATGAAGAACTGAATATGCAGGGCAGTTTCTTCTTTCTTGATGTAGATATTCAAAATCATCTACAACTACTGCAAGTGATTAACAAAATATTCAACAAAAATGGATTGAAAGCGACACTATATTAATGGGCCACATAAGGCCTAGGTTTAATATTATTTGGACTAAAATATGATTACATTTCTTTTACACTATATTAATGGGCCACATAAGGCCTAGGTTTAATATTATTTGGACTAAAATATGATTACATTTCTTTTTTTCAGAATTTCAAATTAGAATTTAAAAATAAGTAATTAATAAAAAAAATATTTATTTGAAAAATGTAAAAAAAATTATTCTGAATTCTAGTCAAAATTGTAGTAGCATTCCTAGCTTAGCATCCTATATTTATTATTACATATACCTAAATGACATATTTTCTTACTCCTCTCCCCTGCTGTCCCCCTACAATTTCGACCACACTTTTCCATGCATTGGTACAAAAGGTGAGATTCAAAACAAAAATCCATATCTCTTTATACAATTATGAAGGACAAGTCATCTTAATTAACAAAGTCACTGTAAGCTGTGCTAAAAAATTATATCACAGGCTTTCTCCCCTTTTTGAAACCAGTATCGTCTTTAGGCCCACCTACATTGTACAATCTTTGGTTTAGTTATAAGAAATAGTTATGTCACAAATTATGTCACAACAGGCAGGGAGCCATATGGTGAACTAAAGTTGTCACTAAGTATCATCCATAATATTTAGGCTGATTTTTACAACCTACCAAGTCATCAAAAAGGTGTCACAGATTATTTGGGCTTGGGGGCTTTGACAATATTTTATTGAGGCTTGTCTTAAATTCACTCCAGATTTTAGTTTAAGTGTTGCCTACATAAAATGGAAATGTTAAAAAAAAATAATATACCAATTTATAATTATAGCTGCAGGTTCTACATTTCTTATCATCGTGGATACTTTATTTTAAACACCATTAACACATGCCACACCTTGACTCCTCTCATCAGGGCGGGCCAAGGATAAGAAAAGGTTTCTTAGATAAGAAAGGGAGTACGGGAGGGAGTCTCAAGGGGTGGGGGCAGACCTAGAAAATCATATTTATTTTGTTTTTATTAACATATTTATTATCGTGGGGGGGGGGGGGGGGGGGGGGGGGATGGGAAATGCTTTGAAATCAGGAAGGGGTGCGCTGCAAAAAGATTAAAAACTCCTGATATAATATTAAAAATTTATCCCAAGCGCAGGGTCATAACTCAGATGATCATTTGGGAGTTAAAAATAATTACATTAACTTCTCCTTGGACTTTGAGGTATATAAACAAAAAATAATTAAATTACCATTCTTACCGGCTAATCAAAATTGCTAAATGTATATCAAAAAATAATTTGAATATTCTTTTTTAAAATTCAAAGTTTTTATATTGATCTTGTAAATCATTAAATTTATGAAGGTGTTAAATCCAGGCGAATGTTAATATTAATTCGCAGCCTTTATTAGGAAAAAGTAATGTGTTTTAATGGATCTGGATATCGTTAAAATACTTGTACTTGTACTTTTTTGTGAAATATCTTGACTGCGAATCATTCAAATTTTTTTGTTGTAGGCCTATAATTAATGTTAATTTTGTAACATTCTGAAAATATTATTGAAAAAATATAAGGGACTATTTGATTAAGTTCAATAATTTAAACCTTAAATGAAGAGTAACAATGATAAGTAGTAATTTGGTATCGATATTTAAAGAGAGAAGGCAAACGCAGAGCCCAGCCTTCTCATGATAAACAATGGGAAGCGTTATACGCAGTCGGCTGCGCATAACTCTGAGAGTTATACGCAGTCGACTGCGCATAAACCTGAAAGTTATTCCCAGCCGACTGCGTATAACTCTCAGGGTTATACGCAGTCAGCTGGGAATTTAGCCAAATAATGTTTATTACTGCTAGTTTGGCAATTTCAAAAAAAGTATTATGCGTAATTAGCCGCATGATGGGTTGTTTAGAACTATAACTTTTAATGTGTTTAAGGGGCAGGCTACCAAAAAAAATTTTTTTTAATTAACCAACTTACAGCAATTATTTTATTATGGTCATGTTAAGCTATGAATGGAGATATATTTTCATGCTTTAAAAAAAAAAAAAATTATATAGTTGCCATGGCAACGGCGGCGATCTTGAAAATAGAGTAGAGTAGAATTTGTAGAGTAAAATTCGTAGAGTTGTAAAATTTTAAAAACAAACATACATTTTGCTTAAAAATGATTGATTCATGAACTTCAATTATATTTAGAGGTACTGAGCTAGTTTAATTTCCTTAAAAATTTTCAAAACATTTTTTTTTAATTTTTAAAATTTGCCTCGGCAGAAGACGCTTAAAATTTACCATCCTAGGATATGAAAAAACTTATTTTAACAAAAGTAATTGACCAAATTGATTTTTGAATAGCTCGTTACCCACAACATAGTTAAAGGAAGATACACACCAAATTTTATTACTCTAGCTTGTATATTAGCTGAGATTTTAGAATTCTACGTTACAAAACGACAGAAAAAAACTATTTTGAGAAAAATCAATTTTAAACTTTAAAAGTGAAAAATTTTAAGTTTAATATGAAAATGAAGTTCTTTTACATAGTTTTTTTTGTTCAGAAACATGGACATGGTGGTTTCTTATATTATTGAGCTGTTGAATGCACCAGGAACATGGGTTTTAACTTCTTGAAGTTCATCAGGTGCTCTCGTCAAAATCACAATTTAAACAAAAACATTTTTTTCCTCTGGAATAAAGCTAATTTGTGTTGTATTAGAATTTTTTGTTCAGCATTATAATATAACACAAGTTATCCAAAGTCCCCAATCAACCCTTTTGTCCATGATCCTTTTAACCATGCTTAGATGACAAGGTTATGTTGCTGTCACCATCACTGAAATTGAAGCATAGTTTCATGGCAGCAATGCTATGTTGAAACTTTTGTACCTATTCTGTGTACTTCTTTCATCAAAGATGTCCCTCATACCAGAGGTGAATGAGTTATTTGTCTATTAGAAATGTAATAATTGGGCAGATACTTGCTCATAAATGTTTCATGTCTTCGGCATAGCGCAGTTTTTATACTTTTTGCAGGTTATAAATTTTGCGGTGCAGCTGGATTGTTTATCGCAGATATCATAGATTGCAACTTTTCGTAGTCCATGCCATTGTCCTTCAGGCCTTAGAGTCTATAATTGATAATGACTTGGTTATCCAGTTGTTGATATGAACAATCTAACCACTCACAATCTAGTCATTGTTATGTTCATAGTATTTACTATTTTGTTTTGCAATCAGCTGTAAGTTATGGCTTCTGCAATTCGTCCATTCCACTGCAGACAGAAGAAAATTGGTAAAAGCTTTGAATTATGATCATTTCGAAATCAATGTTTAGCAGTCCCTCTGTAGAATTCTTGTCACTGAAGAATTAACCAATGCTCGGCTCGGTAGAACTAATTGGGGGCTGGAATGGAATTAAAAAATTATATAAACATTATTTAGCAAATAATATATTGAAAATGATCTCAATAAGCCTATTAGTATTATTTAGATGTTTAGGATTGCTAAACTAAATACTTATTTTATTATAATTACTATTATTAGTCAATTGAACTGATCTTATAAATAAGAAATAATATAAAACTAATTAGCTATTACTATTAATAATTGTTTGTATGCAGATAAAAAAAAATGAATAAGGCTAAGATTAAACTATTTGAGTTAAAAGATTCTAATACGAATTATTTACCCCATACTGCTAATGCTAATACCATAATTATAATAGTATTACGGCATATTGCGTTGTTGTTGTTAGTCCTAGCCTTGCCTTAGAGTCTTAGTCTTAGTACTTAGCCTATACTATTACTTTGAACTACTGAAGACTACTCGATTATTTATCAATGTTGTTTTATAAATAAATAGGCGTAGGATTCATATAATTTAACAATTCACTTGATTGGTAAATATAAAGACTAATAGTAGAAACTTATGTAATTCTCCGCATAATGCATAAGCTAAACATAAACTCACAAACAATCCACACGCACGATCAATCATCAAGGCAACACAGTAACACAGTGACAGTACTGACGTCCGAACTGAATAATTTCAACTATCACCGATTGCGTGTTGCTAAATTAAGGTCATTTTTTTAGTATACTTACCTTGAATTTCTGGCTTTTACCGAATCGGTAAGGTTGTAAACGTGTATTTTAAAATCAAAATATGCTGATGCTTTCGTTTGCAAAATTTCGCTCTGTACACAGAACCATGATCCGGTAAACACACATAAACAACGCATTTGCGCATGCGCGAGTCAACGGTATCTTGGTTACCCTCGGGTCGGATCAATGAAAATCGGTAAAATAATCATATAAATAGAAGTGAAGAAAATCCTACATACGCTTCGCTTGTGGATCCGATTATTTGTAGCAATTATATTTACTGACTTCGATTCTAAATATAACAAAAACTGCTTGAATTTACCTTTACGTTGATATATAATAATAGCATATTATGTTATTTAAAACTAGTTTTTTGAGGTCTCAAACAATGGATATGTATGAATTTTATTTTATTTCCAAAATTAGGTCAATTTTTAGAGTGGGGTGGGGTGTTAAATATCAGTTGTTTCACAACAAATCTTTTAAAAAGTAGTATCAATTGATATGTAATCGATTCTAAGAATGTTCATCTTTGTAAAAATGAAAAAAATTAAAAAATTGACAATTTTTGACAATGTTAGATATTTTCGGGCGCCTACCCCCTTAACGTAAGACGTAAAATTTTAATTGAATTAATTTTAATTAATTTTGAGTAATAGTAATAGTGCTATTATTAGTATTATTGCTTGTATCTTATAAATTATAATTATAAGTCTAAATCAAAGTTCTAAATTTGTTAGAGTCTAAAACTAAGAAGATGATTATGCCTTAAGGCTTAAGGCAGCGGTTCTCAACCTGTGGGTCGCGACCCCTTTGGTGGTCGAATGACCATTTCCCAGGGGTCGCCTAAGACCATCGGAAAACACACACGCTCAAAAGTTACCAAGCAGCAACGAAAATAATTGTGTGTTTGGGGGTCGCCACAACGTAAGGAACTATATTAAAGGGTTGCGGCATTGGAAAGGTTGAGAACCACTGCCTTAAGACATTTCCTTGGTTTAAGTCGAGTTCTGTATTCTGATTGATTAGGTTTTTATATGTTGCTATGACTATNTTTATTTGTTGGGGGGGGGGGGGAGAGGGGGTGACCTAAATGTAACAGTTTTCAGCTTCCATGCAAAACTATAACTGTGTGAAAGTATTACTTACAGTGCCCCCTCTACAGAACCCCCTGCCCCTACAGCTATTTTTTTCTGCTACTCTCCACCCCTGATTATAATTCTAATAATGTTTTAACTTAACAATTTTTAGCCAAAAGGGAATTAATTAACCGAGCTGTTGGTTCATTCTTGAGAACAAACATAACAAAGAACACGCATCATTCTGTCTTGACTGGCCGTTGGCTGGGATTGAACTCCAAACCACCAACTTCAGGTTTGCTCAATTTAAACCATTCGACCACCTATAAAAAAAACAACTAGACAAGTCCTGAACTGTTATCCTCTAGGCTCAAGGAAAACGGAAAAGAGGCAGACTGAGGAACACTTGGCAGCGTGAAGTGGAAGCAAGTAACACGAAGCTTGACCATACTTGGGGGAAGCTGGAGAGATTGGCTCAGGGTCGTGATGCCTGGGGACTCTTGTAGGCGGCCCAGACGTCGATGAAGATCGGCTGCTGTTCCTATATCTTTGACCAAGTCACATGACCGCCGTAAAGGTAAAAAATGTTGCGCGACATATTTGTCTGTTAGCCTTGTCGCGTGACCGCAAATAGTTAAATAGGATATCAATCAGAATTTGCGGTACTTCATTTCAACAGATTCAAGATTGTCTGGACATTTAAATGAAAAAGAAATATGTTTAATTCTACAAAAGAATTACTAGAACCATTGCTGGTATAAATAATGAACAAATGGTTAAAATGTACAACGTTAAATAAAGCGTGATTTGGCCGCTGGATGAATATCTCCCGCAGTATTTGTCCGGTCGCCGGACGTGTAGACACTGCTTTTCTCCAAATCTTCATCATAAAAGTAGTTTTGTTGTTGTTTTTTGTTTTTTTGTTGTTTTTTTTTGTTAAGTTGGTTTTTTTATTTCTTTTTTTTTCTAAAGAAGGCTTTATAAACTTTATTTTATGCCAGAAAGTCTGTTATTTTTGTCCCTTTACGGATTTTTAGGGCCTAACTTGTACTACTTACACTATTTTACCTAACCTGTTTTTTAGTGGTATTTTAATTCTTTAAAAAAGTAAACATTTAGTTGTTACGTTAGCCGTTAGCTAGAAACAAGTTTAAAGACTTTACAATTGAAAAAAACTTTTTAAAAATCATTTCCCCAAAAAAAAGTTTTTTTATAAATAGAATTTCAACTGATTATCTATTTTTAATATCACTATAAGAAACAATCTGCTAACCTATTACCTACTTATCCTTATTACTGTTAGTATTAGCTATATGTTTTTTAAATCTTTTAAAATAATAGTTATTTTCTCTAAAGATGAAAATGAAAATCCAGAAGTAAGCTCTAAAAAAAGGGGCTTACCAAAAAAACTGAATGTAAAATAGAATTTCGATTATAGGCCTAATGCCAAATCCATTAGTTGGTATTTAATTTAGAAAAAAAATCTTCTCCCTCAAATCGTCAATTCAAAAATAAATTTTATGTATTTGTTTAAAAAAAAAAAAAAATGTTTTCAAGTATTTCGAAGAGGCACTTCGTAATTTATCCTCAGAAAGTTATAGTACCGGTAGTTTGAAATTCCAAATAAACATGACAATCAACTTTTTTTTTTTTGGGGAGGGGGGAGGGGGGGGGGGAAATTTACACTTTACTTTATTTTATACGATTTCCTTCAGATAAATCACACATCAATAAACTTTAAAAATTTCAAATTATATGTTAATGCAACTTATGTCATTAGATTAGAAAGGACTGAGTATTTTCTTTCCATCCAAACCAATTTATTTTTCTATCTTAATTAGAAAAAAAATGATATCACATTTTTTGTCAGAATATTTCTTTATATAGCCTACATATGTACTGTAAACGTTTCTCATTTATATAATACTTAGTAATTATTTATTTATTAGATTAAAATGCTTTAAATATTGCAGAAGGTAATAAGAAAACGCTAACATTTACAAATTATAAAAACAAGTGTCTTGGGCATTTAAAAAAGTTTAATTTTATTTTAGTTTGGGGGGACTTGTCCTGATAAAGGATGCATAGTAAGAGACAATAAATTATACAGGAGTGATTCTCGAGCATTCCGAACGCGTTGTGCAACAGTTCTCAATCGGTGGGTCGCGACCCCTTTGGGATCGAATGACCCTTTCACAGAGGTGGCCTAAGAGCATCGGAAAACTCCTATACTCTACAGTTATAAAGGAGCAACGAAAATAATTTTGTGGGTGGGGGTCGCCACAACATGATGAACTGTTTTAAAGGGTCGCGGCATTATTTAGGAAGGTTAAGAACCACTGCAGTAGTGCGTTCGTCAATGTTATGTAACTGACCAGCCACCACATGTTCCAAGTCAAAGTGGTGGAACATAAGATAATAATGTTGGGCAGTTCGAAATCAGTTCTCTCAAAGGAGGAAAGAAAGGTATTCAAAGTTATTAAATTAATGTTCGCGCATACGTCATGATACGTCATGGTCGTATAAGGAAAACGTTTGGAAAAAACAAATGACCGTAAAATTCCATGAGAGATTTGACAAGACGGCACCAAATACTAATGTTATGGTGTCTATGAGTTCAAAAAGACGGCACCAAATACTAATGTTATGGTGTCTATGAGTTCAAAATTTTGTCGTTCCGAAAGTGCACTGTGTCACAGGAAGGGATAGCCTGAAACGACCATTAAAATTTACCTGTTAAATGGTAGGCCTAAATACTTAAACATGCTTAAAATAGTTCAGCCGTTTAATCATTACACGCTTTATTTATTGCAGCTAAGATTTACTGTGCATGAATTGAGTTGCTCTTTTCAAGGCCGTGGGCCCAAATTTTAATAAATACCGGTATGTCATTTGTCAAATGATTTAAATTTAACGGGACATATTTTCAATCTTAACTTGAATTTTGATAAGCCTCCCCACTCCCCCCATTTTTTTTTCAGTGGTAACTATAACGTAACCCTACTTAACTGGATTTCCCTTTGTGAAGTGGCCTCTTACCTCATTTCAGTGTAATAACTAAATGGTTACAGTTATAAGATTTGTAAACTAAATGTTTAGAAATATGCAACAAAAAAAAAAAAGTCAATTATTTTCTAGAACTCATGGCTAAACCACAATAATAATTTTATTATCTGGCTTTTCCTGTCCGGAATTTAATATTATCACAGGGTTTTAAATGTAAATGTTTTTACTTGTAAATGTATAAAGCCGTAGAAGTGTCTCCGACTTCAAACCCATGCTATGTCTTTTATATCAGATAGTTTAATTAAAGAGGGACTTGGTTATAAAGGAACTTTTTACAATTAAAATTTCTCTTGGCTAGACAACAGTTAGCTTGTTCAGATTTGAAAATCTGCAATTCATACTTACTTAGTAAGCCATAAATAAAATACATTTCTGGGAGCCATAAATAAAAAAAACGAAGATGCTATAGGTACCCGAGTACCCATCATCGCCAATGACTATTCGCACCCGAAAGTCTTAGTAATCGAAAAAAAAAACATGATCCGAACCAGAGGCTTAATAATCGACAAGATTGCCGCGCTTTCTTTTATAAAAATGGAGGTGGGCAGCATTTTTGACACCTATGCTTCTCTTTTGAAGACGAATTGAATTATTTTTGTAAAGAATACAATGTGTGTTTCACTAAAAGATCGTCAGAGAAGATGAAAGATCCCAATTTGGAACACCTTAAATATGAATATATAATTCACTGTTGCAAACAAGGCGTTAAACGTAAGTCAAAGTCTTCAACGACAACAGGCCATGCCATTCATAAAGTAATAATAATAGAATAATAGGTTAACTTTAAATTTAGTTGGTCTTGTCATGTAATAATTCTTTCTCCAAGCCAATGATTATTACCACGGTAAATGTAGAGGACGAATGCCACTATTTTATCGATGGACATGATTAATGTATCCATAAATCGATCACTATCCCTATGCTATGCCTATGCCTAACCTGAACCCTAAATCGACCTCTCCACCTAACCTAAACCCTAAATCACTGCAACTATAATAAAGAAGCAAATGACGCCGTGGCATTCGTGCTCTACATTAGCCCCTACCACTTTTGGCAATTCGTTGAGAATTTTTATATTTTTCAGTTCTTTCAAATTGGGATGCCAGGCAAAGATAAAGTTTGTTGCCAAGAGAAATCCATCTCGGCTAGAAATTACCAAATCAATGCATGAACATACTGAATACTGGCCATGAAGTATCAAAAGAAGTAAGTGCATGTGCTGCGAAAAATATTTACATAATAATAATAAATAGCTTATTCTTGTGGCAGGTTGTTGTCACCTACAGGTACTCTAGTCTCTAGTACTATAGAGTTTAGATGGATGCATTTTAAAAGAATGTTTTATACCATTCATTAACCCATTCAATCTAGGGCGCTCAGAAATTTTATCACTGAAAACTTTTGGTTAAGGTTAGGGTTACCACCCTTACCATAGAAAGGTTTTGAAAAAAATTAAGACAAATCTATTTAACAGTATAATTAAATTTAATAAATTCTAAATAGTCCAGACAGAGTTTTAATCTTAATTTTGATTATTGTGACATATAATAAACATAAAACATTTATCCCCAAGGTGAAGGTTAGTTATTTTTATGTACACAGCGGTGAGCCCAGCCCTAGGCTGGGGTACCGCACTATATAAGACCAATGTTCCCTCTAAGGTTTGTTGTTTTGTGTGCAAAATCATACAGTTATGTGCAAAGTTTTACAGCATCAATTTTTTTGTGTGCAAAATTTTACAGTCCAGAAACACAAACACACACTTAGAATGAAATTTGCTGTGCGGATACTCAAAACTGCTGCGCAGCGCCTGTGAGATGGCTGCGCGGCAGCGCAGCTTAAAGGGAACCTTTTATAAGACCACTAATAATAATAATGTTTGCAGAGCATATTTTTTTACATAATACTTATTATTGCAAAGTAACCTTTGTGTATTTTTTTTCCAGATGTGCCGCTTGTATCCGGAAAACCGCAAGGTGGAACTAAATGCGGCAACGCTTCTGTTGATGTCCTGCACCACGATTCAGGCATCTGAGGCCCGGCAAGTGCTTGAACAACAGCATGATGTGGATTTGCTTCCCAGGGACATTTACAATATTAAGTCAAGAATAAATAAATCATCTTCTGATGCAACTGAAACTCAATCTATACTTCATTCTATATCACAAGCTGGTGGAAGTGTGTCCTATGGACTAACAGAAAGTGGGGAATTTAAGTATTTATCATACATGACTGATGATATGATTAGAATTATTGCCCAATATCCAGAGGTTTTATTAATGGATTTCACATATAAAACCAATAAATATTTATATCCACTTTTGACTGTAATGGTTATTGATGGAGAGGGCAGGGGCATTCCTGTTCTTCATGGTTTTGTAAAAAATGAAGATAAGGAATCTATTTCTCTTTGTTTGCAGCTTCTTCTGAAGAATTCTGATGCCAGTCTTTTCAAGTGCTTTGTGGTTGACAAAGACATGGCTGAAATCTCTGCTATAAATGATCTCTTTCCAAATGTACCTGTTAATCTATGTCATTTTCACATTAACCAGGCTGTGCACAGGTTTCTTTCGAAACATGTAGGTCCTGAGCATGTTAAGCCAATTCTTGAAGGATTTATGTCTCAAGTTTATACTGAGTCGTGTGATGAATTTTTAAAGTTAATGCAAGACATGAAAGATACTCTTCCTGATGTAGCTTTGGAGTATTTTGAGTCAAACTGGTGGAGTAAGGCCCATTTATGGGCAGCATCATCCAATGCTGATGTTTTAAGACTCCATGCGACAACAACAAATCACTTGGAGTCTTATCATGCCAAAATAAAAAAGAGTTTGACTCATTATCTTTCTTTTTCATCTGCTCTTCGTAACCTTATGTCTTTTGACAACTGCAAAATTACAGTATGTGATCGTTTAAGATTGCTTGCTGCAAACACAGCTCAGTATACGTCATCTGATAATGATGAAAGTGTAAATAAGATTGAAAGTGTTGCTACTTCCTTTGCTGCTGCTCTATTGCTCAATCAGCTCAAATTGTCACGATCTGTTCCGTACTCTGTTGTCCCTGGAGAGGCAGAACTTTTTTCAGTAGCTTATAAGGAACGTATTTTTAGCTCAACATCAGTTCAATGTAATTGTTCATTTGCTAAAAAGATGGCATTACCTTGCAGACATATTTTTTCAGTTCGAAGACATTTACAGCTTCCAGAATTTTGTTCAGAGTTAATTCCATGCCGTTTTAGCAAACATAGTGTTCCTAGAGTGGTTGCTTCTACTTCTAGTGGTTCAGTAACTTCTCAAATTGTATCTACTAGAAACAATAATTTTAAGACTCAAGAGGGTCGGTTTAATCATGCTAAAAGAATTTGTATGGGCTTGGCAAATTTTTTGGCGATGCAAGGAGAACAAGATTTTGTAGAGAAAATATCCTTTCTTGAAACTACTATAAGTCTCTGGAAAAGTCCTGAAAATTTAGATGAAAATGAATCGGGGTCACAACTTGATGAAGGTGAACCACAAACAAGTTTCATTCAAAGTCAACTAATTGATTTTGTTGATATAAATGACATTCATTTTTCCCACGAGGAAACAGTTGCTGCAAATAATTTAGAAAAAATTGAAACTGAAAATAGTATTAATTCCTTTGGGAAGCTTAACTTTGACAGAGTTCGCCCAAAGGGGCGACCGAAGGTAAAGCAAAATTTTACCCTGAAAAGAAAAAGATAGCTGCCCCAACAATTGTCCACTACTTGTATAAAATAAAGATGTGAATGTTTGTAAATAAATGGCTGTCGCTATTCAAACCCGGGTCCAATAGACCAATGCTATTCGGATGTCATTTGTGGTAATTTATTTTAGTTAATGTTCCTTTAGTTAAACTGAAGAATTAAGTTTACAAACATATAGTCCATTCAATTATCTTTCATTTGATACCAAATTTTTTCTTACAACCTAACAATAATTTTTTGGGATGTGTTCATGATGTATGTATGCTCCAATGTTGTTTCAGTGTCTTTTTCAGCTTTTATAGATATAGCATTTTCATTAATTTTTTTTCTGACATCAATTGATGAATCAGGAGGAATAGTTTTGGAACTACATAATTGAAACTTTGCATGCTTATTTAAATTGAGATTCTTTACTTTATGATGGATTGTTTTTAAACAAATGTCTCATAGGAAAAGTTTTCAGAGAATGTTTGTATTTATGCATTTTATTTATTAGGTTCGTGTGTTAATTTTTTTTCCTATCTTTTCTGTCTTAGTTTTCTAATTGTTTTTTAAATCATGAAGGATATATGTACATGGTGTATGCATCCTATATCGTTCATGCAGCCTCTAATTAAAAAAAAACACAATTTTAATTAATTTTTTTTTTCATTTTTCTCAATTTTGCATTTTCCGGATTTTTAAGGAACGCCAAATGAATCGGGAGGAAAAGTATTCTAGCTACAGCCTTCAAACATTGCATGCTTCTTTTCATTGATATTCTTTACGAAATTCAAGAGGTTTTTTATATATATATATATCCAACTAGAAAGTTTTATAACATTTTTACATTTGCTACCCCTGAAGAGTTCTCAAATATTTATGTGACCCCCACATACATGCCATTTGTAACAATTCCAATAACTGCTGTGTAATAATCTTCTTTAAACTTTTTGTCAATGTTACTCTTAATATGTATGCCAAGTTTCATTTACAATACAGTACAATAATTTACAATACAATGCAATACAAATTTGTTTTTAATCATTTTGCGTAAAGTCAAAATTGGTATTAAATGTTTAATTTTTTGCAATAAAAGTCACAACAAATTTTATCAAAAAATTTAGTGGATTTTTGTCTTTCTGTTTGTGTATGGTTTGTATGTACTGTATTTTTTTCAATGGCTCTATTTATTTAGGTTATCAGTATTTTATTTTCAATGTGGCATGACTTAGTTGCCTTGAAACCAAACTCCCTTCACAGATCACATATATTTGCTCCCACTCAATCATTACGTCTGTACTTAAATGAAGAAATGATTCAGTACAAACAATAGTTAACTGTACGGGTATCAACAAGGAAGGTGAGAAAGTAAAAGGACACAAATGGCAAAGGAATGATGTGACCTAATTGAATGAGTTTAATGGCTGCCTACTCCATACTGGCCCCTAATTTATTTTATGGATTACTTGAGTACACAACTCAAATAACTAACAACCGAACAAAAATGTTTGCAAGTCAGTTAAGGGTTTTTTTTCTATTAAATTATGTACCAGTGTGTTAGACCCAGCAGACAGATGTGGTAAAAAAAAAAAAAAAAGACCAGTCCTCCAAAAATAAGTCTCTTTCTCATACTTTATACAATGGCATCCTTTAAGTCTAAGATGTTCATTGCAACTACCTTGTGAATTAGGTCAAGTCAAATGAGAAAGGTTGTTGAAAGGAGATTCAAGATATCAGGAATAACAGTTAGTGTCCGCATTTATGACTCCCAGTGCCAAGGAAAAGGTTTAAAATTGGTGGTTTTGTTCTGACTAAGCCAAGCTCTCTAGAGGAAAAGTTGAAATAAATTCATTATGAATGAAATTTTCATTATTTAGAATACCTAATTAATTCATAAAGTACTGTGTGATTAAATCTTTTAACTTAACCAATACACATAAATAATCTTAAATAAAGGATTTAATTTTAATAATTAAATTAATATTACTTTTCTAAAATTCAAATAAAAACAATAAATGTATCTAAATCATCTTCATTACTAGATTAAAAAAAATAAAAAATTGTTCTCCGAAAATGGCTTTAACTAAAAAAAGAAAATAAGAAAGAAAAAAATCTACCGGTACTAAGAGAAATTAACAAAGCAAAAATAAAAAAAAACAACTAAAAATAATAAAACTATGAATAATCAATCAAATAAACCATACTATTATTGCTATTTTTGTTATCACATTAGGCTCCGAAGCCATTTAATATGTACGGAGCCACTCCGGGTGCGAATTGTCATTGGCGACCATAGGTACCCGGGTACCTATAGATGCAGCCTAAAAAAAAATTGTCCCAAAAAATGAACAAAATTAGAGTCTAAAGCATTGTGCTATAAATTATAATAATAATATTTATTAAGGAGAAGTTTATCCTGGGACAAAACCTTAGAAAATATAAATATTAACTAATTTATTTTTTATTAATTAATACATTCCAACCAATTTATTATTTTTTTAAAATATAAAATGTTGAGGTAAGTGTAACAATATCTCAATGATTTAGTAGTCTTAAAATTGTAAAATAGAACATAGCAATTATTGTTTTTACGAAAATTTGAGATTATTTATTTAAAAGACTTTGAGCACATTCAAATTGGCAAAAGTAAATTTTTTAGGATATTTTTCCTGAGTGAGTCTTTCAATGGAACTTAAATGAGGTCAATGAGAGAATGCGAAAGGCGAATTACCACATTCCCAGGGTTCAATATCTGTGTTTTCTCATGTGACTATGTAGACCAGAAAAATTAGCAGTCATACAAGATGAAATAACAAAATTTTTAGATAAAAAAACCAGGTAAGATTTTTTTTTTTTTTTCAAATTAAATGTTGATCTATTTTATTACAGTTAATTACAGTGCACACATTTGTTTTTAGCACAGACATAAATACATATATTAACCAAGACAACATTTTACAATCATAACAATTTAAACACAAGACATGTAAGTATATCTCTAGCAAAGAAGTCAGCCTTAGAGACAATAATGACTTAATTAGTGATAACTTTAGTAAGTCTGGAGGAGCTAGCTGGCAAATGGCTACTTACTGGAGAACAATAGAATTTTTATATCTTTCAGTCCCATCTTGAAGAGAAGTTCGTCAGAATAGAGATGATCTTAGGTAGTTTTTATTTATGGTAACACAAGTGTGTTTTCTCCGGTAACTATTTAGACCAGAACTGTTAGAATACATAAATGATATTATAACACATTTGCAAGGCTCCACTCCTGAGTGACTTATTTAATGTTCAGTTAAACTTGTAGTTGAAGAATGAGAAAATGAACAGGGACAAAGGTCACCTTTGTAAAAGTTTCTCTCCTGAGTGCTCTCTTTTGTGATAAGTTAAACTTGTAGAGGAGTGAAATGCAGAAAGACAAATGTCACATTTGTAAGGTTTCTCTACTGAGTGCTTTCTTTCATGGTTTTTAAGATTTGAAGGGTTGGCAAATGATCAAGTACAAATGTCACATTTGTAAGGTTTCTGTCCTGTAGGCTGTCTTTTGTGAACATTTAAACTGGAAGAGTTGACAAATGCAGAAAGCCAAATGTCACATTTGTAAGGTTTTTCTCCTGTTTGCTGTATTTTATGTGTTTTAAGATTTGAAGAGCAAACATATGATGAAGGACAAATATCACATTTGTAAGGTTTCTCTGCCAAGTGCTTTCTTTTGTGATAAGCTAAACTTGAAGGCTGAGAAAATTTTGAAAGACAAATGTCACATTTGTAAGGTTTCTCTTCTCAGGGCTATCTTTTGTGAATTTTTAAACCCAAAGAGTAGGCAAATGCAGAAAGACAAATGTCACATTTGTAAGTTTTTCTCCTGTGTGCTTTCTTTTGTGATAAGATAAACTTGAAGACTGAGCAAATGATGAAAGACCAATTTCACATTTGTAAGGTTTCTCTCCTGTGTACAGTCTTTTGTGACAGTTAAACTTGAAGACTTTAATTTTACCACTGCCTAAAAATTCATCATCTATTATTTTTGAAGGGTTAACAGCATTCTCTATTTCTTTCTTAAGGATTTCGTGAAAGTCAGTAACCACCTCAGTCTTAATGCAAACATCTGGATCAAGTTTATGGGGGCTTGGTTCAAAATGAAAGTCATCATATTTTTCCATTGTCATCACCATATAAAAGTAAAAGACGAACTGGCAAAAGCTTTGATATCTGACATATCTGTCAGATGTAGGGCATTCATGATGTCTTCATATCCTTCACAAATAACTGAAATATAACATTAAAGGTATGGATCACTAGAAACCATGTAAATAAAATTATGTTGTAGTTATTTCTTATTCAAGTTACTATACTCAACTACATACCCTTAATTAAAGCCTAACTAAACACACTAAATGTTCTAATTAATGACATGAAAGGTGATTGTACCCTTAATTCAAAAATTTAAAAAAAATGAAATCAATATGCACTCTTTGTAATTAATTTATCCCCTTTTTCTTATTTTTAATTTCATGTTTCTATCTATGAGCATTTGATCTGAACTTAAGACGAATCAATTTTTTCTTAACCTATTTAATAAATGCTTATATATTGCAAGTTATAACCCTTTTAAAGGAACTTTTAAATGATAATTTTACTTTTAAACTGACACAAATTTTAATTGTAATAACTTTAATAGTTGAAAAGTTGTGTATTTAAATAAACACTGTTACTGTTAGCACCTGCAATCATTTTAAATCAGTTTTAAAAATTTAAACTCCAAATTCTGGTTTTAGCGCCCTCTCCTATATTATTTCTGTTTTAGGTAGGATATGTATATTGATATAATGTAAATTTAATTTATACCTATTTAAATGTGTTTTGTTTGTTTGTACTGATGAAGGCATGCGCCGAAACGTTTAATTGTGTATAATGTATAATTATTATTAAAGCGGAACTTATATTGTTATATTGACACAATTTGTTCGTGTCTTATTAATCTAAATGAGTATGTACAATGTTGTAAAAAAAAATTCCATTCATTTGGGTAAAAAAAAAGAATTGTATTTATCTTATCAATGAAAAAATAACTGATTAAAAATTACTTCAAACCCCAACAGCACCATTTTGTAATTGTGGTAACTGATGATGTTAAATTATTTTAAAGTATATGCCGTTAAATATGACTATTACTTACTATTTTTGAGTTTTGGCATTCGTTATTGTTATAGTTATGTTACTTGGAAATATTATTTTGAGAACATGACTTTAAATATTTTAAATATAATATTCTGTGGATTTCTTTTTGTATTATTGTGATTTTTTATTATTTTTAGAGAGAACAACTGTGTGTAACAATATTAAATGTCAAAAGTGTTGTAATATTTAATATTTATATTAGAATATTGAGTAATTAGTAGGGCTAATACTAGTAACAGTAATAATAATATTCCCCATCGATAGGCTAATAAGTTAGTGAAACTAAATACACTAGTTCTTGACTAGTACAAGTAATACTATCCTATAGTAATTATAGTAATAGTAAGCTATGCCTATTATTTCAATTTGTATTTAAATTTAAGACAAGGCGGCAGGGCAATCAATAAAAAAAAATAAAAAATTTACGTTCTTATATTTTTAAGGAAATTGAAGAAACTTGGATTAAAAAATTATTATTTTTTGTTCAGTTAGTACAAATATTTTGAATACAGTTTAACAGACCTGAGCATAGACAATTAAAGGGGAAAACAAGAAAGTAAAACGCAATCTGGAATAGTTTCATTTAAATCGATGTAGTTAAGTTAACTAGTAAAAATAAATATTTAGAGTGATCCCCCCCCCCTCCCCCCATTGATATTCACTAGCTTCCTTTGGGTATGGATTATAATTATTTCGCATTTTCGTCAAAATATTATGTTATAGTTGATTTAAAGAGAGGACATGCCACTTTTTAAGAATGAATATAATAATTGTCATTAAAAATTACTTAAAAGAATGGATAAGACGATTTATATTTAAAAAAAAAAATTAAGAATGGATATAGATTTGAATGTTTTCAGTAAAAAATGCTTAAAGGCGGTTTACATTTTGAAAAATAATTTAATATAATATGGATCTAAGGTTTTTCATTAACAATAATTTAAAGAATGAAAATAACGGCTGGCTAAAAAATGCAAAAAAAATTCACTTAATCATTTTGCTGCCTTCACACTTAGTATAGTTAGTTGCAAGGTATATATTTATATTTCTTAAAAAATAATTAAATTAAAATTTTTCCGTTTTTTAAGATTTTTAATTTTTAAACAAATTACATCATTTATAATATTACTCTTGCAAGGTGCATGCAGCCACGTGACAGAATTATTACATATTTTAATAGCCGTTTTGGACAAAAAAGTAAAATGACTTGATGGTTTCACAGTAGAAAAGTGCAAGTAGAACAGTGCAAAATAAATTTGAAAATCTGTGGTCTCCAAGACGTTCCAATTACTGATTTAAGCAATGAATTATAGGTTAAAATTGCTAATAATCAAAGTAATTTTTGTTCAGAATGAACTAGTTGTAGGATCAGTATTACTTCTACAAGTCAGGGACTGTTGGGATCAATAAGATACTTAGTTTACAAAATTTAACTGTATCAGTTAGAATGTTTAAATAAAACCTTTGTCACACAATAAATACTGAAATATTAATAGATGGAAAGAATCATGCTTTTAATTAATTTTTTATAAACAGGTCTAACTAGGTTTAAAATAAATTGTAATCCTAAACTTTTTCTAACAGTTTTCAACTACAAGTTTAATTGAACATTTATGCTGACACCCTTTACATATGGTTGGCAGTATCTCTGTGTCTACAGATTTACCAGTTTTGGCAGAAACGCCATTGACAACATTATACGCTGCCGAAATTGCGCCGTCAACAACTTTGTCCCCTCCATCCCCACAACTGTCCAGATTTGTGTGTTCTTCTCCTTCATGTCTCTGTCCCAATTAAACGGCAGATACCTCCATGCTCTTCTCCTTCATGCCTCTGTCCCAATTAAACGGCAGATGCCTGCATGCTTTTTGTGGCCACTTGCCTGCTTGCAAAATGAATTTTTGAAAATATATTTTTATAACTGTTTTTGGTTATGGGATCCGGACCATTCAAATACAAGGAAAATGTCTTCAGCGCCGCATGGCCCCTTCCAAGTGCTCAGGCAAATGCTACAATTCTCAGGATCACCTCCTCGTACCCACTAGCCTCTTCTTCGCACTATTATTATTTTTAATTTTTAGTGCAGTCTCCCATGCATGACAATTTAGTTCTAATTTTTCTATGTATACCATATATTATATACATTTGTTTAAAAATTGCAGATTTATAAAAATAAAAAAAAAAAAAAAATAAAATTTAAATACAAACAAAATTTAAAAAAAACATTTTTAATATTTTTATTTTTAATTTTTAGTTCAGTCTCCCATGCATGACAATTTAGTTCTAATTTTTCTATATATACCATATATTATATACATTTGTTTAAAAATTGCAGATTTATAAAAATAAAAAAAAAAAAAAAAATAAAATTTAAAGACCAACAAAATTCAAAAGATACATTTTTAATATTTTTAATGAAACAATAATTCGTATAATATAATAAGACTAAATTTAATGCATTATTTAAGTATGGTGATGTCGCATGTAGTAATTTAATTTGATTCATCCGGTGTCACCACACACATGGTGAGTGTCTATACTTTCTTGTATGTCCTTACACAAGTCACTGAATTATTGGCTGTCAACGTCTGGGGAAAGAAAATAAATTGAGTTGATGGGGACGCGACTTGACCATGTGTTACCTTGCTAGGAGCGTAGTATGGCACAATGAGCCCCAGAGGGGTCACAATGACCTGACAGGGGTCGCGATGAACTGGGAGGGGGGTCCTAATGTTCTCCTGATCAATGAGATAACGTTCGATTACGTAGCAACAAAGAGAGGCTTGCCTGAATGTGTCTCGATCAAGGCGTCAATGTTAGATTTGCCATCTGTAGGTTGAAAGTCTCAATTTTAGAGGTGCCATTATAGAGATGTCAATGTTGGAGTTGTCAAAGTGGTAAGTCTTAAAGTCAGAGCTGTCCATGTTAGATTTGTCAATAATGTAGGTGCCCAACTGGACGTTAAGTCTAATGTCTACAATGTCTCATTACCATAGTTAAACTATCCCCTGTCACTTTCGTTAGATTTGTAAATGTTGTAGGTGCCCAACTGGACGTTAAGTCTAATGTCTACAATGTCTCATTACCATAGTTAAAGTATCCCCTGTCACTTTCGTTAGATTTGTCAATGTTGTAGGTGCCCAACTGGACGTTAAGTCTAATGTCTACAATGTCTCATTACCATAGTTAAACTATCTCCTTTCACTTTCGTTAGATTTGTCAATGTTGTAGGTGCCCAACTGGGAGTTAAGTCTAATGTCTACAATGTCTCATTACCATAGTTAAACTATCTCCTTTCACTTTCCTCACGTTCCGAGATTCGAACCCATTTCCTTTCTGAATTTCCACGAGCTCATCGCCCTCTAGAGTGTACACAACCTGTTGAAAACAAAGACATTAAAAAAAAAATTAAAATATTTTCAAATCTTTCACCTAACTTACCTTAGCTGTAATAACAAGATCTGTTGACCACTCTGCTTTCATGCTTCCACGATCAACCATTCGACGTACCGTGACCTTCCTACCGTCCAGGGTAGACACATCTGTAGGTTTGCCCTCCTCGTAAACATCCACTTTCTCCCCTTCCTTGGTGATGACCCGCACTGTCCATTGTGTACCGTCACGTGATATCTGCTGCACGAGCTTTGAGCCAGTTGTTAACACAGCGAGGGCCAGCTTTGTCATGTCCTCGGTCACTCCTGTGAACACAATCTATACTTTACTAACAAAGTTTAAACACAATCTGTACTTTACTCACAAAGTTTAAACACAATCTTTACTTTACTAACAGAGTTTTGATGGTAAAAATCAAAATCCATTGCTTGAATAAAACTTTGCACGGAAAAAATTGCTATTTTAATTGCAGACCCCAAACTTTGCACAAATTGAGAACCATTCTGATCCATAGGAAAAGTAAAATTTAAGCTCTTAGCCGTCGCATGACTTTATTAGACACACCCTTCCCCCCTTTTTTTGGGGGGGGAGGGGGTGGGGGGCTACTTTTCGGAGTTGTGACCCTTGCATTCGGGTTGATAGTTTAAAATTTTCCCACCACACTGCACCCCTGTGATACACCAGGCTCCATGCAGCTGTGAGGGTTGCAGTCCGCTTGGGAAGGCGCTGTTTGACCTATTACAAATGATCATAAAACTTTTTTTCCTGAACCATCATCAGCTGCGGCAAAGACACATTTTTTAATAACACTTAAACAGAGAGAGTAGAGGATGCCGCATCGAGTTGCTAAAATACCGCATTTAGTTGCTAAGATACTGCATTCAGTTGCTAGAATGCGCGCCAAATCTCCTGGTCGCATCTTTATATCTACATATCGTTTATAAATGAAAATCCTCCTAAAATAAATTGTGTTTTTTTTTTAAATAAATAAAACGAAATCTTTTCACTATCCAGATTACCATCTGACATTCAGGACGAGTCAGCTTGGCAATGCACTTTCATTGTTTTTTGTTTTTTGTTTTTTTTAAATCTGTCTGTTTCTTCAGTTTGCGAGAGGATTTCAAACACTAACTTAAATACTTTCTCTGTTTGTGATAAATTAATAGCTGACTTCTTACCAAAGTTCTTTTTTTTTTTTTGCATTTAGGCACATAATATGTTTTGCATGTCATTGATATGTCTCCATTTCATCCAATGAATGGTTCTCCAACGCAATTGTCCAAATCACTTGTCTTATTGTGCCTTTGCCACATAATAAAAATATCTTCTTCACTGGCCATGGCTAGAAATTAATTCAGCCATTTACTTGCTCCATATTGATACAATGCCTTGATTCTTTCATTGACATGTTGGTTTATGACTTCTCGAGTACTAAAATAAACTCGACGCCACTGTCTATTTCCAAGTCAGAACTAACCAATCAAGTCTTAAGAACCAACCAATCAAGTCGTTTCCATGTCTTGATAACAAATGAGGTCGTCTGCCCTGAATCTGTAGTTACGGGACATTAAAATATCAAGGTTTTGGAGGCCATTTTACGAGTTCATATTTAATTTTGATACCCAGACTTTGGCTGCTCCAACTTTTGATACGCCAACTTGTGATACTCCATTTTGTGATGCTCCAACTTGTGATACTCCAACTTGTGATACTCCATTTTGTGATGCTCCAACTTGTGATACTCCAACTTGTGATACTCCATTTTGTGATGCTCCAACTTGTGATAGGCAGCCAAAATATCACCGTCCCTGGCGTTTTTCAGGAGGCCCACTCCACCCTAGCTCCAAGTCTTTGGGACATCGACCAACAATCAATTTTGTGAATTAAAATAGATTTAAGCTGACTCCATCAAATCAAACACAAAATCGTTAGAATGTCCTTTAAAAAAGTCTTTAGTAGATATGGGAATCTGCTGTAATGACTAGTAGTTTTTTTTTTTTTTAAATTTAGATTTCATATGGTAGGATGAGAGCTAAATCTGTTTTAAAACAAGATTCAGAAAACTATCTTGTATTGTAAAATTTAGAAATGTCCCAATGACACGCAGTGATCCTGCTATGGCTTCACTCATCGACACATTCAGTGACTCGGTTATAGTTTCACTCATCAACACGCTCAGTGACTCGGCTATGGCTTCACTCATTAACACACTCAGTGACTCTCTATGGCTTCAAACATTAATATACATAGTGACTCTGCTATGGATTCACTCATCAACACACTCAGTGACTCTGCTATGGTTTCACTCATTAACACATTCATTGACTCGCGTATGGCTTCACTCATTAACACACACAGTGACTCTGCTGTGGCTCCACTCATTAAAACACTCATTGAGTCATTGACTCGGTTATAGTTTCACTCATCAGCACACTCAGTGGCTCAGCTATAGCTTCATTCATCCACTCAGTGTCTTAGCTATAGCTACACATAGAAAAATGATGTTTTTCCTACCCAACTAGTTAGTGTTATCTTATAAGTATTATGCCTAATTGCCATGAAAATTCAATGTCAGGCTAGGTAATTGCTGCAAATGGTTAACTGCTAATTAAAGACATATACGATTAATTAACCACGGTGAGGATGAACTAAGGCATGAGCTATATTTGGAGGTTCTCCTGGTGCAGCGGATGACGATGCCAGTTAGGTGACAGTGCCAACATGGTGCCAGATGCCACAACGGCCCCATTGACATTAAGGGTCGATGCCATGTTATATCTGCCAGCAGTGGCGTAGCTAAGGTTGGTGTCACACGGTGCAGTAAACTCATGATGTCACCCAACTCCCCTAAATTTCACTTTCGTTTTCTTCTTGTTTAAATAAGACCACAGTACAACAACGACAAGAGCAAAAAGAAATTTAATTAAAGTTCAGGAGGTAAATGTATTTAAGAACTGTAACAAAGTGAAGTTATAGTTATTTTTAGATTCCATTTTCTTTACTGATCTTGAAAGCTGCAAGCTTGCAATCAATTAATTCAAATTGATTTTAGAGCCAGATTGTCCCTTATTTTCCCATGGTGGATAGTAAATAGTTCTAAGTTTTAAAAATCTCCGCTCACATGAAGCCACAGACACACATATCGTAAGAAACAATTGAAGGCTTAGCGAGAGTATTGAGATTCTAGGAAGTCCCATTAATCTATGAATTTAAACAGATTAAATACTGACTTGGTACCAAGTCATATTAACCACAACAGTACGAAGTCATATTAAAAACAACGGTATCACGTCATTTTAACAACAACAGTACCAAGTCATATTAACAACAAACGTACCAAGTTATATTAACAACAACAACGGTACCAAGTCATATTAACAATAGTAACAAGTCTTAAGGTATCTAGGCGGGTCCCCAATTTGTCAAGTGTAAAAGCCTTTTGTCTGCAGATACTGATGTGTAAGAGTAACTTCCTCCAGGAGATCAGCCCGAAAGTAAAGGTAGCTGATAAAGGTGAAATCAAAGACAGCATGTGAAAAACCTTGTACTGTATGACAATCGTGCTCGAATGTTAAGGGACGGTGCTAGTGGCAAATCGGCGAAAGTATTAATATGAGTATTTATGAGTTACCATTTCTTTGGTTACCCTTTTTTAAAAAAAAAGTTTAAGTAAATTAAAATCAGTTATTAAAATATTTGAGAACATTTTGAAAACATCATTTTGTTAACCCTTTAATGCACATGTGTCAAACTCAAGGCCCCTGGGCCACATCCGGCCCGACGTACAATTATATCAGGCCCGCGAGGTCTTGACCGGCGTACAATTGTATCTAAGTCAACGCTATGGTGTTTCCCAATGGACACTTTGCTTAGAAACTGAGCTTACTTCGCGAGGAGTCGCACGGCACTTTAGTGACTTTGAAGGACATAAGTGTAATTTCGAGCTGTTTCGTAACCCATTTGTCACAGACGTGGAAACTGCACTTTTAAATTTTCAAATGGAGCTAATAGAGCTGCAGTGTAATGTGAGACTAAGGGCAAATTAGCACAGGTTTGGGCCTTCCCAGTTCACTCGTTTCATCCCTGAAGAGATGCTGCAGCTTCGTCAACATGCGGCTCGAAACTTGAGCATGTTGGGTAACACATATGTGTGTGAGCTGCTGTTTTCTGTGATGAATATTAACAAAACATCACACAGGAGTCGTCTCACAGATGAACACTTGGAGTACATCATGAGAATCTCAATGACACAGAACGTTACTCCCAACATAAACGAGCTTGCTTGTTTTTGTAGCCAAGAACATGTGTGAAACATCCAGCTCTGACAAATTGGCACAAAAACGAAAATGGATATGCCAATGATTTTTAATTATTACAACTTTTTTTTTCTGTTTTCATTTATATAAATGTTTATATAAAAAAGATTAATTTTCCGCTTTTTGAATGTTTATGTTGTTCGGCCAGCAACATTACATTTGATTTGAGTGTTACCCAGCCGAACGATTGAGTTTGACACCCAAGCTTTAATGGATAAAATTTAATAGTTTAATTTTTATTATTATTTTTTTTTTATGAATTCGATTCATTTATTTGGTATCAATGGAAAGATTTATTTATCAGAATTTAGATATAAATATATCTTCCGGTTATATATGAAATTTACCAAAATTCAAATAATAGTAAAAAAGGCGTTTTTCTGACCTAATTATAGCGTCACCTCATTGCTGAAGCATCAACCTTGACATTTTAATAAAGCCCGCATTTTGATTGGTTTTAAATGTAGAAAATTTACATGTGATCGGTTATCCTTTAATGAATTTTGGTTAAACCTAGTGGTGTGTGCTCTGTAAATATGCATTTTTTTTCAATTTGGTGTCAACCCTCTGGGATGGTGTTACCCGGTGCGGTCCACATTCCTCGCATCCCTAGCCACGCCACTGATTCTGGTTGTGGTTGAAACGGACATAATCATAGACGAGTTGAGGTGGTCATATTTTGTTTCTGTTGTGCAAAGTGTGCAGTTTCAAAACCGTTGTCACTGTTCTGACCGAGATTGAAGATTGATTTACAAAATCCTATCAAAATACACAATTCACTTTGTAACAAATACATTTTACAATCAACTATGTCAATAACGCGTTCACACAATAAAATTCCCGATAACTTTGCTAAAAGAGGTTCTTAAAAATACCGCAAGTGTTTTTGGTGCGTAATAGATTCTTTGGATTTACAGAACGAGGTGGTGTAATTACTATGCGTTGTAAAAAGGTGTGGGACATTTGAATATTAATGCAGTTCAGGTGCGATGGTGTACTTTGTGTGTGTGTGAGGGGGAGGGGTGTAGCACTGAATGGGGATCTATCAAGTGCGTTACTTGAATACATGTTTTGTCAGGTAACTTTAGTGGATGGGATCTACACGCATTAACATTTGGCGGGCTGCAGCTAGTCATATTATAATCGTACGATTTCACAATAATATCCTACAGACAGAATTTAACCAGTGGGAAATGTAGTGGTATAGATATAGTGGTATTCAGTGTTTTAAAATCGCAGTAGATTTGTTTGGGGGGGGGGGCGCGTGCACATAAGGAAGGGCGCTTTTATAAAAATGAAAATGTTCATCAAATATATTTATTAATATTTTACCAACGGCATTGGGGCAAGACCAACGGCGTAGTAAGAAAGGTGTAGAGAGGGCAAGGGCGGCAAGACTATCTGACGTCAGAGGATGACCTCATGTACAGATTTCATCAACAATTTCTTTTTTTTTTTTTCAAAATTAAATTTAGGATTTATATGTAGAGAGCTTTTTAATGTTATGTTCAAAATATGACACCATCTTTCATATTACAGTATGTTCAGTATGAGAATATGTTCAATTTGGCAATATGCTCCATATCGCCATATGGCAATATTTTCGATAGGGAGGGGAATTTCCAAGCGCCCTCCCTGACATTTAACACAGGGTCTTATTTGAACGAGTGATGTCTGTCTTGATAAGGTCGACCAGGTCCAAGACATCACGCGGAGGTTAATGCAAGTGTCCCTATCAGCTACTGTGTGAGTTTCAGGGGTCCGTGCCAGCTACTGCTGGTCCTTATGATAATCTCGTAACGTTACTCAATAGAGATGGTCTGGCTAGAGACGAACTAATAACGTGTTTATATATGCCCATTCGGTTAGGGGAGTTTATAGTCTCATAACGAAAGAATATATCAAATATAAACTATTTCAAAAGTTCAGCGCCCTTTTAAAATATGGGTGGATTCATAATGAATATTTTTAAGATGAAATTAGAGTGTGGGGGTTTTTTTGTTTGTTTGGTGGGGAGTGTGGTGCTGACTAAAATGTAATTTACAATTCACCATGACTTATTGTTATTTTAATTGACCATAAGCCCCATTTCCTCACCCCCCGTGTACTCTCCCATTCATTCATCCTCCCGTACGTAACAATCTCCCGTGTGTGTACTCACCTACAACTTTCATATATTCCTCAAAGTTGGCATCGCTAGATGTGAGCTCCCACTTGCCACAGAATTGAGCCATAGTACTAATATGAAGGGACGCTGAATAATTTCGATCAAAGGAACTTCTGTGAATGATAGAAACAAATAAAAGGTAATAGAGGGGAATTTTATTTCTTCTTATCAGATACACGTGTTACATAGGTAAAGAAAATAATAATAAAAATGGAGAATGTGGGAGTAAAAAACATAACACCAACATTATGGGACACGGTGATTCTGTATACCAATAGGACAGGACCCAAACACGGTAATTCTGTCTATCAATTGCAGAGGACCTGGACTTGGGGATTCTGTCTATAAATATCAGAGGACCTGGAATTGCTGATTCTATCTATCAATAACACAGGACCCATAATTGGTGATTATGTCTATCAATAACACAGGACCCGTATTTGATGATTCTGTCTATCAATAACACAGGACCCGTATTTGATGATTCTGTCTATCAATAACACATGACCCGTATTTGATGATTCTGTCTATCAATAACACAGGACCCGTATTTGATGATTCTGTCTATCAATAACACAGGACCCGTATTTGATGATTATGTCTATCAATAGCACAGGACCCGTATTTGATGATTCTGTCTATCAATTACACAGGACCCGTATTTGATGATTCTGTCTATCAATAGCACAGGACCCGTATTTGACGATTCTGTCTATTAAATAACACAGGGCCCGTATTTGATGATTCTGTCTATCAATAACACAGGACCCGTATTTGATGATTCTGTCTATCAATAGCACAGGACCCATATTTGATGATTCTGTCTATCAATAACACAGGACCCGTATTTGATGATTCTGTCTATAAATAACACAGGAGCCGTATTTGATGATTCTGTCTATCAATAACACAGGACCACAAGCATATTAAGTTTTTCATTCCTGATAATAGAGCTACCTTATGGATGATTGTGCTACCATATTAATGGTTGTGCTACCTTACTTACGGTTGTGCTACCTTACTTATGGTTGTGCTACCTTATGGATGGTTGTGCTACCTTACCTATGGTAGTGCTACCTCATAGATGATTGTGCTAGCCGGGGCCAATTAAGGGGAGTACCTGAGCCCCCAAGTTTCATCCATAAAAACCATTAGAAGATATAAACATAAAATCAACAAACATTTATTTCTGACCATCCCCCCATCTCCACCCCCACCTCATTAGAAGATATAAACATAAAATCAACAAACATTTCTTTCTCACCCTCCCCCCACCCCCCCCCCCACCCCCCCTCTCCACCCCCAACCCCCCCCCCCCCATCTCCACCCCAATCTACAGTTACTCAAAAATTGCCAGTCTCAATAAGACGGGTGAAGTTTAAAGAAAAATACTCTTGGTAATCCCATTGGATATTTAAAATTGTAAAGAAAAGAAGAAAAAAAATGAATACGAATTAATAAAAGTTAAACAAAGGATGATTTCCTTCAACGCACTGTAAACACAAGGATCTGGACGAAAGGTTGGAGAGTGGATTAACAGGTCATTCGGGTCATTCAGGTATATTGTGTCGGCTACCAGAAGTTGGTTACTAACAGCTGGTCTAAACGTAGGTCTAAAAGTGAACCTAAAAGAATCCATGAATTGTCAGATTTAATCTATTCATTGTAAGATATAAAGCTTTACACGAGGCAATAACGAAATCCACAACTTTATAGATCTAAAACAATGAACTTTATAGATCTGTAACAATCAACTTTATAGATCTAAAACAATGAACTTTATAGATCTGAAACAATCAACTTTATAGATCTAAAACAATGAACTTTATAGATCTGAAACAATCAACTTTATAGATCTGAAACAATCAACTTTATAGATCTGAAACAATCAACTTTATAGATCTGAAACAATCAACTTTATAGATCTGAAACAATCAACTTTATAGATCTGAAACAATCAACTTTATAGATCTGAAACAATCAAATTTATAGATCTGAAACAATCAAATTTATAGATCTGAAACAATCAACTTTATAGATCTGAAACAATCAATTCCTCTTTGTTTAAAAGTTTATCTCCGCACAAAGTTTATATTTTAATATAAAATGAAATACAGTCTGATTTGTATGGTGTGAGGACCAATGTATTATTCCATGCGTCAAGGACATCAGAACGCAGCTGTAGAGAAACTATCTAGACTTAAAACAAATCAGCACACTCGAGTTCTAAAGCAGCCAACAGCCAAAAACCATGTATGAGAAGGACCGCAATCTGTCTCAAATATTGATCGAACCACAAACCCATTTTTAGTCACGTGAGCGAACAGTTCTACAAAGGTAAATCAAACAAAATTTGGCTACGGTTCTTAGCTGGCCCTTCAGGTTGGGTTGTTTTAGACAGCGTTACATTCAGACACGAGCAGAGATTGGTTGTCTGGTTTGTCAAATGTCACAGACATCTCATCAGACACGAGAAGAGACTGGTTGTTTGGTTTGTCAAATGTCACAGACATCTCATCAGACACGAGCAGAGACTGGTTGTTTGGTTTGTCAAATGTCACAGACATCTCATCAGACACGAGCAGAGACTGGTTGTCTGGTTTGTCAAATGTCACAGACATCTCACAGTCTGCTGTGGGTGAAACCAGTCGAGAGCACTGAAACAACGGCAATGTCAATTTCGTAGTCACGCTAAGTTGTAAGTGTCATCGCAGATGTCAAAGATAGCGGTATTATGTTCTTCCTGTACAAGATGCACAGACCACATATCAACACATAGTGGTAGGCATAGACTGAAATGGGCAATGTCCAATAAAAATTATAGGCCGTGTATTTATAGTCAGCGAGGGACTGTGGTTTCTTGAACTTCGTAGGGCATTGGCACTTTGCCCGCTTCCTCCTCATCCTCATGCCCCTTAGTCCTTGGACCGTTGGGGCGCCACAGATGACATGTGAACCATCCTCCTCCATTCCTCTCTATCTTCAGCACTATGCACTGCATCACCCAGTGTTAGTCCTGTCCACTCTTTGGTGTTATCCTCCCATCTTTTTCTTTGTCTACCTCTTCTTCTCCCTCCTCTTGTGGTGCCCTGCAATATTTCTTTGGCAAGCCCTTGTTTCCTTGTTACGTGGCCGTACGATTTTAGTTTGCGCTTTTTCACAGTAACCAATAGGTCATCGTACTCCCGCTTAGCCAAAGGATAATCTGAACCTAATTCTTTGAGTCCCTTTTATAGTTCATAACGAAGATATGCAAAAGTTTTGTTCTTATGAAGATATGCAACAGATTGGCTCTTATGAAGATATGCAATAGATTGGTTCTTATGAAGATGTGTAACAGATTTGTTCTTTATGCACAATGATAACTTTATTTAACAAAAAACGATGAAGCTAAAGGTGTATTTTTTAATTTTTTTTTACATTTACATGTCCTCTGAATGGCTTCTATTTATTTCCTTTGACTTTAAACATTTTTAATCCCCCCCCCCCCCGACATATTTATAAAGAGCTTAACCAAACACCAAGACGCGTTTATTACTGTAGTCCTAACACAATTGAACAATTGCTTAAAGTAAGGAGACGTTTAATATCCACAATAACGGTCAATCATTCATGACAGTTATCTTTGAATGACCCGCCAGTAATGACCCGTTAGTAACGTCATCGATGGCAGTTCATGATGATGTTTGTTAAATTGTAAGTACAGCATGGTGAGGCCAGCCCTAGGCTTGGGTACCACGCTTTATAAAACCACTAATAATAATAATAATAATAATAACCACCCGCCAGTAATCACAGCCTGTTCAAAACAACGTGTCCATTTTATTTTAAGTATCAAATGTTCATGAAATCATGTAACTGATTATATAATCATTTCTTAATGTGTATTATTATTTTTCGGAGCAAATATTACATTCCCTTTTCAGAGACTTGACATGGATTAAACTATTTCCAATGCCAGTGAATGATGTATTTTGTATGATGTATGTTGTATCATGTATGTTGTATTATGTATTTTCTGTGATGTATTTTGTAGGTTGTATGATGTATGATATATGTCGTTTGATATATGATGTATGATACATGATGTATGATACATGATGTATGATACATGATGTATGATATTTGATTTCTGATTTAACGTTCTCATTTCATTGCAATTGGCCTTTGAGCTTTTTACCGAGCCCACGTTCAGGAGATATATGACTTTGAACAAGAAAAGAAAATGCCTGCAGACAAATATATATAGAAAAATTATAGGACATTTAAAAAAAAAATTAAAAAAACTATCAACATAATTTTGGATGACTTGTGGTCAAATAGAACAGAGTCGACATTTAACCGACATACAACAAGCTAGAGTGGACATACATAAATTGAGTCAAAGATTCGTATCAAACAAACTTGACGAGACATTTCAGCTGTTGCCACATCGATGACGTCACGATGACTAACAACAAGAAAGTAAAAAAAAAACCCACCAAAACATGTATTTACTTTCTTTTTTTAATGGCACCAGACCTTAAGACTGTATTATGAAAGACTTGAAGAGGTTTATAACTGCGATTACCCATTGTACAAGTTATGGAAGTTATATCATGGGAACATTCTTATTACCATTCAAAATCAAGCAGTCAATACCCTCCACCTAATGTTAAAAACGATCCACTATCATTGGCTGTTCTTAAACAGAGCTATCTGAGAAGAAGGAGGAACTCAAAAGCTCCCACCACTGATCAGTTGAAAAGAATTCATAGATCATCTAATAAACAACGACCGGGAAGAAAAAGAAGAAGAAAGAAAGGCCATAAGAAAAATTGACCTAGAGAAAAAGAAAAATTAAAGGCTATAGAAGAGAAAGCAAAAAGGAAGGACGAGAAAATAAAATTACGAGAAGAACAAAAAAACCGAGGGACGAAGAAATCCAAATGCGAAAAGAAGACAGTAAGAGACAAATGGAAGAAAAAAAGACAGCTGAAAGGTAATTCAAAAGGGAAAGGGCCGAAAAAGAGAAAGACAAGCAAAATGCTTGATGAATCTGAAACAGACACAAATATTGATGAGTCTGAAATGATTTTCGATGACGAGTCGGAGGATGATTTTGATTTTGAAGATTTAGTCTAGACTAGAGGCTATTTCAGAATAATTTCCTTTATTAGTTAGAATTAGATCTAAATAAAAATTCAACCAGGAATGTCATGAAAAAATGCAAGAGTTATTTGTTTTAATGCGTGTAGTCTAGTCTATAAGTGTCAGCTTTATTGGTGTTTTATGTTTGTATCTTTGTGTGTGTATTGGAATATCCTTAGCTTTAATATCACAACTGTTTACATTGAGGCAACCTCTGTGGTTGCACTGAGGTCAGGGGGTTGCAGGTCGGGCAGGTGGTTGCTTAAGGGGCTACTCAGACGTAAGCATTTTCCCCAACTAGTATGCTAGTTATCTGCTAGAACATCTCTAAACACTGCCAAGTTGTGGATTTCACTTGGTGCTCTCTAAGCAACCACTCAATTTTTGTTTTGTTTCCCACTCTTTATAAAGTTGTGAGGAAGAGTTGACTCGTGGTTGCATTGGTGCAAGTTAATCTAAAGAAATAACATTAACAAGAAATAAAAGCATCGTAACACAGAACGTAATAAACTCTTTTGTCATAAACTATTTTGTCATAAACTATTTTGTCATAAACTATTTTGTCATAAACTATTTTGTCATAAACTATTTTGTCATAAACTATTTTGTCATAAACTATTTTGTCATAAACTATTTTGTCATAAACTATTTTGTCATAAACTATTTTGTCATAAACTATTTTGTCATAAACTATTTTGTCATAAACTATTTTGTCATAAACTATTTTGTCATAAACTCTTTAATTTAAAAAAAAAACGAGGTTCTAAGCTTCACCAATGAAAAAAATACTTACAATGTTCATTTATGTTTTAAATCTAAACATTGAGTTTAAAAACTGATTAAGACACAAACAATTGTTGTTGCTAGTTTTATCAGTGAAATCAATATTGACGGCTCCTGAAGATGAAATCAAATGAGAATGCACAACTTTGTTGCTGGCGCCAATAATCCAATCACTACGAAGTGTACTCACACAATCATCTACGCCGAGTACCGGTACTCACACAATCATCTACGCCGAGTACCGGTACTCACACAATCATCTACGCCAAGTACCGGTACTCACACAATGATCAAGCGAAGTGTTCCTGAAGATCTTCTTGTTGTAAGCGTCTCGCGGGGACTGGGTGGAAAAAAGGGGGGCGGCGGGATCAGCGGCAGAAAGAAAGTGAGGCGATGGACAAAGGAATGCGTGGTGTGTCCTGTTCATGATTGGGTTGGGGGGGGGGAGGGGGTAAGTTGTTGGTGGTGGTCGTTCAGGGTATACTTTACTAACATATTATAGTGAGTGTGTTTATCAAACGATATTATTTCAGCCAGTCTATGACGAGACACATGTTTTTTTGGTGTTAATTTAAATGATATTTCATTAGTGTGTCTTTAATAAGACACTTTGTCAGAGTAAGTAAGAAAAGTATGTGTGTGTTTGTGAATGTAATATGATAATTTTTTTGTATCCGTGTGTGTGCCATTATTTTTCTGCTATTAATTAGACTAACAAAGTTGTGCCAATAATTAAACGATCAATGTTGTACCAGTAATTAGAATATCAATGTTGTGCCAGCAATTCGACTAAGGATTTTGTAATGGTAATTAGACTATCAATGTTTGCCAGTATTTAGACTATCAATGTTGAGCCAGTAATTAGACTATCAGTGTTGTGCCAGTATTTAGACTATCAATGTTGAGCAAGTATTTAGAATACAAATGTTGTGCTAGTGATTAGACTATAAATGTGCTAGTAATTAGACTATCAATGGTGTGCCAGTATTTAGACTATCAATGTTGTGCTAGCAATTCGACTATCAGTGTTGTGCCAGTATTTAGACTATCAGTGTTGAGCAAGTATTTAGAATACAAATGTTGTGCTTGTAATTAGACTATAAATGTGCTAGTAATTAGACTATCAGTGTTGTGCCAGTATTTAGACTATCAATGTTGAGCAAGTATTTAGAATACAAATGTTGTGCTAGTAATTAGACTATAAATGTGCTAGTAATTAGACTATCAGTGTTGTGCCAGTATTTAGACTATCAGTGTTGAGCAAGTATTTAGAATACAAATGTTGTGCTTGTAATTAGACTATCAATGTTGAGCTAGTAATTTGACTATCAGTGTTGTGCCAGTATTTAGACTAACAATGTTGAGCCAGTATTTAGAATACAAATGTTGTGCTAGTAATTAGACTATTAATATTGTGCTAGTAATTAGACTATCAATGTTGAGATAGTAATTAGACCATCAATGTTGTGGTAGTAATTAGACTATCAATGATTAGACAGTATTTAGACTATCAATGTTGTGCTTGTAATTAGTCTATAAATGTTATGTTAGTATTTAGACTATCAATGTTGTGCCAGTAATTAGACTATAAATGTTGTACCAGTAATTAGAATATCAATGTTGTGCCAGCACTTAGACTATCAATGTTGTGCTAGTAATTAGACTATGAATGTTGTAGTAATTATTAGACGATCAATGTTGTGCTAGTAATAAGACTAACAATGATATGCCAGTAATTAGACTATCAATGTTGTGCCAGTAAGTGTACATGTTAAGTTGGTATCCGCCATGGAGATAAGCGAAATACCCAAAGTAAAATTAAATGGTGATAAGTTGGCTATACCATTAGCATTTCCTACAATCAACATAAAGTACCAATATATTAATGTGTGCACCTATTCCAGCGGTGCATATGTACGACATCAAACCAATACAGTTCAAAGCAAGATCAACAACTCTCTTTTCAAGTCGATTTTTAGCTTGGGGCAAAACCCGCAAAGTTTGTTACTGTCCCTGTTTACACCCAGATCTGCTCAATTATTTCTGGCTTCTTTTATCCTCGACTACTGGGGCACAGGTAAGACCATTCGCCTCCCACTGTTATCTCCCTCCTGGACTCGGCCTTTTCTCCGATTGTTTTTTTGTTACTTCTTGTATTTAAAAAAAAAAATCATTATATATATAGTAGTGGGAATAAGGACGGAAACATAAGGTCTTGCTTCTGAAGAGTCCGGCAGGATAAAAGATAACGAAAACTGAAGCAAAATAGGAAATATTGCGTTAAAATTGGCAAACTTGTTATACTTTGTAAAATGAAGTAGGTTTAATGGTAGTTTGTACTTTCCTATGAATTATTTTAATAAAAAATTGGCTCTGCTTTTATTATTTTTTAAGAGCCCTTATGGCTCTTTATTTGAAGATTATGAAGTGAACCATTGCCACATCTTAAAGAGTGGTTGCTGCTTCTTCATTTGGATTGTTCAAAGCTTTTCTGTAACCTGATACTATACCAGGTCAGACAATCTTATGTTCCTGATGGTCTCTCTTCTGTTATAACAACTATCGTCGTAAGCGCCGGGTGAAGCTACAAGACGTAGCAGCAGTCAAAGTGGATGAATGGATGAATAGGTCCACTCAATCACTCTTAAACGCTCCCTCGTTCCATCAAATAAAAGTCAAAGACCGCTGCTCGCACTTCGTTGAATGCCCCTCACTCTGAACAGGACCGCGAGACCAAGTCCCTCAAACATCACATCTTTCTCTCATTGTTGCACTTGAGATCCCATGCCAATTTTTTTCATCAACAGCTAATGATGCCACTACTGTTACCTCACTTCCACATTAACAATTCCCTCATTTTCTTCACACCATCGCCATGTTCTAAACATGTGGCATCTGACCCGATAAATCTCACCTACCCTCACCTACTGAATTAAACGCTTTCTACAGACCTTGCTTGAGCTCGTCTACCCGCCAACCAACTCCCTACTCAAACCGATCTCTTCATCCTCATCGAAAATAGCGTACTCACATGAACTGACTCCCTCGACTCACCTACTCCATGACCTTGCCGCTCTTCCTATTAACCTGCCCACATTCTAAACTCATGTGAATTCTCTCTCCATTTACCTAACTTCCCTTTCACTCACCTAACCTCTAACAATGCGTGCGTAGCCTGTCTCAACTCTCACGACCTGCCCACGCATATCCTAATGCCACCAGTCTAATCCGCAGACATAAGGTTGTCTGCTATTCGTGATTCTAGAAGGCTGTCTGGGATATAAGATTGTAGAATTGGTCGTGACAGTATCCTGGTGCTGAGCTGCTGGGACCAGATTATTGGAGCGGAATGTAAAATTCTGGCCCAGATCTGCGATACCAGACAGTAAACAGTGGCGAACGTGACTGATGTTGATGTCTGCAGCTGAACGATTTCCTCAAGCCTATTTATTTACTTGAAGAGGGGGCAAGATCTTGTGCTAGTTATATGCCAGGCTAAAGGTATAGGTTATCTTTACTGTGCTGCATTATCGCATGCTAAATTGTAGGGTATCTTTACTGTGTGATAGTATCGCAGGCTAAAATATAGGTTATCTTTAATGTGTTCTGAGTTGTGATATGGCCATTATTCAAAACTTCTGGAAATTTCAAGTTCGAATACGAGTATTTTATATGAGCGTTTCATTAAGTAAACAAAAATTTCTTATGAAACATTCAAATAATACAGACATAAAAAGCCAGTAATAAAACTGGACACGTGGGGAAATAAATCAAGAGGCTCGAAATCAAGGTATCTTAAATTATTTACAAACTGAGTGAAGTGATGATCACACCGTTTTTCATAAATGTGCCTCACGTCACTCAGGCGAGATTGCTGCACCGAGTGACTCAGTCCTTCACCCCGCAACTTGCGCAGCACTTCATCGGTGTGGTGCCCGGTTAGCTCAAATCATGGCAACAGATTTTGAGACTCAACCAGCACTCGGGCTGGACGACTTCAGCGGCCACCCGGGTTCGTTGCAGAAAGCTGACAAGCCACGGCAAGGAGAGAAGTAGGGCATTTCTACATTTTGAATCAACAAACCAAGATATGACCCACGCAGTTATGGGGTAAAGGGGGGTGAGGTTATGTTAATCAGCTTTCAAAAGAAAAAAAAAAAAATAAAATAAAAGATATAAATGATTTTCAACTGTCTACATTAACTGTCTAGTTTAACTGTCTACGTTAACTGTCTAGTTTAACTGTCTACGTTAATACTCAAGAGTGAGTTAGAGAGTGATGATAGTTTGTGTAGTATGAGTAGTTATCTAGGTGGAACATTTTGTTGGCGATGGCTGTCATTATCTAGGTGGAACATTTTGTTGGCAATGGCTGTCATTATCTAGGTGGAACATTTTGTTATCAAAAGCTGTCATTATCTAGGTGGAACATTTTGTTTTCAAAAGCTGTCATTATCTAGGTGGAATATTTTGTTGGCAATGGCTGTCATTATCTAGATGGAACATTTTGTTGGCAATGGCTGTCATTATCTAGGTGGAACATTTTGTTGGCAATGGCTGTCATTATCTAGGTGGAACATTTTGTTATCAAAAGCTGTCATTATCTAGGTGGAACATTTTGTTGGCAATGGCTGTCATTATCTAGATGGAACATTTTGTTATCAAAAGCTGTCATTATCTAGGTGGAACATTTTGTTGGCAATGGCTGTCATTATCTAGATGGAACATTTTGTTATCAAAAGCTGTCATTATCTAGGTGGAACATTTTGTTGGCAATGGCTGTCATTATCTAGATGGAACATTTTGTTATCAAAAGCTGTCATTATCTAGGTGGAACATTTTGTTGGCAATGGCTGTCATTATCTAGATGGAACATTTTGTTATCAAAAGGTGTCATTATCTAGGTGGAACATTTTTTTGGCAATGACTGTCATTATCTAGGTATAACATTTTGTTCGCAATGGCTGTCATTATCTAGGTGGAACATTTTGTTATCCAAAGCAGTCATCTTGGTGGAAAATTTTGTTGGCAATGACTGTCATTATCTAGGTGGAACATTTTGTTGGCAATGACTGTCATTATCTAGGTGGATCATTATGTTTTCAAAAGCAGTCATTATCTAGGTGGAACATTTTGTTGGCAATGACTGTCAAGTTTAACGCTACATAAATTTAATGAAAAACAATTAATCGGTTTGTCTTTCTTGTAAGGTAAGGGACCCAACTCATGCTGTTTTTACACGTTCATGCCCTGACCTTGACCTTGCTGATTGATTTCATTTAAAGTGAGTTTATCTTCAAATCTTCCAAGCCCAACATCGTTTCTGTATGGAATGTTTACTTTCAGTTTTTTCAGTTTCATGACTCTTCACTTTATTGTATTTGTCTTACACAGTTTCAAAAACAAACATTGGCTATTAGGTAGCCCCTCCCCCCCCCCCCCCCCCCCCCCCGCATATATTTATACTTTTCTTTTCTTTCTTCTCTTCATCTCCTCCAACCCATGAGATTTTAAGGACGTTCCTCGAATGAAACTTTTAAATTGTCCAACTGGACCAGGGTCAGTTACTATAACACTGAAAGAGTAACGGAGTAGGAAGGCGGTCTGAATGCACATTCCACGAAAGGGCCGTGCAAAAATGATACATCTCGTATACCAGATTAAGGCTTCCCCATTTATTATTAACGGGAATGGATCGAAAACTGGTAGCAGGCAGTTGAATCAGATCTGGACACATCCCATGAAATGGATCTATTACACATGGGCACACACTGGGTTTACGGATGTTGCTGAAGTTATCAATTCTTCATTGGATTCTGTCTTAAGTATTTAGCAGATTAGTTTGAGATTATTTCAACTAATCATAAGCTTGGTCAGAAAGTGACGAGCATTAGTAGAATTAGGCTAATTGGAATATTGTCTTTTCACTGAAACTCAATCAACGTGTGTTATTTACATAAAGCGTTTAAATTACACAAAGGGTTTTAATGGCAAAAGTGTTTTGATTACACAAAGTGTTTTATTTACATAAAGTGTTTTATTTATACAAAGTATTTTATTTTCGCAAAGTTTTTTTTATTGACATAAAAGTGTTGTTCTCCCATTAACTCATTAGATATTATTTCAACTATGATATTGATTGATTTGATATTTATATCGTGCCGGTATCCATGCCACTTTACCATGCTCACTGCGCTCTGGTCCTCCGAAATCTATTTAAACAAAAAAGTTTTAAATTGTTTCTTAAATGATTTTTTATCATTTACAATTCCCCTCAAAGATTGATGCAAACTGCTCCATAATTTTGGCGCTATCACTTCAAAAGAGTGCACTCCGTACGACTTTTGTCTGTGTTTATCCACACTAGGAACACTCAGCAAGTACTGTGTTGAAGACCGCAGGCTCCTCAAGGATACATGTTTATAAATTAGTTCCTTCAGATATTCCGTGCTGAGCCATCTCTGCAGCTGTGCACCAGGGACAGGGTTTTGTAGTTAGTGCGCTCACTCACAGTAGCCCAATGGAGATCTCGTAGAACTGGGGTGATGTGGTCAGATTTTTTCATCCGCGATACAATGCATGCTGCAGTATTTTGTATCTTTTGGAGTCTCTGAATTCGGTTCTGAGGTAAAGCCCACAATCAACTATTACAGTAATCTAATCTTGACTGGATTAGAGTTACCGCTACAGCGTTGGCTGTTCTCGTATTGAGTTGAGGACGCAGCTGACCCAAGGAACGCATATGATAGAAGCATGCCTTGAAAACAGAACTGGTATGGGGAATCATACTAAGTTTACCGTCAATATAAAAGCCAAGGTCTCTGACAGTCAAGGACAACAGGATCTCTGATTCACCAACTTTTATTGATGCAATGGTAACATTCCGAAGATTGGCGTTTGAACCACAAATAATTACCTAAGTCTAATAATCATTTAATTTTAGTCTGTTTGATGACATCCAGTTTTTCACAGCAAGACAGCAGTCCTCGACATCCTGAACAGCAGGAGCACACTGCAAGGGATCAGGGCGGAAACGCTTGCAAAGTTCTGTGTCATCTGAAAATATTTTGCGGGAAATAATAATTTTTGCCGTGCTGGCCAGTGTACATGGAGAACAGAATAGGTCCTAAAACTGAGCCCTGTTGCACACCACAGGTAACGGAAGTGTCCTTTGAAGATTCCTTCTTCACTACAATACGCTGAGACCTGTCAGTCAGATAAGAAGAAAACCAGCGAAGTGCAGTTCCAGTAATGCCTGCCACATTCACAAGTCTTGACAGAAGAAGCTCATGGTCGATCACATCAAAGGCAGCACTGAGATCGAACAGAACCAATTATGTCAGTTTCCCACGGTCAGCACTACAAAGAACATCATTCATAACACGGAGCAGTGCTGTCTCACAGCTGTGACCAGGTCAATATGCTGACTGAAACTTGTCAAAGTAAGTCATAAGTGTTTAGATGCTGCACATGCTGCTGTGACACAACTCTCTCAAGAATCTTAGATACAAAGGGCAGGTTGTAGACCGGGCGAAAATTATGCAGTCATTTGGGTCCAGACCCCTTTTTTAATCAGAGCCTTAAAGACCACTGTCTTGAAGAGACGTGGGACTGTAGCAGACTGAAGGCTAATATTCACAATGTTGACCAGTACAGGAAGCAAGACTTCCAGACAGTCAAAAACAATCTGATAGTATGAGGATTATGTCATATGTAAAGCAAACAACTCACGCATAGCAGAGGTTTTCATCCTTTATTATATATATAATTATTATTTTTATTATTATTATTATTAATATTATTATTACCATTATTATTACTATTATCTCTTGAACGCCACGTAATTTCTAAGTGAATCCTCCAAAAATGGCGTTAAATTGATTTTCCTCTCTTCACATCAAAATCCTGTACATTTTTCAAATTTTTATCGTCTAAAATATATCGAAAAAGGGCACATTAAAATACAATTTCCTTTCCTCTTTTCCAGCCAGGAATTATTTTTTTAAAGGTCACTCCTTCAATTTTTTCACTTTTTAATTTCTAACAATATTTTTTTTTCTCCAAATATTTCTTTGAAGTTATATTAACTCACCATCTACCCCATAGCCCCCCGCCCCCCCCCCCGGGGTCTTCCTACACCCGTGAGACCTGGTCGTCTTTTTTATTTTCTTCTGGCGGTAGTCAATGAACACTATCAGTGGAGTATCTTTTACAGATTGAAGTTATATTAACTCCCCCTCTACCCCCTAGCCCCCCGCCCCCCCCCCCGGGGTCTTCCTACACCCGTGAGACCTGGTCGTCTTTTTTATTTTCTTCTGGCGGTAGTCAATGAACACTATCAGTGGAGTATCTTTTACAGATAGTGTTACGGCAATAACAAGCACAAGGATAACTCTTGATGAGCACCAGACCCTGATTCAAATCATTGTTTATCTTTTGCTGACGTAGTTAATGAAAACTATCTAGAGCAGCGGTTCTCAACCTGTGGGTCTTGACCCCTTTGGGGGTCGCGGGACCCTTTTCCAGGGGTCACCTAAGACCATCTGAAAACATATATCCTTACAGCTATGAAGTAGCAACGAAAATAATTGTGTGGTTTGGGGGTCGCTACGACACGAGAAACAGTATTAAGGGGTCGCGGCACTAGAAAGGTTTAGAACCACTGATCTAGAGGCTGCGTCATCGCCTCTGTTATTTTTCTTTGATCGCCCCCCAACATCCATTTTTCCAATAAGAGCATTTATTCCGATACTGAATCTTGTATAGCAATTTAGTTAAGCCAAGCTGGTCTTTGCGTTGTTCAGTCTTACACCCATGATGAATAAAAATGGATTTGATGTTCATATTTACACCTATCATGCAATCACGCAGACAATTAGAACAAAAAAATTGAGTCCGAGTTAATGAACCGAGTTCCCTGTTGGATATGCCATACTTTCGCTCACTTCTATATTTCATACTAGAAGAACCTTGGATTGCAAAGTTATCAAAAGTCACGTGAGAACGCTCTTGCACCTGCGAATTCCAATATGTCAGCGATCAGTACTCCAATTGATGTCAAAAGATGGCCGTACCCATCTTGTGGTCAGCAGATGGCCGTACTCGCGTTGTGGTCAGCAGATGGCGTACACGACCCGCGGCACGCACCAAACAGTTTGATCTCTTGAGAGCATATCCAGTGTCCACTTTCATCATTCTTTTGTCTAGCGGTGTGAACGAAACATTTCGTCTAAAGGAGGCTTTGGCATTTGACGTGAGTTCTTAAACAATTTAAAAAATTTAAACCCCAGGTAGTGGCCTGACGATGCATAGGAACTCTTGAATGTACGATTTCATTTTGAAGCTCATGACATTGACCTATTTTTTCGATATGAGCCCCCTGGTATTTCGTCAATAAGCCCTTAATTGAGATACCCCTCTCCCCACCACACACACTCTGCACTATTCCTGATACAAATGATAAAAACAACAAAAGAGGTTTTGATGTTTAAATATCTTTACCATCATGCCATTACCGTTCCCAGGAAAACCATTCCTGTCATGCGCCTCAATTGCTATGACTATATTATTCCGAAGAGATGTTTTATCAAACGAATGGCAAAACAGATTTGCCATGTAAAAAGCAAATGAAAAAAAAAGCATCAGAAAATACAAATTGAAACTCTTAATCCAATGTTTTAGTCATTTCCTGATTTAACATCCAGATGACCGATGACTTCTAATCAAAATATTTCATTTGTTCATAAATAAGTAATTGAGATGCCTTAAAAAGTATCATATGGAACAGTTTCAATAGTAATAGTTCAAGTTCTAGATCAGACTCCAACCCCCCACACCCCTCTTTTTTTGTTTCTCTTGAATTGGATAAAAAACAACACACAACACAATAACACATTTTCATTTCATTCTTTATATACGGTAAATTAATTGTGTAAATGTTTTAGTAACAAACTTAAAATTCTTATAGACATTTTACGAAGTCCTGGAAATGGTCCAAAATTATAAAATTCTCAAAGTTTTGACTGCAATTTCTGACAAAACGTTTAACTTACGGTTTATTTTCTCAGCAGGCATAGCGCCACGGAAGGTTTCAAAGAAACAGGATCTGACGCTTGTGTTAAAAAGTTTGTTAGCTTTTAACACACATGTTCGCTTGGATTACTATAAGCTGACAGTGGGCTTAAATGTATTCAACATTCTTTTTAAAGTCATTTTTTAAAGACAATGACAGAATCAGGGTTAAACATCATGCTTGCCTTTAAAATTAACGAAACAATAATAAATATAGAAAAATATATTTTTTGCTCCTAAATTAAAATCCGGAATTGGTTTAAATTAAACGACTCCGAGGTTCCTCAAGGGCAGTAAATATAATGGCACACTAAATTATTTATACCTAATTCTAAATTTGGGGTACTAACTCTGGGGGTTTTATGATTGTAAATTTGAGAACAGCTGTATAAATTATTCCTATCACTTTATACTTAATACTAAGACGTATCTGGAGAACAATACTTTATTATCACAACTACCAGGTAACTACTCTCAATACCACTATGCACACTTCGTAAGAAGTTACACTAAGTGTCATTTACACTGTGGGGAGTAGACAGTGACGACTCAAGGCATGGGCGCCCACACGGGGGGGGGCAAGGGGGGCACTTGCCCCCCCCCTGGATTGACTGGATACAATTTTTTTAGACAAAAATAGACAAACATGTATTAAAGTAAAGAGAAAATAAAGAGAAAGTAACTAAGCTGATGTCCTGTCCGTTCGTTCACCATACAAATACAATACAGTAAATTAAAACTACATTAAAACATTACTAACAATTTTTTGCCCCCCCCCTGGAAAGTTAATCGATTTTTTTGCCCCCCCCCTAGAAAGTTTTCTGCGGGCGCCCATGACTCAAGGTACCGGAAACAATGGAAGCTGCCCCGGGCGCCTTGTGCTTAAGGCGCCATCAACGATCCTCAAAAAAATAGGACAAAAATCATCTCATGTGGGCTCAAGTCGTTAGCATTTTTTAAAATTCTCTTCTTCGTGGATTTTTAATTTTAAAAAAAATTTACTGGCATTCGGTCTCGATCATAATCTCCAGTTTTCCTGAGGTTTCGAGGGTTACTGGATAATAAACTATTAATGGCGTCATCACCTTGTGTGTATTAATCCTGTATTAAAAAAATAAATTGGAGTGTGCGTGGGGTGGAAACAATAAATAAGAAAGCACAAAATCAACCGCCAACCACCACACAACATGTGCTTTGAAATCACTTGCGTAAAGAACGACATGACGTCTAAAGAACAACACACAGTCTAAAGAATAATACACAGTCTATAGAACACATTCTAAAGAACAACAAACAGTGTAAAGAACAGACATTCTAAAGAACGCACAGTCTAAAGCACAATACAGTCTAAAGAACGAAACAGTCTAAAGAAGATGCAGTCTTAAGAACAACGCATAGTCTAAGAAACACACAGTATAAAGAACAACACAGTCTAAAGAACAACACACAGTCTTAAAATTGACAGGAAGTGATTCTCAGTCCGTTTAAGAAACGTGTGTAAGTTTGTGGGAATTCCTGCATGCACTTTAAAGCATCATGTCTAACATCAAGGGACTCTGTCTTGTTTATGCTCAGTCTTAAATATCATGAATTTTATTAATCGCGGAAGCATTACATTATGTACGTAGGAGAATTACTTATTCATGTTACTGCATTTACCATCATAAAGAGTGAGTAAGATTTGTATGTGCTTTGTTAAAACAGAACTCGTGCAGACACATCTAAGAAAAAAATTAGTTGTGTCTGGTCAATAATCGAATTTTATACAGATGCTTCCGTATTTTAAAAAAATTACAAATATGATTTATATTTTGTATTTTTGTTAAGTCGACAAAAATTGTTTTGCCCTATATATTACAAGAATGCTAGTATTATATACATCTTTGGACCAGGGTTTGCTGGTCCATCTGACGTCAGAGGAAGACCCCCATGTACAGATTTCATCAACAATTTCTTTTTTTTTTTTCAAAATTAAATTTAGGATTTATATGTAGAGAGCTTTTTAATGTTATGTTCAAAATATGACACCATCTTTCATATTACAGTATGTTCAGTATGAGAATATGTTCAATTTGGCAATATGTTCCATATCGCCACATGGCAATATTTTCGATAAGACTTTACGTTAAATTTTGTAAGAAGGTACATTGTATGATCCCGGTGTCCCACAAGTTTTTTGAAAGTAAGTTAAAGGCTTTCCGGGGAAATCATCCCATCCCGGTGAGAAAGTCTCAGAATAAAAATGACATTTTGTGGCCAATTGTCACTATAAGTCAGGACCAGTCAAATCTAATGAATTTAAATTCGCCGAATTATGATGCACATTAGCTTTAGCTTACACTAACACTCAAAGGTCCTCAAACATTTTCAAGGCGCGATCACATTCAAATGGAAGCAAAGTGACTCTTAACGCGATATATATTTTCTAATTGCTTTTAAAACGTGTACATTTTTTTTTGGGGGGGGGGGATGAAAACAGGAAAACTAGACATTTAATTATAACATAGTTTTTAATAATATATATGCAAAAGTTGAATTTGTAATTCAAACTTAAATAAACAAATTATATATATATATATATATATATATATATATATATATATATATATATGTGTGTGTGTGTGTGTGTGTGTATTTCTCAGCAGCCCGATTTTGGGTCATGTCCCATTATCTGGAAACGTGTGTTCTTTTAACGTGTTTATACCAGGATGTTTCAAAATACCTTTATATTATGTGGTGTTTATTTAATTCTAAAATCAATTCTAATTAATACATTTAGGCACCCTCTTGCAAAAAAAAATAAATAAATAAATAAAAGTATATATTTTATATACATTTTGCATGAGGCGTTTCAAGTTTTCGATCTCTGAAAATGGTGCCGTGGCGGGTACCCCACTTCTGCACTATCACGCCATGACAATTCTAACAGTACACACACAGCTTGACATCTGTTGAATTGTGTCGTTTTAAACATCAGTGAAGCGTATTGGAATAGTGTTGAAAGTGATTGATCGTCACAATAGAAAACATGTGTTCTTGTGTCATTCTGCTGTTTAAATTGACTTCATTTTGCTGATATTTTTAACATCATTATCCACTTGATATTGATTAATACGTGTTTTTTTGATAGCGATAACTTGCAATCAAGATTAGTGAGCTGTTAATTCTTTTATAATTATTTATATTTTAAAAAGGTTTATTTTTTTGTGTAGATGTAACTATATTGCCACTGAGTAGTGATGAACTTATTGTGTTGATAAACTATTGGATTAATCAACTTACAGTATCGATTAACTTATTGTTTTGTTTAAAAAAATATGTTGTAGCCCTTGCAATGGAGATCGATATCAGGATGTCGTCGACGATCCATTACTGTGAGACAAGCCGCGAAATCATCAACATCGTCAACCCACACAGCGAGGAGATCGTTAAGGACATCAACTTCGTCAACTTGACCTGGTTCGTCAAACGAGCCAAGAACGCCGAGGAGAGAGCCATGGAGTACTTCACCACGGCGATACCACTCTCGTCCGATTACGGCGTCTACAAATTTTGGGGATTGGAGGTAGTAGACCTGGGTAGACCATTTCTGATGTAGGAGGTAGTAGGCCTGAGTGAATCATTTCTGTAGTTGAGGTAGTAGGCCCCAGTGAATCCTTTTTTTTTGTTGGAGGTAGTAGGCCTGGTTGGACCATTTATGTTGTTGGAGGTAGTAGGCCCGAGTGAATCCTTTCTGTTCTTAGAGGTAGTAGGCCCCAGTGAATCATTTCTGTTGTTGGAGGTAGTGAGCCCGAGTGAATCATTTCTGTTATTGGAGGTAGTAGGGCTGATTGAATCATATTTTTTTTAAGGTAGTAGGGCTGAGTGAATCATACTTGTTTTTGGAGGTAGTAGGGCTGAGTGAATCATATATTTTTTTGGAGGTGGTAGGGCTGGTTGAATCATATTTGTTTTTGGAGGTAGTAGGGCTGAGTGAATCATATTTGTTTTTGGAGGTAGTAGGGCTGGGCGAATCATTTCTGTTTTGATGCTGGTTGGTTTTTAAAAAAAAAATTATAATTATGTTTTTGCTATGCATCGTAGCAAACAACATGTTGATGAGTTCATATTCTTAAAGGACTCAATGTGCAATTTAATTTTGTTTGTGTTTGGCATATATATGTACACAAAAAAAATATATATTTCGGAGTAGCCTAAAAGTAAAGAACATGACACCTAGAACAGCTTATTTTCTCAGTGTGGTTGATTACGGGGAACGTTTCAAGTGTTTGGGTCAGAAATCCAATTTCCTTATATATATAAAATGTGTTGTTGTGACGTGGTAGAGATTTTTAAACCAGTATTCGATTCCATTGGTTCCATAAAACCAGAATATTTTTTTAAAAATACAATTATACGGTTGAAAGAGGGGAGAGGGGTGGTTCAGGGGTGTAATCAAAGTATGCGTATAGTTACTATTTAAAATAGAATGAATTATTTAAGAATTAGAATAACTATACGTGTAGAAGAGTGAATTATTTAAGAATTAGAATAACTATACGTGTAGAAGGATGAATTATTTAAGAATTAGGATAACTATACGTGTAGAAGAGTTAATTATTTAAGAATTAGGATAACTATCCGTGTAGAAGAGTTAATTATTTAAGAATTAGGATAACTATCCGTGTAGAAGAGTTAATTATTTAAGAATTAGAATAACTAAACGTGTAGAAGAGTTAATTATTTAAGAATTAGGATAACTATCCGTGTAGAAGAGTTAATTATTTAAGAATTAGAATAACTAAACGTGTAGAAGAGTTAATTATTTATGAATCCAATGTCATTTCTATATTTGACGATATATAATATTAAATAATGTAACGCGTTTAACAGAACATTTTACGTTATAACCTGATTTAAAAGTCGTGTACTCTTTTACCTATTTTGTATTAAAATGACACCTTGAAAGGTTAAAAAAGTATTCAGGGACACGATCAGTTACTCGGCCCGTCTCTACTTGAAGAATGAAATCAAAGACACCGTATTTAACATCGAGTTCAATGGTAAGTCAATAGGATTACAGTTTTATTTCTTACCATTTTCTCCTCTGACTAAACATGAGTTGTAGTTTTTGTCATAAGCTACACTTTAAAAAAAATGTCCATGATGCAAAATCAAGATCAAACTTTGCTACCGAGACGACAGCACCTTTTGTTTATCAAAGGCGTGTAGTACAGAAAAAAAAAGCCAACTTTCAATACATAGCAGATCCCTTTATTTCGAGGTTTCTCTTTCCTTAAAATGCGTTATATATAAATATATATATATATATATATATATATATACATATATATTCTTTTGGTAATCATCGTTTATTTCTAATCTTAGTTGCCATTAAGTTGAAGATCTTCTTTGTGTCTTGTTGCCATTAAGTTGAAGACGCTCTTTTGTGTCTTGTTGCCATTAAGTTGAAGATCTTCTTTGTGTCTTGTTGCCATTAAGTCGAAGACCCTCTTTTGTGTCTTGTTGCAATTAAGTTGAAGATCTTCTTTGTGTCTTGTTGCCATTAAGTCGAAGATCCTCTTTGTGTCTTGTTGCCATTAAGTTGAAGACCCTCTTGTGTCTTGTTGCCATTAAGTTGAAGATTTTCTTTGTGTCTTGTTGCGATTAAGTTGAAGATCTTCTTTGTGTCTTGTTGCCATTAAGTTGAAGATCTTCTTTGTGTCTTGTTGCCATTAAGTTGAAGATCTTCTTTGTGTCTTGTTGCGATTAAGTTGAAGATCTTCTTTGTGTCTTGTTGCCATTAAGTTGAAGGCCCTCTTTGAGTCTTGTTGCAATTAAGTTGAAGATCTTCTTTGTGTCTTGTTGCCATTAATTCGAAGACCCTCTTTGTGTCTTGTTGCCATTAAGTTGAAGATCTTCTTTGTGTCTTGTTGCCATTAAGTTGAAGATCTTCTTTGTGTCTTGTTGCGATTAAGTTGAAGATCTTCTTTGTGTCTTGTTGCCATTAAGTTGAAGATCTTCTTTGTGTCTTGTTGCGATTATGTTGAAGATCTTCTTTGTGTCTTGTTGCCATTAAGTTGAAGACCCTCTTTGAGTCTTGTTGCAATTAAGTTGAAGATCTTCTTTGTGTCTTGTTGCCATTAATTCGAAGACCCTCTTTGAGTCTTGTTGCAATTAAGTTGAAGATCTTCTCTGTGTCTTGTTGCCATTAAGTTGAAGATCTTCTTTGTGTCTTGTTGCCATTAAGTCGAAGACCCTCTTTGTGTCTTGTTGCGATTAAGTCTAAGACACATTTTCTGTCTGTTTGCCTTTAAGTTCAAGACAGTCTTTATTTTTTTTCCCCAATAAGTTAAAGACAATGTTTGTGTTTTGCATTTTCTTTTCAATTTTTTTTCCTTTATTCAACAGTACCGCCTAAGCTAAAATCCCCCCACATGTATATCATAGAAGATGTGAACTTAGCCATTGGGATAGTCACGTACAGCTGTGGCCAGATTGGCGAGTACGGCCATCCTGGAGTCAAGGTGGTGTGGAGGGTGAGTATGACCAGACTGTCTACTGTTAAAGATGCAGGTGTAGTGTTTTAGATTAATATAAAGGGCTATAGATTGAAGTCTACTGTTACAGACTAAGTTCTTCTGTTACAGATGTAGGTCTAGTTTTTCAGATTGATGTCTGGGGTTAAAGAATGATGACAAATGTTAAAGATGGAGGTCTAATATTTTAGATTGATGTCTAGGGCTATAGAATGATGACTAGTGTTACAGATGGAGGTCTAATATTTTAGATTGATGTCTAGGGCTATAGCATGATGACTAGTGTTACAGATGGAGGTCTAATATTTTAGATTGATGTCTAGGGCTATAGAATGATGACTAGTGTTACAGATGGAGGTCTAATATTTTAGATTGATGTCTAGGGTTATAGAATGATGACTAGTGTTACAGATGGAGGTCTAATATTTTAGATTGATGTCTAGGGCTATAGAATGATGACTAGTGTTACAGATGGAGGTCTAATATTTTAGATTGATGTCTTGCGTTATAGAATGATGACAAGTGTGACAGATGGAAGTGTAGTAGTTTAGATTGACGTTTAGTGTCATAGAATGATGTCTAGGTTCATAGAATGATCTCTAGTTTTACAGATTAATGTCTAGAGTTACAGATGGACTCTAGTATTTTAGATTTTTGCAGTGGGTTGTTGAGTGATGTCTAGTTGCAAAGATTGATGTATAGTATTTAAGATGTATGTCTGTCATTGCTGATCTAAGCTTAGTATTACAAAGTGATGCCATGAATTATAAATATGTGTAAATTGTTATTTAATGATGTGTACTATATCTTAAAATTTAGTTTTAGTAATTAATGTCAGGCGTCACACTTTGAAATCTTGTTTTACACTCGAATGTCTTAATTACACTGGGATGTCTAGTAGCACAACCGAATGTCTAATATCACGGTTTTATGTCTTTTGTACACTATGATGTCTTGTTTTACACTGTGATGTCTAGTATTACACTATGATTTCTTGTTTTACACCGTGATGCCTAGTATTATACTTGGATGTCTAGTATTTCATTAGGATGTCTAGTTTTACAATTTGATGTCTTTTTTAAATCCTTTATACTAACTTCGCTTTTGTTTTTTTTGTTTTTTGTTGGACTGGCTGGATGGAAGGCAAAATCTTCGGACGGCTAATTGACCTAGTTCCGGTCAACCTATCGAGCTGAAACTTGGCAAATATTCTTGATGCCAATGACAAGACACATTCTGTGAAATTTTCAGCCCCACCATTCAAAAATTAATTTCCCCCGTTCTTCATGGGGAACATGAAATTAAACTCTCTCTTACGGCCCTACATACGTTTTTTTTTTTTTTTTTTTTTTTGATATGACAAGTGCGTTTGGTGCGTTTTATTTCCGTTCGTTTTTCTGAAAAAGTGCGCTACGTGGTGCGCATGCTGTGTCAAATGTTCAGCCCCCCTCCCCTCCCACACCGTTGCTCGATATTGCATTTTATAAAGGATTTATACGAAAAAAATAAATATGTTATTTGTGGTTGTTTATTACACTTTGATTTGTAGATTGACATTTGGATGTGTCGTTTGACAATTTGATGTATTTTCTTACATGTGGATGACTCGCTTTAAATGTTCACATATTTACTAGAGAAATCACAGTGACTTTGTCGTTGCCGCTTTAAAAAAAAATTGGGTTGCTTCATAAACATTCGGCGATGATCGAAAAGGTCTTGATGTCAATGGATTTTAACTTCACGATTTTTTTTTTTTTGTTTTTTTTTTGAGAGATTCTTTTTTTTTTTATTTATTGCTATAGCAAATATACATATTGCGATTAGCATGGTTAACGTAAGACTCCAACTTATATAAGAACGCTAGTCTATAGGCTGAAATAGTTCTAGCTGAGTTAAACAAACAAAATTAAATTGAAACTGTTACAATTTATTTCCAGTAGTGTGCCCTGGCAAATGATGATCTCTATATAGATGCCAGGTTCCCTCTGATGCGCCTTACCTAAATAATAATATTATTTATTCGTTAGAAATTTTAAAGTTGAAATTATAATTAAGTGATTTAGCTTCTAAAATATCAGAAGGCAAACGTGATTTATGTGGGGCAATTTTCAGCTTAAAATTAGTATTTTTCCGTCCTTTTATTTAACGATTACTAACAATCAGCTAAGACACCATCAAAAAGTCTCAAATATTTTACTAGTAAAAAGTTCAAAAAGTGTTATGATAAAATTTGTGTTTGATTGGTATGATGGGACACAAAAAAAAAAATTGAATGATTTGCTTAAAAAATATTTTATTTGAATGATGAGATTAAATGTTTGCTTCGCGTCAAAGCAGCTTGTTTTATTTTTAACGTCAGTGAAAGATTAAACATACAATAACTATTTGATCCCTCCGTGTGTCAGATTTAAGAAATTGAGACTTATTGTTGATATTTAAGTGAATTTGTAATTTGTAATATTTTTTAAAAACTTTTCAGTCTGAAGAGGGCCACAAGACTACAGTAAAATACGCCAATGGTTTTGCCAATATCACAGTGTCTGCCTCAGGTATGTTTGCATTTGTTCAATTTAAATGTTTCTTGCGCAAAATTAAATATATACATATATACATACGTATGTTTCGCAAGGCCTATTTTAAGAAATTCTCTACAAGTCCAAAAGTTACTTGACCTTAAATTGGAGCACACGTGAAAGCAAGCTAATTAGGGTTCATGCTTTTAAAACTTAAACGTAACATTGACCTACGGGTAACAGACGTGTGGATTGGTTAATGATCTAGTAGCAAGGACAACGCAGAACGAGTAAAACAAGCATGTAGTCTGTGGTCAGTCCGGTACACTTGCTTGGACGGCCTTCCACCACGCCAGGTAAGGGTTCGAGAAGAGTTGGAAAAGGACAGCCACCAGAAGCGTGTAACGATATTTTGAGTTACCTTTGATCCACACGATAGTTGAACAAGGTGAAGAGATTGCTGATGACTTTCACTCAGCTAGGTGAGAAAAGGCAAAGCTATTGTTCAATACCTTTCCTCCACGAGGGGATGTTGCCTCAATCAAAGAAGAGGAATATGATTTGATTGCATACTCTTCTATCTTGATCAGGTGCTGGGCACTGGGCGTGTGGCATGGACAGGAACGCTCCTGCATTCAAGTGTATATTAAATGAAGATTTACCAAGGTGGGAGGATGTTCATGTTGGTGAGCATATGCGAGGTAAACAAATGGTGTTGACTCACTGGAAGCTTGGTATAATAGAATAAATTGCCCATCGATACAATCAAATGACTTGCCCATCGATACAATCAAATGACTGGCCCATCGATACAATCAAATGACTGGCCCATCGATACAATCAAATAACTAGCCTATCGGTACAATGAAATGACTGGCCCATCGTTAGGATCAAAGTAATGGCACATTGGTACAATAAAATGACTGGCCGATCAATAAAATAAAATGACTGGCCCATCGCTACAATAAAATGTCTTGTCCATCGGGACAATCAAATGACAAAAAAGTCATGATTTTTACACTACAAATGGACATTTAAAAATATTAAAATACCCATTTGACTGAAATAGGCTATCAAATTTAGAGATACATTGTTTATCTCTATTACTAAAGGTTTGACGCCACATCCTTTGACTGACAACGTTACGATTTAAAAACAAAGATGCTTTCTTTTTCCCTTTGTTTTCAGACGAAAATTTAATAATGAAGCGCTATCCCGAGTATCCAGAGCCAGTGTACTGCAGGAAGACGATGGCTGCCGGTCAGGACAAAATGGTCTACACTGGGACACTAATTGCAAACAAAAGTGCGATAGGCGGGAGGTCCTTTGTGAACTTTCAAGTGAGAAATCCCAGATTATCTTTGGAATTTTCATCGGTAGGGGATCTTGCCTTAATGTGTTGTCAACGTAAGACTTGTAAATGTATGGCTTGTGCTTGTAAATCTAAGGCTTGTGAATATAAGACTGGTAAATATACGGCTTGTAAATGTATGACTTGTAAATCTAAGGCTTGTAAATGTACGGCTTGTAAATGTAAGGCTTTTAAATGTAAGGCTTGTAAATGTAAGGCTAGTAAATCTAAGGTTTTTAATGTAAGGCTTGTAAATATAAAGCTTTTAATGTACGGCTTGTAAATGTAAGGCTTGTAAATATATAACTTTTAATGTACGGCTTGTAAATGTAAGGCTTGTAAATATATAACTTTTAATGTACGGCTTGTAAATGTAAGGCTTGTAAATATATAACTTTTAATGTACGGCTTGTAAATGTAAGGCTTGTAAATATATAACTTTTAATGTACGGCTTGTAAATGTAAGGCTTGTAAATATATAACTTTTAATGTACGGCTTGTAAATGTAAGGCTTGTAAATATATAACTTTTAATGTACGGCTTGTAAATGTAAGGCTTGTAAATATATAACTTTTAATGTACGGCTTGTAAATGTAAGGCTTGTAAATATATAACTTTTAATGTACGGCTTGTAAATGTAAGGCTTGTAAATATATAACTTTTAATGTACGGCTTAAAAATGTAAGGCTGCAAAAGTATGACTTGTAAATCTAAGACTTGAAAATTTAAGGCTTATAAATATATGGATTGCATATGTAAAGATTGCAAATGTAAGGCTTGTAAATGTAAGGTTTTTAAATGTAATGCTTTTAAATGTAAGGCTTATAAATGTAAGGCTTGTAAATGTAAGACTTGTAAATGTAAGGCTTGCAAATTTAAGGCTTCTTAATGTAAGGCTTTTAAATGTAAGGCTTGTAAATGTAAGGCTTGTAAATGTAAGGCATGTAAATGTAAGGCTTGTAGATGTAAGGCTTTTAAATGTTAGGCTTGTAAATTTAAGGCTTTTAAATGTAAGGATTGTTAATGTAGGGCTTTTAAATGTAAGGCTTGTAAATATAAGGCTGGTAAATGTAAGGCTTACGGTCTTGCCCTCTAGTCAACAGACCTTGAAACTCATGAAAACTAACATCATTCAGTCTCTAAAATTTAAAATCCATTGCAATTACATAGATTTATGGATCTTTTATGTTCGGTTTTTTTTAGTTCCAAGCTTATAGCCAGTTGAGTTATATCTTTTTCTTCTTTAGAAAAAACAACAACTTATACTCGTAAATAAAGATAGTTCTCAGAGATAACGTTGATTAAAAAAAAAAAAGAAAGACAATTCCACTCTTTAAATTAAATGCAAAGAATCAAATCACCTAATGAGATGTTATCAGTTTTCGGTTCCTCACATTCTATATTTGGACAGATATGTACCATAGATATTAAAGGAAGCCAGTGTCAGGGGCGGAAGCAAGGCCAGGAATGCTACTGCGTGATAGTCTCCGAGGAAGAGTACCGCCTTGTAGCCAACGTCACGGCGAAGCACGGGTACAGTCAAAACTACATCCGCTTGTGGTGGCCAGACTCGCCCAAAGACCAAGCACACGGGCAACCGAGTAGTTCTGATACTTTGCCTTTTATTGAATCCCAAAAAAGTAAGCAACAGGGAAACATTAAACACAATTTTATTTATATTTTTCACTGGGCTGTGGTGTTGGGGGGAAAAACATAGATTAACTACTTCTTTGGGGGAGTGGGGAGTGTTTATTAAAATTTTAGTTCCATGGCATTTTTTTGCTGGGGCCGACCGAATGTAGGTTTCGGTTTCGGCATGGAAAGATGCCATTTTATCACTTTCGGCGTAGATTTGGTTTCGGAAACAACAGAAAAGTTAACTTTACGTTTATTTTTTGTTTCGGGTGAAAATGATTAAGGCTTTCAGCCGTCTACCAGAAAACAGAGAGTGAGAGTTATCTATAAGAAGAAATATGTTTCACAGAAATAAGATATGTCCTTTAAATATCATCGCACTAATCACATTTCCTATTATGATTCATAAAATCATCGCCTTTTACTTCAGATTAATATTTACACAAATTGTCTCGTCACTTATAATGGCTGTTCAAGTCACAAAGTATTGGTTTCCACATGACGAAATTAACCTCTCTGATTGGCCACACTTTATAAGTCTCAAAGCTCAGTATAATATGCACTGGAAAATTAACTATATATCTGTCTCCCACTGGTGGTTCACATCCGCATTAACGTAGTTAAACGTAGCTCAACATTCTTTAAAATACAATTTTTTTAAATCTGGGTCAAATCTCATACTATCTGATAAATGATAATTACGGAAAGACAAAATACTTTGATTGTCGATCAATAAGAAAGCGGGGTTCAACGAAAATGTATGGTTTAATGGAAGAAAGAGTTCCTTCAAGGCTTATGTCTGGACATTTGAGTGCACCATCCCAACTAACAATATATAGGATAAGCCTTCGATCGATACTAAATATGTCTTTGTAGCGATGTAATTATATTATCAAAACAAATCCCTCCCAAGGGTATATTTAGCATGAATTTAGCCCCCCCCCTCCCTTTTTAAAAAAAATAAAATAATTCACTTAGCATACTATTTTACAATTGATTTTTAACAATTTTAAACTATTTTTTGCTTCAAATGGCAAAAGCCAACGTATTATCAAATGTTTATCTATTACAATTCACGATACTCTATTGTTTTATTTTAAAACATAATTAAATATCGATACGTTTCCCTACTTTTATACACGTTTGTTGAACGAATGCGCGTACCAGTTTCAATTTATTTAAATCTATCAGTTTTTTGTTGAGAGTCTCGTTAAGATTTTTGTCTTGGCTTCGCTTTTGGCCGAAATCAGAAAATCACCAACGTGTCAGTCGTAGGCTGCAGACTAGTGTTTGCGCGTGTGTCTTTTAATATCTTTGACAGCCGAGTTTCGTTTTTGTCCAAGGTCATTAGGTCTTATTATTCTATTGTTGGGTTTTGACTTGCAGACATTTTCTTTTGAGACTATTTGGTATCAACAATTTATATAGCGCACGATGTAGGGGAGAACATGGAGCCTGAACGCAGCCATCCCCATATTTTATGTTTTCCTATTCCTTTGTGTCCCATTCCATGTTTACCTATTCCATTGTTTCCTATTCCACTGTTTTCTAGTTCATCGTTTCCGATTCCATTGTTTCATATTCCTTTGTGTCCTATTCCATTGTTTGCAATTCAATTGTTTCCTACTCAACTGTTTCCTATTTTATTGTTGCCTATTCCATTGTTTTCTGTTAAAGTAGGGCATGAAATAAATTAATGGAAGGAGAGCTGATGTTCCAAGAAACAACAAATTAATAGGGATTTTTTTTTAAATAATGAATATTTTTCTCTTTAAATTTTAGTGTTTCTTTTTCCTCATTTCCCTTGCTAACAGATCCCGATAAAATAGTCCTACAGATGAATTACGATCCCATCAGTCATGACAACTGCCTGCTGCACATCAAGCAAGGCCGGAACTACACGTTCACGTTCTGCGCGCTGAATCTCAAGCAACCGATGCTAAAGATCGCATTCGACAAGAAGGACGCCAGCGTCCAGCCGTCGCGCTTCAACTGCAGCACGAGGTCGGTCCTGGTGCAGGATGACCACCTGGGCGCCTACTACACGTTCAGCTTCTATGAGGAGGAGCCGGGGTGTGTGCGCAGCGATAGTATTTCATGTTTAGTTGACGGTGAGTGTTGAGACGGGTCAGCGGGAGCTCCAGGGAGAGGAGGCGCCTCCCTGAATCAGAAATTTCCACTTCGTGATACACAATACGGATGTATTCCGAAACATATTTCTGACACTAAAAGAGGCATTCTAAGACGTATTTTCTGACACAACAAAAATAGGCATTCTAAGACGTATTTTCTGAAGCACTAAAAGAGGCATTCTAAGACGTATTTTCTGACACATCAAAAATAGGCATTCTAAGACGTATTTTCTGACACACTAAAAGAGGCATTCTAAGACGTATTTTCTGACACAACAAAAATAGGCATTCTAAGACGTATTTTCTGAAGCACTAAAAGAGGCATACTAAGACGTATTTTCTGAAGCACTAAAAGAGGAATTCTAAGACGTATTTTCTGAAGCACTAAAAGAGGCATTCTAAGACGTATTTTCTGAAACACTAAAAGAGGCATTCTAAGACGTATTTTCTGAAACACTAAAAGAGGCATTCTAAGACGTATTTTCTGAAACACTAAAAGAGGCATTCTAAGACGTATTTTCTGACACACTAAAAGAGGCATTCTAAGACGTATTTTCTGACACACTAAAAGAGGCTCTTGGAAACATTAAACCATACATTCTAATAAAGCTTTATGAAACGCTGAAATAAGTCATCTGAGACATTTTCAAGTCACGCTAAAACAGGTTTTTACTAGAAAGTTTCATGACATATTAAATGATATTTATCTGAGACATCTTCATGACACACTAAAAGAGCTAAAGGAAGCATTCTGTGACCTTTACGACACATGAAAAGACACATTATAAGATAGATTTATAACACGCTAAAAATCAATCATCTGCAACACGTCCACCAATTTAAGCGCTAAGAATGACACCCTGAGACTGTTGTCATGACCCCAACGTCGTACTGTCCCATTCATGATTCAAAATCATACATGACGATAATTTCTAATGTTCGTGAAACTGAGCAGACAGTCGCTGGTCCCACATCTTACTTTCATCTAGAGGGCGCGCAGTGTATCAATCATGCATCATGATTAGAACTCCACACTTTCCATTAGATGTGGACAATGGTCAATGGAGGGTTGTGTTCAGTTTCACTAATTACCATGATCTGTAGTTTGAATCTGGTTTCTCCTTCATTACTTTAACTAGCATCCACTACTTTTTAATGCGATATTGAACATATTGCATTAGAGATTTAGATGATCTCGCTCATATAATTATTAAAAGTCATGACAGAAGTGTCGGTGAGGGTTGTTAAATAAGTATACAGATATATATATATAATATATAATATATATAATTATCTATATTATATTTTCAGAACAGAAAAGCATAGCCCTTTTCGCAAGTCTAGTTGTTATTATTCCCGTGGCAACTCTTATATTTGGGTCTGTTATTGTTTACTTCTGTTGTAAGTATTCATCTCAGACAACATTTGGATCTGTTATTGTTTACTTCTATTGTACGTATTCATCCGAGACAACATTTGGATCTGTTATTATTTACTTATGTTGTAAGTATTCATCTGAGACAACATTTGGATCTGTTACTGTTTACTTCTGTTGCAAGTAATCATCTCGCACAACGTCTCTCAACCAATTATTTGAGGTAGCATTTTTTATGGTTTGAGAGAAAAAGTTATGATTTTCATGTCGACATAATTTCTTATCAATTCATACGCTTTGTTTATTCTATTTAATGAGCCACAATTGTATGTTCTAAGTTTTACCGTTCTCTTTGTAATTCAGTTTTTTTTTGTTTTTGTGTGTGTTATAAATACGACTGTTTATTAATTCCTTTGTGACTGTCATCCATGTCTGATGTCTTATGTATGTGGCTAGCTACTTAATAAGTCTCTTTATCACGTGTGTCTTATTTATGTGGCTAGCTCCATAATAAGTCACAAATATGTGTTTACTTGACAGTGTCATTTGCATGTGGCCGTGGGATAGGAAATAAGACATCATTTAAAACTCATGTAACTTTTTAAAAAAAAAATGTTTTGTTTTTTTAATCACGATAGAATTATTAGAATAACGTTTTAATAACGGTAGGGGTTTCATAATAATGTATCGATGTCGTAAGAGCTATAAGAAAATGTACCGAGGGTAAATCCAACATATAGCCTATAATGTCGAGCGCAGAGCAAATATTAGATTCTTTGATTTCAACCGAAATAAAATGTTACTATTTCGACTACAGGGTCGCTGACTCGGCAGGACGACGCAGGTAAGCGACATTAAATATTTTAATTATTTAAAAAAAAATTATTATTATTCTTTTAATATCATTTTAAAAATAAATCTTTCGACTGATTTTTGTGTAAACATACTCATTTTTTTTTCAAAAGTCTCAGCAGACTAACCAAAAAAAACGAAATAAATAAATTTGTCAATTTCTTTTGAATAAATTAAAGTGCAATGATTTCGTAAAATTAAAGTAAAGTTTTAGTATGTATCAATACAACATAATCAATTTAATCAAGAGAAATCATTTCATCAGCTTGTCTAGAAAGACTTATTTTTATATTATTAATTTGAAAATACATTTAAATAAGTTTTTTTAACGGAAAAAAACACGTTTTTTTGGTGTGTTTTTTAAAGTGCTCTCTTTATGAGGTTTCATTCTATGATTTTAAACAAATGTAATAGAATAATGTTTACTTGAAATATTAACTATTCTTTCTTTTTTTTTTCCGGCAGAAAATATTAGCGATGGTAAGGATTCTGTTGTACGGTGTTGAAAACCTTTGAAACACAAGCTCATCTCCTTCAGTTACTTCGTTAAAAAAATATATCATCCTAAGCTTTTTGGTATATGTAATTAAAATTTTAAAATCGTAGATGTACTTTAGACTAAATGTATGTTTTGAAATAAATATTTACTGCATGCCGAGTATATGAAACACAAATACAACAAGCACCTTAGACTAATACAGCAATTCAAGACACATTAGACAAACACAACAATTCAAAACACATCGGACAAACACAACAGTACAAAACACATTAAACAAACACAACAGTACAAAACACATTAAACAAACACAACCGTACAAAACACATTAAACAAACACAACAGTACAAAACACATTAAACAAACACAACAGTACAAAACACATTATACAAACACAACAGTACAAAACACATATACAAACACAACAGTCAGAATTACATTCGACAAACACACTAATTCGAAAGCACATTAGACAAACACAACAGTACAAAAAAAGAAATAAGACAAGCACAACAATACAAAGCACATTGGACAAACACCAGAAAATAAGTCAAACGATTTGCAAATAACAAGACACGAAGTCGTTTTAGAACATGACATAGAGAGTGGTTCGTCAGTCGAGATCGAACATGACCACCTAGAATCATCGTATTAGTACAAATTGTGATCTCGGCTGTGGGTGCGCAGATGGCTGGTGTGACCGTTCCTGGCACGAAATGTTCTTGTTCGAGGTTGTGCAAGGGATCTCCAGGACATGCCCCCGTGTACAGTAGTGACCCTGGTTTTTCTAGCAAGTCTTTTGTGCTCTGCATGCGCTGTTCTGTTGGCTTTGTGTTGTATGGGGCCTCAGAGAACGCAAGGCACGTCACGGTCTTTAGACGATTTTCCCCATGCGTCGGTCTCTCTATCGAAAGCTTTCAGTGAGGCTTTTAGGTATACATAGGAAGTTTATACCTCAAATAAAGTATCCATTATTGCTATTAAGTTTTCAATTACAGTTAATATCAATTGGAATGAAATGTCAGTGCCATAAAACTTCTCATGTTCATTAGCTGAGGTTTTTAAAGAAAGATCCTCTATATTAAATTCGCTTCTGTTCGTGTGTCTCGGGCTGGGTGCAAAAAAAAAAAAAGTATCGCCGGACAGCTAATTGACCCACTATCCGTCAAACTATCAAGCTAACACTTAGCACATAGACTCGTTGCCGACGACCACATGTCCTTACAAACGTAAGGCCACCGACTTCATGCAATAAAATATCCGTTAACTGTGCTAAATGAGATGTGTACAAAAAAATATCGCAAGTGCTTTTGGTGCGTAATATTTTCTTTTATTTTTCGGAATTAGTTTGCGAAATAAATCTGCGGTGTAAAAGCGGGTGGGACACTAGAATATTTATATTTAAATAAAATAATACAAATGCATATAAAGTATCTATTCGAAAATTTAGATTTTTATAGGTTGTTTAATTTTGTTGTAATTTTCCCAATAGCAACCACACATACAGATGGTAAGTCATATGAATCAATATATGTATTTTGACTTCACAAAGGTATATAATAAAATTATTCTTTAACATTTTAAAAAGTTGTCAGTCTCTTTAAACAATATATTAGAAAACATTTTATGGACATTTTCTTAGCGGCTATATTATTCAATGTTTGCTGCAATGACAAACGCTTACGGCTGTTAAGTTTACTTTATATTCCTCTATGATTATCATATAGCAATGTCATATAGAATTATTTTACGACGTAAAAATTGTCTATATTTTGTAACGAGGAATTATATAAATATGTATTTAAATTTGTTTTTATGTTATTTCATGTGTGTTAATGTATCCATTTTTATTAATCCATGCAATTTCATTTTTCGCTGTGTAATCTCTTTAGTAACGGTGTTTTTTCATCTGTTGCTGTTGAAGTTTTTGATTTATTGTGTTATTTCATTTGTTGCTGTTGAAATCTTTGAGTAATGGTGTTATTTCATTTATTCCTCTGTAATTCATTAGGTTATTGTTTAATTGTGTATTTTTCATGTGACATTGTCTTAAATGAAATTACAATCGTCTCCATTCCCTTTCCTCCACTCTAGCATACAGTGACACAGTATATGGTAAGATGAATTCATCATTGTCATTGTTCCAGTTCACACATCTGAATAAATTTAAACTTTGAATTTTTTTTCCCCGTATGCTATGGTTGCGTTAGCATTTTCTATGTTTCTACCAACTAAACACAGACAGGTGTCTAGCGATGTTTAATTTTAAAAAATCTAACACATAGTATAACTGCCATTAACAACAATAGGGTAACAAGGGTTCGTGACAACGGGGGTGGGGGGAGGGTTGTTTGCAAACCCCTCAGGTTAAACATACAATTTTTTAAAAATCCGCTGTTTGCCAAAAATGTCACAAAACATTTTAAAGAAAACTGTGGGCACCTAGGGAGGACCACTCCACCCCTTGCCTCTCCCCTAAACTGGGGCGATAACGATAGATGTTGAATTTATTTCCAACCTTAGTTTGTTCCGTTTCATTAACATCCGCCTGAAGCATCTATGAAATAAAATTTTAAAAAAATTTTCATTGATGACTTATGCCGTCTTAGTTCATTTGTGTCATCTCATAGGGTAGTCTCCGCCCAGTAACATCAGCACATATTATGTGTTGTAATCTTCTGCCTCTAACATCAGCACATATGTGCTGTAATCTTCCGCCACTAAGATCGGCACATCAGTGTTGTAATATTCCGCCACTAACATCATCACACATGTGTTGCAGTTGTTGGTTGACAAACATCAACACATCTGTGTTGTACTTGCCAGTCCAATAACATCAACAGACATGTTTTGTAGTCTCCGTACATCTACATAGCCAAATATGTATTGTAATATCGGTCCGATAACATTCAGACATCTGTGTTGTAGTTACCATCGCCCGATATCAGCACATCTGTGTTGTAGTTACCATCGCCCAATATCAGCACATCTGTGTTATAGTTACCATCCCCCAATATCAGCACATCTGTGTTATAGTTACCATCCCCAAATATCAGCACATCGGTGTTATAGTTACCATCCCCCAATATAAGCACATCTGTGTTATAGTTACCATCGCCAAATATCAGCACATCTGTATTGTATTTACCATCACCCTATATCAGCACATCTGTGTTGTAATTACCATCGCTTAATATCAGCACACCTGTGTTGTAGTTACCATCGCCCGATATCAACACATCTGTGTTGTAGTTACCATCGCCCAATATCAGCACATATGTGTTGTAGTTACCATCGCTTAATATCAGCACATCTGTGTTGTAGTTACCATCGCCCAATATCAGCACATCTGTGTTTTAGCTACCATCGCCCAATATCAGCACATCTGTGTTTTAGCTACCATCGCCCAATATCAGCACATCCGTGTTTAGCTACCATCGCCCAATATCAGCACATCTGTGTTTTAGCTACCATCGCCCAATATCAGCACATCTGTGTTTTAGCTACCATCGCCCAATATCAACACATCTGTGTTGCAGTTGCCTGTCTCTGTCTCCCATAGTCACATTCTCCATCTGACTTTCTTTGTTATATTATTTAAGCTTATCACCGAAACAAATTCTTATATCAAATAGAATTGAGTTTAATAGCTAACAAATACACAAATACACACCATAAAATAAGCCACAAATCAACTGTTTCTTCTTTCTAATGTTCAACAGATGATGATGATGACGACGGTAAGAATTTGTTTTTAGCTAACAACCAACCGCAAGCATATGTTTATTAGATACGAAATTAAATCATACATTTTTGACAGACTATTTAAGAGTAAATTATTAAAAAACGCAAGCAACCAAATTGTAATGCTCGAAGGAGTATAATTCTGCACAACACAATTATGAAGCGAAATTGTTTAGAGTGGAGTAATAATTGCAGAGAACCACTGATATTCATGTATGGGTTTCCTTAAAACACGAAGTTATTTCAAAGGTACGTCACACTGCTCACGCATACATCATACGGTAATGGGCTGCTCCAAGCCGGGGACTGATGTCAGCTGGAGGGATTTATGTGTACAAAATAAAGTGTACAGGTTTTTGTTTCGTTGGGCCCTGGTTCCAACTCCAGACACAAAAAATAACGATAAACCAGCGTGCAAGACAAGACAATGCAGGGTTTCTTTCATCTATACCTTTAGGGGAGCCCTCCGGGGAAAGCCAAGTGCCCCACCCCCCTCCCCCCCCCCGGAGCAAAAATTATGTCAACAACAAACCACCTGGCACTGTCCCCCCCCCTCCCTCCCCCCCCCCCGAAAATCTGAAAGAAACACCGGACAAGACAATAAGCGGTCAACACGGCAGAGGTCATGAACAATTGTTGAAATCGGTTTTAAAGATGAGAACATTACAACTACGTGTATTTATTATCTTTTTTGTTTTCCTTCCTCTTCTCCTTACCTTAGAACAATACGGAGATGGTATGTATTATCAATACGTTGTTTAATTGTAAGACTTGGCTGTTACGAGATTGATAACTCAAAAGTTACCGACTCTGAAACAGTTGAATAACAAAATTTGGTGACAGGCGGACAAAAAACAAACCCTAAAAATTGTGACAAATGTGTCTGAGAATTTGGATGTTATATTCTGCGTTATTTTAAATTATACAGCTATTATTCTTTATCTTTTTTATTTGAAAAAAATGTATTAAATTTTATTCTTTGCTAGCTTTTACAAAACCGTTTCTTTTGGTAGCGCTTAAATTCTATGGTTACAAAATATATTTTATAATATATATATGTATATTAACGTATACTATGCTTACATGATGATTTGTTGTTTGATTACAAAATAACAATGAAATTATTTTTTTGTGTGCATCAAATAGATGGCAATGGGGATGGTAAGCATTAAGACTTAATTAGTTATTAAAATTAGTTTCGCGTTCAATCTTGTTTTGCCAACTGGTTGTCTCTTTGTTTAGCCAACCTGGTTGTCTCTTTGTTTAGCCCCAACCTAGTTGTCTAGCACCGCAGACATGAAAGTTGATTAAACATCTAGCCTTGTAGGCTTATCATAATTTGTAAACATTTTAACCCCGTAGGCCTATCAAAATGGCTTTCCCAACTAACCCTTTATGCTTATCATAATTGTTTAACCATATAACCGTGTAGACTTATCGTATCTTGTTAACAGTCTAACCTTGTAGACTTATCATATATCGCTAACCATCTAACCTTGTAGATTTATCATAAATCGTAAACAATCGAAACTTGCAGACTTATCATAGATCACCACACATCTAAACTTCCAGACTTATCACAGAACGTCAACAATCTAAACTTGAAGACCTATCATAGATAGAAAAGAATCTAATCTTTTAGACTTAACAGAAATCGTAAATCATCTAACCTTGTAGACTTATCATAGATACTAAACAATCTTACCGCGAAGACTTATATAATTGACCCTCATTCCAATATCACCTTTTCATCATATTGTATAACACCCATTAATAACAGAAATTAATTATTTTCTAGTTATTTTATTATAGTTAATTTATTTTTAAAAACTTATTTTTTATTTTAAATTCTAATAATTTTATTCTAAATACATTTTCTTTTGCTTCTTCTCTTACATCTAACATTAGACGATGATGACCAAGGAAATGATGGTAGGTAGATAACATTATTTTCCCATTTCAACCGTTCCATAGTTTGAATGGTTGGTTCATAACATACTATTGTTTTTGTGATACTAAAATATGACAGTTTGATAATACTACTTTGGTTTCTTTATTACTTCACCGTCTTGTCTAACTTTTAAAATAAATATCCCATAGAAATGTTCATTGGGTAGATGTTAATTTTAATAAACCCCCACACCAAATTGAGTAGCGAGACTTTCTGACGCCCCCCCCCCCCCCCGGAG
>CAXITT010000576.1:377231-394102 GCA_964033795.1 Lymnaea stagnalis | reverse complement strand
TTTTATTTTTTTATTTTTACTTTTGCTTTTAAAAAAAAAAAAAAAAAAAAAGACTTCTTCAGCGCAAGCAGAACTTTTTTAACAAAAGAAATTTCTAAAATATATAATTTATAATCAATAAATATTCATATAATATACGAAATTTAATTCATATTTGTTTTCCATTCTTAATTTCATAATCAACCGGGAACGAAAGTATTGTATATCTGCTGTCAATGAAGATGTACATAGATTTAACTAGTGATCTTTTATGAATACAATGAAGTTGTATATAGATATTACTGGTAATCTCTTACGAATACAATTAAACCTTGAAAATTAAACAAACACATATTAGCCCTGGTCTCTTACTGTAAGAGTTAAATTGATCACGTGTACGACCTATAAATATTTGATATGGTAGGCAGTAATCAACATTATAGACTAGACCATAATCAATAATACAGACTAGACAATACTTGACAGTACACATAGACTGAGGTTTAACTTGGGTATCAAGCACTAAATGATTTAACCAAATTGTACTTAATGTCAAAAGCGTCTGCCTCTCTTCCCCCACCCCCCCCACGCGCACTCACTAACAAAGGTTGTTAATCTCTAGGGACTGGTCATGTAGTTAGCCGTACACTAAGATATTCAAGCAATAGAGACTAGTCTTGTTTTTCTTTTCACATTAAGACACTAATGCTGTTGTCATGTCCACACTATTATGGTCAAGAAATACAGACTATCCTGTTGTTTATCCCACACCAATATGGCCAATCATTAGATACTAATCATGTTGTTAGTCCCACACTATTATGGTTAAGCATTAGATACCAGTCATGTTGTTAGTCCCACACCAATATGGTCAAGTATTTGATACTAGCCATGTTGTTCGTCTATCACCAATATGTTCAAGCATTAGATACCAGCAATGTTGCTAGTCCCACACCAATATGGTCAGGTATTAGATACCAGCCATGTTCTTAGTCTCACGCCAATATGGCCAAGCATTAGACACTAGCCATGGTGTTTGTTAGCCATCCATAACCAAAAAGATGGTCAGACCCTGGAGTACTAACTCCTGCATCAAATTTTGAAAGGTCAGCGGAGTCCATCGGAAATGGCGGAGTTTCTAGTAGTTTACTCTATTATATGGTGAGATTATAATTATAATAATAATAAAGTTTTTTTTGAAAATCACGCTTCATCCCCAAAGGCTCGAAGCGCGGTACAAAGACAACAATATTAAAAGAGAAATGAAACAATCTACATTTTACCGCATTGATACAAAACGCAACATTACAAAAACGACATACGAGCATAGCCATACTAAGTCTTTCATTTGTTTTATTCATGTCTGATAGCCAGCTGCGCTATATGCTTGTGTTTGTGTGTGTAGTATATACTTAGATATTAGAGCTATAATTATTATGAAAAGGACTTGAATTTATTCAGTGATAGTAAGAATAGTACGACGTGTTACAACGTGTGAAAGAACTTGACGAATTAATCAATCCAGTAGAACATAGGAGTTCACATGGCAGCAATGAAAGTGTTGATGGAATTATATGGTGAGATTATGACAGCAATGAAATTGTCAGTGGAATTATATGGTAAGATTATGACAGCAATTAAAGTTTCAATGGAAGTATATGGTAAGATTATGACAGCACTAAAAGTGTCAATGGAATTATATGGTGAGATAATGACAGCAATAAAAGTGTCAATGGGGCTATATGGAAAGATTATGACAGCAATAAAAGTGTCAATAGGGCTATATGGAAAGATTATGACAGCAATAAAAGTGTCAATAGGGCTATACGGAAATATTATGACAGCAATAAAAGTGTCTATAGGGCTATATGGAAAGATTATGACAGCAATAAAAGTGTCAATGTGATTATGCCATACTTGTGGTTTGTATTAACGACTATTAAATCATAATAAAAAAAGCACTTTTATTTTTTATTTTTTAAATGTAGTATACTGTTATAAAATAATTAATTAAGAAAATAATGGTAAAATCTATTCTAAAGCAAATATTTGTTTAAATGCACTAAAAAAAAATTAAAAAATAAATATATGAGACACACAAGGATTTTCTTGTTGTAGAAAGAAAATAATAATAATAATTTTTGTAGTCAATCATCGTGTGTCTCAAAAATGTATTTTATTCTTTTTATTTTTTAAATTAAATTTAAAAAAGCGTTTTAACAAAAATGTATTTTAATATATAAATAAATAAATAAATATATATATATATATGAAGAAAAAAAAACTTTGTTATAATTTATTATGAATTATTTGTCATCACTTATGGCCTGGTTGTATTTCCATGATGGATGATTAAGTGTAGAAAGTTTCAGCTCAATAGGAGATCAGGACATATTTGAGATGACAAAGTTGACCATCAGAGGTCATCTTAATGGTCAGTGGATGTAACTAGTGTCATACGACAATGTGTAACAGAGACGTAAGTAACCATGGAAAGTTTCAAGTCCATCGAACGAAGGGACCAGATCAAAAATATTACAAGATTTGACCCAGACAAAACACAGAACCAAAATGTTAAGCTAAATCAAAGCGTTTATCAAATGTCTAGAACGAAACCAGCAAGCCCAAGGTTAAATCTTCATGAGACAAATTCTATTTAATAGTTAAAATAACCAATTAAAAGAGTGTTGGACTGCGATAAAGCTTTAAAGTAGATTACTTGGACACAAACATTATGTGTGAATAAAACATGAAATGTTAAGTTTTAATGATGATAATACAGAATAAAAATGTAGACGTTCCGGTAAATGCCTTCATCAGTACCAAAAAAAAAAATTTAAAAAAAATGAACAATTAAAAAAACTCATTGTACGTTCTTGTATGATGCTCATCGTATTATGTTTAAACGATTCTCGTATCCCATCTAATTATTCCTAAAAGCGTCTACGCAAGTGTCCAATTCTAAACTTTAATGCTTCTACAAAAGTTTCTAATTTGTATCCTTAAACAACTACAGAAGTGTCTAATTTGTAACGTAAAATGTGTTACACAACTCTACTCAAATCTGTAACCTAACAGATTCTTCACAAATCTGTAACCTAAAATATGCTACACAAATCTGTAACCTAAAAGATGCATCATAAATCTGTAACCTAAAAGATGCTACACAAATCTGTAACCTAAAAGATGCATCACCAATCTGTAACCTAAAAGATGCTACACAAATCTGTAACCTAAAAGATGCATCATAAATCTGTAACCTAAAAGATGCATCACAAATCTGTACCCTAAAAGATGCATCATAAATCTGTAACCTAAAAGATGCTACACAAATCTGTAACCTAAAAGATGCATCATAAATCTGTAACCTAAAAGATGCATCATAAATCTGTAACCTAAAAGATGCTACACAAATCTGTAACCTAAAAGATGCATCATAAATCTGTAACCTAAAAGATGCTACACAAATCTGTAAGGTAAAAGATGCTACACAAATCTGTAACCTAAAAGATGCTACACAAATCTGTAACCTAAAAGATGCATCATAAATCTGTAACCTAAAAGATGCTACACAAATCTGTAACCTAAAAGATGCATCATAAATCTGTAACCTAAAAGATGCATCATATATCTGTAACCTAAAAGATGCTACACAAATCTGTAACCTAAAAGATGCATCACCAATCTGTAACCTAAAAGATGCTACACAAATCTGTAACCTAAAAGATGCATAATAAATCTGTAACCTAAAAGATGCATCATAAATCTGTAACCTAAAAGATGCATCATAAATCTGTAACCTAAAAGATTCTACACAAATCTGTAACCTAAAAGATGCATAATAAATCTGTAACCTAAAAGATTCTACACAAATCTGTAACCTAAAAGATGCATCATAAATCTGTAACCTAAAAGATTCTACACAAATCTGTAACCTAAAAGATGCATAATAAATCTGTAACCTAAAAGATTCTACACAAATCTGTAACCTTAAAGATGCATCATAAATCTGTAACCTAAAAGATTCTACACAATCTGTAACCTAAAAGATGCATCACAAATCTGTAGACGATTCCAACCCTTAAAAGCTCACGAAAATAATGCAAATCAAGACTGGCTACTCAGAGGAACATTGTGGAACATAGTGAAATATGGATGCGTAAAGCAGAGTATAGTTGAGTATGGTTGAATATAGAGCTGTATAACGGTATGAGAGATGGAAAAACTATAGCTATAATCAAAAACCCGTGTTTGAGAAATAATTACAACTTTCTAATTATTCTACTCTTCTTTATTTCCAACCAATATAGAGGCTCAATAAATCTTTTCTTAACAAATGTATAATTAACTAAAAGATATCTTCTTCTTTATTTCATCTTTATTTTAAGGGCCCACGATCAATGAATTGATCATTCTGGCTCTTATGTTTCAGAGGGGTTTGCGATGTTACTGTCCATGGGTTTCAATGGGATACTTCACTGGTTGCAAGGGCGACTCAGCAGTGGTGTTATGAACTGGGGGTTGGAATACAGGAGGCAATAGACACAAATGTGTCTAGTGTAGCTGCCTCAACTGTTGCTTTTGGAAGCTTGTTCCAGTCCCCTATTGTCTTCGGCAGGAATGAGGAGCTTCTGTACTTCGTTCTTGTTNCGTCGCAGTCTGGGGGGAAGATGAACGAGTTTCTGTTTGATTCCGGAGCAGTGCACCAGCCCATTTGTTATCTTGTACAACATGGTGAGCCTGGATAGTCGTCGTCGTTTTTCCAATGTCGACCAGCCCAGTGTTTCCAGCATGCTACCAACACTCGAGGTGCTTCTGTAGCGGTTCATGACAAAGCTTATACTTTATAAATATGACTACTGGTGGGAAAAAAATGATGCCGATACCGTCACTACTGCATTACTTTAATGTTTTGTTCGGTAACGTTATAAACAAAAAATTAATGAAGAAATAAAAAAGGGGTGTTGGGTGGTGGTTGAAACATAAAAAAAGTTCAAAGTTTTTATTATTACTTCTATAAAATGGTATTAAAATGCGCACCAATCGTTTGCATGCAATTTAAAAATTATTCGAAAAACCCGATTCGAGCACAAGGATATTTCAGAAAATATCATTCATTTTGTCTCTCTTTATAGAATGCATTGATTAAAAGGATGAACATAAATCTATCATCTAACGACAGTTCTAGACGGATGAGTATCCTTAGGTCACTTACTCTCAATAAGTAGTGATTAACCCGGAGATTGGCTGTCTTTGGTGTTGTGATCAAAGACAGACCAATTATGTTACTTCTTTGCGTTGTCCTCTTCATTATTCCCAAATGTAATTATACATTTAGAATGTAAATACTGCAGTGAATATGATAGAGATTGACTATTAAACGTATTTTTTAAAATAGTATAATGCATTCATATGGCCATTTTAACTTAAAAGACTAGTCTCCATTTGTGTATTTTATCATAAAATTTCAACATAACATTTTATTTGACATATACCAGTTGGGACCTGGGGGGGGGGGGGGGTGGGGGGGGGGGGGGGGGGGGGCTATACCATTTCTTATTTAAAAGTTTTACATAATTTAAATATTCTCATCCCCAATTCCAACTGAATTACTGATGGCTTTTTGATTTAAAGGACAACTGGATCAATTTAGAGTTAAAGTAGAGGGATCTATGGACCGCAGTTTGTAAACTTCTTGCCTATGCCACTTCACTTTACTTGGCTCAAAACAAGACGTTTTGAATCTACTTAACTTTAGCGCAGCCCATCAACTTTATGATTAGTTCATTTATTTCTAACGCTACCCTCACCCGCAGTAAAACGTATACTATAATAGAGTAAAAGCGGAGTTGAAGCCGTAGAGGGTAACAACAAAAAAAAAATGCTTCAAAATGCGAAATGGTTTAATAACAGTTCAATGCCTTTCCTTCGCCAAATGCAAACAGTGCAAATCAGCACAATATACCAAGACCGGCAAATAACGTTTGAAGTCGACAGTCCATTGCTCACCGAGAAAGTCTGACGTCTTCTATTGGATCCTTGCAGGTTCCTCGGTAGAAATTGATTTGAAAAAGGTACGCAGCTACACGTTCTGCTCCGGGGATGTCGAAATCGTCTCCATCAAAGACCCGTTCTCACGGGACTACGTCTGGAACGAGAACTTGAGAAGCATGACGTGGTACATGATCACAAAACAGGGCAAGGTACCCGTCGTTATTTACCATCCTCTGCCCGAGTTCCTTCTGGAAGGATTCGATTCTCACGAAGTTTGGGGACTTGAGGTAATTCAGGTGTTATTATTGATTTTTGTTTGAAATAAAAATTAGTATCTCTTCAATTTTCACAGTAATAATTTCTACATTCTTATACGTCCTTGTATCTTGTTTTCGGAAAGCAAACCTCTCGGCAAAACCATTGTGGAACTCTTCAGTTTTTGAGGTAGTTTCCTATTTCTTGTCATTGTTTTTCTTCATTTGTCCCGTCTGCCGAAGGGAGGTTTTAAACTGAAACGTTCCCCTTTTTTTTGTCCTGTTTTTCTCTTCAAGCTACCACATATCTTGCTCTACTGTTTCAAAAAATCTCCAACGGTAGTCTCTATAGCCCCTAATTAAATTCTGTAAAAACTAAAACGCACTGGCAGCCAGCGTGGTTAGAGAATTTGAATAATCGTATAGCTGTCAACTTAAATGTAAACCATGCATTTCAAAGGCGAGGCATCAACAACGACTTTTAACGACGATTCTGATAGCAATCAAGCTCTTGCCCCCCGTGAAACGATGCCCGGCTAAAAATGACTGTAGAACAACGCTCAGATAATTAATATGTAACGACGTTCAAGGAATAACGATGCAGCGACGCTCAGAGAGTCCAAGTTATCGGCGCACGAGAAGGAGCTTCGGAACGATGCTCAGATGGTAACATTGGAACGACGCTTTGAGAAGAAATGCGTAACAAAGCTCGGAGGATAAATAAGTATGTAAAGTCGCACATAGAATAACTATGTAAACGTGCCTGCTCATGGACGACATATGTCAAGCCACGGAAATAAATGTGACCAGCACAAGTGATACATTCGGCAAGCTTAGCAAAAACATGTTTTCTTTAAAAATCATTGTTCTCAATCATTTTGAATGGATTAAAGTGGGTTGGGTAGTTGGAAAGATAAGCTGTCCAAAGACAGGTACCCTAATTGTAGCTAGAGCTTGTCTCTCACCGTGCACCTAAGGTAGCAACATTTAACAAGAAGTCTGTTTACATATAATTCTTGTTTACACTGGCATACAATAAGGTTTCCCAAATTGGCATAGATGTCCCCATGTCGTGACCTTGAAATTCTATCACAAGCAGCAGGAGTGAAAGAATATTTCCCATGTTGTAAATGTGACCATGGAATGAAAGTTAGATGTTGTAAATGTGACCATGGAATGAAAGTTAGATGTTGTAAATGTGACCATGGAATGAAAGTTAGATGTTGTAAATGTGACCATGGAATGAAAGTTAGATGTTGTAAATGTGACCATGGAATGAAAGTAAGATTAAATAAGAAGCTCGTGCCTAAAAAATATTCGAATGAAAAATGTGTGTGTGTGGTTATCTTGAGTAGCAAAGAAAACCTTTTTTTTTAAACAATCCTTGCAACAGCCCATCAGAGGAAGAGTGTGTAACTTTGCTGTCTGAGTGTTTAATACACCATCATGAACACTTTCTAAACCAGCCATCAAACTCTTCGTAAACAACTGCTTAATATGTATTTAATTTACTTGAACCAGTTAGGGCAGTGGTCGGCATATCGCGTTTCGCGGCTCGGCCAGTCGGCCACTAATCGATTCTGACTCCGCAAACATGTTATTTTTTACAGGTTCTTGAACAGAAATTTGACTCTCAATTTTTTCCTTACTCGTTCTGCTGCTGATTTTTGGCTCCTTTGACTAATGAGTTTGGGGACCACTGGGTTCGGGCAATAATTTTTTTTTAAAATGATATGATCGCATTTTCATATGTTACTGGTGTTATTAATTTTTTTAGTTTATGGAAAACTTCAAAATGTATTAGAAATGTGATGTTAAAAAAATGTAAAGAGATCAAGCTGAAAGATAAATACAGATGAGATCAACTGACAGATGAGATCAACTGACAGATGAGATACACTGACCGATGAGATACACTGACCGATGAGATTAACTGACAGATGAGATCAACTGACAGATGAGAAACACTGACAGATGAGATTCACTGACCGATGAGATACACTGACCGATAAGATAAACTGACAGATGAGATAAACTGACAGATGAGATACACTGACAGATGAGATATACTGACAGATGAGATACACTGAGAGATGAGATGCACTGACAGATGAGATGCACTGACATATGAGATACTCTGACCGATAATATATTACTGACCGATGAGATACACTGACAGATAAACTCACATTGAAACTGACAGAAGAACTGACAGATCATGAGGCCAGTGGTTGTTCTTCCTACAGATAAGAGGACTTGCAACCAACGCGACCTTTCTCGCCATCATTGACCTCGGTGACGTGGAAGTGTTTGAAGTAGCAGTTGATTTATACGTCATGCGTAAGTATTTTCAGCTCTTTAATAATTGGTTGATTGGGTGTGTGATTGGGTGACTGATTGGATAGTTCTATTGGAAGCTTTATTATTTGAATTATTAATAGGGAAATTGGCCGATTGCTGGAATCGTTGATTCGTTGATAGTCTTGTTGGTTGATTGCTAAGTGGATTGGTTATTTGGTTAGTTGGTGGCTATGTTTTTTTATTAGATTGGTGTTTACGTGGCTAGTTTATTTGATGGAAGTGGCTGATTGATTGATTGTCAGGCTTTTCTTTCACAAAAATATACAATTTCCTCGAAAAGCGTGGATTTCAAAACTTGGGTTGCGAGGAAAAGATTATAAGAAGAGGGCAACCATTTACTTTTCGTATAACAAATAAATTGATATTAAATTCAACATTTCCTCATTAGCATTTTACTATGTGCATTAAGTAACACAATTATGTTCTAAAATCTAGAGTTTTCATTATAATTCAATAATAAAAATACTGAAACAGTGCATTACGTAGACATGGTCGGGAAGTACGTCATCTGGGAATGTTAAATGTGGGAAAATGTCAGGTGACTTTACCTTTAGCTTCACCGTATTTCTCAATCATATTTTTTTTGGTCACTTATTTTTCCTTGCACCTTGCAGATCCAGCAAAGGTGCTGGGCGACTTTCTGACAACGGAAATTGTCAGGGCAGAGAAGCCGGGCTTCTACACGTTTCGATGTGGGCCACTAGCATCCAGAGGGAAGCCCGCTGTCAAACTCCTGTGGTTGGTACGTGCGTGCACATGGCGTTGGTTCATTGAAGTGGCGTGAATTACAGAACAAACTTATAACTGACGTCATTTTGCATTCCAAACACCTCCAGTATCCCCCCCCCCAAAACAAAGACTATGCTCCCAAAATATCACTCCATACTTAAATAATTTTTCACCTAAAGTATATGCACCAAAAATATCACTATGCACTTAAAATCAAACTATGCACTTATAAGACAACTGACTATACACTCAAAATACCACTCTCTACTTAAAATACAACTATGCAACGAAAATATCAATTTTTATTTAAAAAATCGCGTTGTGCAACAATAATTCCATTAAGAGCAAAATACACCCTTGCACTGAAATTTACACACAGATGTGTGCGAGATTATGCTAGGTGTGCCGCTATACGATGCTAGGTGTGCCGCGATACGATGCTACGTGTTCCGCGAGAGGATGCTAGGTGCGCCGCAATACGATGCTAGATGTGGTGCGATACGATGCTAGGTGTGGCGCAAAAGGATACTAGGTGTGCAACGATAGGATGCCAGGTGTAACACTAGAGGAAGCCAAGTGTGCCAAGAGAGGATACTAAGTGTTCTGTGGCCAATTGCCTTCAAAGAAGTTGAAGGTACATATGTTACATACTGTTATCAGTATGGAGAAATTAATCTCTTATTTAAATATATGCCCAGTTATAAAACAGTGCACAACAAAAGAATGTACCAAATGTTAAATACAATAGCAAAAAATACGATACTCAATCCAGGGACAATTACAATTAAACAATATCAGAAAGAAATAAAAAAATTAAAGCTATTGACTTAAATTATAATGTTTGGCTTGTACCGGTGCAATGTTGAAGAACATACAATGTTGTAAAAATGTACAATGATGAAAAAGAATCTACACACACACATCAGAATGTTTTATATAAGACAAAGATTTGTTTACTATTGTCTCATATAGAAAAAAAATCTCTATGGCAACAGTGATCAAAATATCTCTAGTCTGATCTCCCCCTCGCTCAATCGCTCTCTGTGTATATATAGGCTGTTTCATAGATACTTCTCGAAAGGACTCACACATTATATTCATTTCTCGATATTTTTACATAATTCTACAGAATTCTAATTATAATACTGACCCTAGATTTTAGTTAGTTTTAACCAAGGTTTAATAGACTATTTTAAAATTAGCCACCCCTAATAGCGCTGCCGAACTTGGGGTCAGCTTAAGTTCAATCACCAGAAAAGATGAATGACTTTAAACAAAACGCCTTTAACAACATATTTGACGGAGGCGACATCAGTATGATGCAAACGTGTTGATAACATGGGACAGTGAATAGCTAATTATCAATCATTGTTCACAGAATATGTGATGGTGTACATTTTAATAGTCGAGTTGTTACAAGTAAACTTTTTTCAGTTTTCAGCGTATAAGAAAAACTATTGCACTAACAAGGGGAACATAATTTTGCAGCACGTTTTAAGCAAATCTTGGAATCATTAGGCCTACTACTGGTGCAACAATGTGATACTTGGCTCCTAATGTGTCGACGACCAAATGTCTTGTTGCGTACTTTAACAGTAATGAGGATGTAAGGGCTTACCTTAAGCCCATACGAGAATATGTCTATCAGTTACTTCGTTAGGTCTCGAACCAAATTTTTAAAGATACAGCAAGACAAGCTCAGGAAGCGCACAATTTCAAAGAAATTATTTAGAATTCAACTATGTAGGTTTTAAATTGTCTCTTTTTACAATTTAGTTAATGTTTAATAGTCGTTAGTCGTGGCTTTCTGTGACCGTTAGAGTTGTATTTAGATATTGTGATGTTCTAATTGAACCTTAATTCTACTGTCTTTCTTTCAAGGTTAGATGTGTGTTTATATGCTGTGATATTCTGGTTTTACTCTAAATCTACTGTATTTCTGACAAGGTTAGAGTTGTGTTTAGATGCTGTGATTTTCTAATTGAACCCTAATTCTACTGTCTTTCTTTCAAGGTTAGACGTGTGTTTAGATAGTGTGATTTTCTAATTGTATCCTAATTCTACAATCTTTTTGTCAAAACTAGAGGTATGTTTAGATATTGGGGTGTTCTAAGTGTACCCTAATTCTACTATCATTCTGTCAAAGCTAGAGGTCTGTTTAGATAACGTGATGTTCTAGTTTCACCTTAACTGTACTGTCTTTATGTCAAGGTTCAAGGTGTGTGTAGATGTTGGAATGTTCCAGTTGTATCCTAATGTTCCAGTTGTATCCTAATGTTCCAGTTGTATCCTAATGTTCCAGTTGTATCCTAATGTTCCAGTTGTATCCTAATGTTCCAGTTGTATCCTAATGTTCCAGTTGTATCCTAATTCTACGATGAAATGAATTCAATTCTCCCAGAACCGATGACGTTTGTGTAATTTGCTTATCTTTTTAAAAAAAATTGACAACGAAGGCAAACGAATGAGCTTTAAATGACAGAGCTCAAACTCCCCCCCCCCCACATCATAAACGCGTAGGAGTGTTTGTCAACGGGGCACACAACTCCAGCACACACACGCATGCGTAGAAGTGAAATGTAACAAATGTTGGACTAGTTGGGATTGGAATGGGTGTCTCGGCGGCGGAGGAAAAAACAAAGTTCTCTTTGTTGACCATAGTTTTCACTCATAATTAAGTTTTCGTGAATGAAATTAGTTTGAAAAATATGGCTGAAGTTTTCCGAGCGAGATTGAATTAGCCGGAGCCAAGTAACTAAGTCATGCTGTTTATTGTAATGAAATTTCGCCGTCCGGTCGTTTCAACAGGAAATGGAAGTTTCGCACTCCCCCCCCCCCCCGAAACTCACACAGTCATTTTTTTTTTTACTTTCCAAAAAACAAATGATTGAAAATGATTGATATAAAAGAGGAGAACAAATCTGCGATAACGAGGGAGAATATTAGACAGTGACTGAACACTAAAATTGACATTTTGTCCTCAGCAAGACAGAGGCTTTGAGGGTAAAGTGATTTATTACGAGGGATATGCAGAGATTCTAGTACCTGAGAAAGGTAATGTGAATTATTAATTAACTCTACAAAAAGGCATAATATGTTAGCAATCGTCTCAAATGCAGACCTAGGCGTAGGTGGGCGGATGGGGTGGAAAAACATAGAGATCAGTTGGGAATCCAATTGTGGAGAAGAAAAGCATCAGTTTGGTTTGAGTGGAAGGAAGTGGTGAGGCAGGTCAAAGTCTTACATGGGCTGTAGCGCCACAGGGATGGATGGTCTGAGGTGAAGGAAGTGGTGAGGCAGGTCAAAGTCTTACATGGGCTGTAGCGCCACAGGGATGGATGGTCTGAGTGGAAGGAAGTGGTGAGGCAGGTCAAAGTCTACATGGGCTGTAGCGCCACAGGGATGGATGGTCTGAGTGGAAGGAAGTGGTGAGGCAGGTCAAAGCGCTTCATGGGCTGTAGCGCCACAGGGATGGATGGTCTGAGTGGAAGGAAGTGGTGAGGCAGGTCAAAGTCTTACATGGGCTGTAGCGCCACAGGAATGTATTCTTAGGCCTTTCTCTCTTTCTTTTCCCTGTGGATTCCGTGCTAGGGACTGTCTGGGGATGTTATATAGGGGGTTTGCGAAGAGTCTGCCCTATCCACCTCTCCACTCCAGCTCTTCTTCAGTCATAGGCTCAAATGGTATGTCCTTTCGACTACCTAACATGAAATTGCACTCTATGTTGTCTTGTGAACATTATATTCAATAGTTTTGTTTCAATACAATTGTATTTTACCCCCTTTTTTAAAAAAAATGTTCAACTAGAGGTCAATGCAAAATGGATGTGTAGTCTGGACAGAGACATACCGAGCTACAGATGCATTCTGCCTCAGGATCGTATCAAATGGCAGGACGTGTATGTACGAGAAAGTAGTTTCAGTAAGTGACACAACTCACCATGTCTTGTAGAGCTAAACATATACTAACCATATCTTGCAGTGCTAAACAAATACTCACCATATCTTGTAGTGCTAAACATACACTCATCGAGTCTGGTAGTGCTAAACATACACTCACCATGTTTGGTAATGCTAAAAATATACTCAACATATCTTGTAGTGCTAAACATAAACTCACCATCTATTGTAGTGCCAAACATACACACACCATATCTTATAGTTCTAAACATACATTCACCATACATTGAAGTGCTAAACATATACCCAACATGTCTTGTAGTGCTAAACATACACTCACCATGTCTGGTACTGCTTAAAATAGACTCACTATGTCTGGTGGTGCTAAACATATACTCACGATATCTTTTAGTGCTAAACATATACTCACGATATCTTGTAGTGCTAAACATATACTCACCATCTATTGTAGTGTTCAACATACACTCACCATACCTTGTAGTGCTAAACATACACTTACGATGTCTGGTAGTGCTAAACATGCACTCCCCATATATTGTAGTGCTAAACATATACCCAACATGCCTTGTAGTGCTAAACATACACTCACCATGTCTGGTAATGCTAAACATACACTCACCGTATCTTGTTGTGCTGAAGCATACACTCACCATGTCATGCAGTGATCCACACACTAAGACAATTATTGTACAATCTAACTGAGCTCTCTATAGCAGTCTATACCAAAGAAAAGGGTGTTGACAATTTAAAAAGACTTGTTCTTTGTGGCATATGACGTCATCCGCTCAGCTCAAGGCGTTCTCTGCACCTTTGTTTTTTTTTCTTTCTTCATAAAATCCCCAGACTGTCTTCATTTGTATGATCTTTTTTTCAACACTCTGTTTCACAGAAATTATCAACTAGTGCTCAATTGCAAAATGAAGATGAACTATACGTATCTTTTCATTTGAAATAATCTTTAGCCATTTAAACATGAATTTCCTTAAAAAATATGTCGGTTATTGTTTGTTTTTTTGAAATAAATTATACATGTTTCATTACAAGTGCCGCTTCTATGTTTCGGGGATACCCGTTAATGTCTTGTTGCGTTGTGATTGTCTATTGAATTTGAAATGGACGTAGTTCAAATAAATTCTTAGGCCCGGCGTTGACCATTGAGCCCTACAACCAATCCAAATCTCTCACCACTTGCCGGGTCGGCCTGATGGAAGGGAAAGACTCGTTTGAAGTGTACGGAACATTGACCATCAACAGCTCGGACCTTCAGACCAGGTCAAAGGTCAATTTTCAGATTAGAAGGAAGGGCGATTTCCATTACACAAATGTAAGCCAAAAACATCGACAGACACGATTAGGTCTCGTGTTATTACATACAAAAGGACACACGCAAAGTTTATTTCGTTTTTTTTTTCTGAAAAGGGGGGAGGGGCATTATCAGCAGCCATCGTCAATATGAAGTCCCCTGACCAGGTAAGGGGGGGGGGGCATTATCAGCAGCCATCGTCAATATGAAGTCCCCTGACCAGGTAAGGGGGGGAGGGGCATTATCAGCAGCCATCGTCAATATGAAGTCCCCTGACCAGGTAAGGGGGGGAGGGGCATTATCAGCAGCCATCGTCAATATGAAGTCCCCTGACCAGGTAAGGGGGGGAGGGGCATTATCAGCAGCCATCGTCAATATGAAGTCCCCTGACCAGGTAAGGGGGGAGGGGCATTATCAGCAGCCATCGTCAATATGTAGTCCCCTGACCAGGTAAATGATATCACAAAAATGTATTTTGTCACCGCACACCAAGTTAATTCCTTTCAACTAAATATCTCTAATTACTTTCCTTATTTTTTCGCCCACCACTCTGTTTCTCTTGTGTTGTAAATTTCAAGGCTACCGGAAATTTAAACTTAAGAAATTTCGTCTATGGTAAATTGATCGACGGTAATTTGATCGAACGGAAATTTTGTCGAATCTTTTTTGCAGTTCACACGTTAAAATTTTCGTCAAAATTTCTTTTTGAACGCGCTATACTCTATAATAAAACAAAATAATGTGCTGAAAAAGAAATGTAAAGGAAAAATTTAAAAAAAAAAAACCTGGAAAAAAAGATTCGTCCAAATCTCCGTTCGATCAAATTACCGTCAATCAATTTACCGTCAACGAAATTTCTTTCGATCAAATTTCCGGATACGTTATTTCATGGCATGACATAAGCGGGCGTCAATGTCTTTCCTCTTCCTTTTGTTGGTAAAATCGTAATCTACTGGTAGAGTCATGGTCTATTGTTAGAGTCATGGTCTATCGTTAGAGCCATGGTCTACTGGTAGAGTCATGGTCTATTGTTAGAGTCATGGTCTATCGTTAGAGCCATGGTCTACTGGTAGAGTCGTGGTCTATTGTTAGAGTCATGGTCTATCGTTAGAGTCATGGTCTACTGGTAGAGTCGTGGTCTATTGTTAGAGTAATCGTCTACTGGTAGAGTCGTGGTCCACAACATCATTCATGTTCAAGTTTTAGAAATGATCTCATTCTCATTTACGGTTGTTGTCTTCTCGTACCAGTTGTGCATCCTCACCCTGGAACTGCGGTCCTGCTCGGGCGGCACCATGAAGTACGGCCGGTGCTTCTGTATCTCGGAGATGCTGAACTCGTACAAGGTGACACTGACCGCCAAGGCGGTCCTGGGCTTTTCCCTGAGTCAAATCCGGATATTTTGGCCGGAGACGAACTCCATAGTCACCGGTCTGCCCAGCCGGTCGGTCGACATCCCGGAGGTGTACAGCCAAAGTGAGTTATGGATCGAGTTGGTTTTAACAAAAGCATAAGACGTCAACGATTGTGTTTGTAATTGTTTGGATAGAGAGATTCTTATGATTAGTATTAAAGTATGTGACAAAGGAATAATATATTTCTTTTAAAAATGATATCGTCTGAATAAAAAAAAACTCTTGATCAAATTTAATCTATTTCACTTCCACATTCAACCAGTCGTGAGTTCGATGCGAGTGCTCCTCATAAGTGAGACCCTTAAATTGATGTGTTTCAGTATTGCACATACGATGATGTTTTACTTCAGGCAAAGTATCTAACAATCACAAGTAGGACACCTCCATCAATTTATACTATGTCTAGATAAGCCTACACAATGAACAGAAATCCGTATTTAATTATTTCCACCATAGTTTAAAAACATACACCAGTAGGAAGTGGTATCAAGGGTATGAATGGTAAAACCCAGCTCTCCAGTTTCCGGTTTTCAGTTTTGGTATCGAAAACCGGTTAAGGCTTTTCACAAAACGGTTTTTTTTTAAAAAAAATTCCCTCCATAATATATGAACAAAGAGGAAATTATAAAGATTTTAATAATAAATAAATAATAAACCAAAATTTTAATTTATTCTTATCATCATTTAAACAGTTAAAAAGGAGATGACGTATAATGCATATAAATTGATTGGCCACTTGTTGGTGATGACGTACCTGACGGCACCACACTCCAATGTTAAAAACCGGTCTTGGTTAATTTTTTTTTTCCTTGGAAAAGTGTTCGCCTTTAAATTCCAAACTTTTATTGAGGTTGTAAATGTTAACAAATTGGCAGATTGCAAGTCATAAATAATTGTGTCCCCCCCCCCCCCCCCC
>CAXITT010000576.1:313998-368816 GCA_964033795.1 Lymnaea stagnalis | reverse complement strand
GTTTTACTGTAAGCTGTGAATGCTTGGGAACTTATCGAGAGTTTCTTAGACCGTTTTACTGTAAGATGTGAATGCTTGGGGACTTATCGAGAGTTTCTTAGACCGTTTTACTGTAAGCTGTGAATGCTTGGGAACTTATCGAGAGTTTCTTAGACCGTTTTACTGTAAGCTGTGAATGCTTGGGGACTTATCGAGAGTTTCTTAGACCGTTTTACTGTAAGATGTGAATGCTTGGGAACTTATCGAGAGTTTCTTAGACCGTTTTACTGTAAGCTGTGAATGCTTGGGAACTTATCGAGAGTTTCTTAGACCGTTTTACTGTAAGATGTGAATGCTTGGGGACTTATCGAGAGTTTCTTAGACCGTTTTACTGTAAGCTGTGAATGCTTGGGGACTCATCGAGAGTTTCTTAGACCGTTTTACTGTAAGATGTGAATGCTTGGGAACTTATCGAGAGTTTCTTAGACCGTTTTACTGTAAGATGTGAATGCTTGGGAACTTATCGAGAGTTTCTTAGACCGTTTTACTGTAAGATGTGAATGCTTGGGAACTTATCGAGAGTTTCTTAGACCGTTTTACTGTAAGATGTGAATGCTTGGGAACTTATCGAGAGTTTCTTAGACCGTTTTACTGTAAGATGTGAATGCTTGGGAACTTATCGAGAGTTTCTTAGACCGTTTTACTGTAAGATGTGAATGCTTGGGAACTTATCGAGAGTTTCTTAGACCGTTTTACTGTAAGATGTGAATGCTTGGGAACTTATCGAGAGTTTCTTAGACCGTTTTACTGTAAGATGTGAATGCTTGGGAACTTATCGAGAGTTTCTTAGACCGTTTTACTGTAAGATGTGAATGCTTGGGAACTTATCGAGAGTTTCTTAGACCGTTTTACTGTAAGATGTGAATGCTTGGGAACTTATCGAGAGTTTCTTAGACCGTTTTACTGTAAGATGTGAATGCTTGGGAACTTATCGAGAGTTTCTTAGACCGTTTTACTGTAAGATGTGAATGCTTGGGAACTTATCGAGAGTTTCTTAGACCGTTTTACTGTAAGATGTGAATGCTTGGGAACTTATCGAGAGTTTCTTAGACCGTTTTACTGTAAGATGTGAATGCTTGGGAACTTATCGAGAGTTTCTTAGACCGTTTTACTGTAAGATGTGAATGCTTGGGAACTTATCGAGAGTTTCTTAGACCGTTTTACTGTAAGATGTGAATGCTTGGGAACTTATCGAGAGTTTCTTAGACCGTTTTACTGTAAGATGTGAATGCTTGGGGACTTATCGAGAGTTTCTTAGACCGTTTTACTGTAAGCTGTGAATGCTTGGGGACTCATCGAGAGTTTCTTAGACCAAACAAAGTTTTGACAAATAAGAGCAAATGACGGCGAAAACGTATTATCTTTAAAATTAGGAGTTTCGACCAAACGCCTTCTCCACATTCACAGCCACATGTAGAGCGATATCACGAGTTTGTGATGTTCTTGGTAGTCCTTTCTTTTGCCTACTTGGGTTTGCCGCATTGAGTTTACCACTTTGAGTTCGCCGCCGTCATCTCAAAGATGTACATCAAACATGAACCTCTTAAAGCATGTGAACTGGTCCAAAAAATGCCAGGCCCAAAAAGTGATTCACGGGACGCACCGCCGCTCGCCCTCCTCTTCTTATTAGAGGTCACAATCTTGATTCACAAAAAATACGGGATACTGGACAAAAACGAATGCTTCAAATGTCGGTATTGGATTTAAAAAAACCGTGATTTTTTAAAATTTGATGCCATTAATTTTCAAAATTTTTTAATCGTTTCCATGTGGTAACTTAAGTAAAATAAGTCAAGAAATGTTTAAAAAAAAACAAAAAAAAAAAAAAAAAACAAAAAAAAAAAAAAAACAAGAAAACTCCAACTGATAGAGACATTGACATATTTGTCAACATTCGTCCAGGCCGACTGATGGAGTCATTGACACATTTGTCAACATTCTTCCAGACCGACTGATGGAGACATTGATATATTTGTCAACATTCTTCCAGACAGTCTGATGGAGACATTGATATATTTGTCAACATTCTTCCAGACCGACTGATGGAGACATTGATATATTTGTCAACATGCTTCCAGACCGACTGATGGAGACATTGATATATTTGTCAACATACTTCCAGACCAACTGAGGGAGACATTGAAATTGGCACATTTGCCAACATACTTACAGACAAAACTAACGATGGCATTAACACATTGGTGACAATAAAAATAGCTTTATTTGATAATCGCAGTTTTAAAGGAAAATACCATCAAACTGCCTGCAATAGCTAAAGGCTTAAGGTGTATTTTCTGACCAGTATGAATTCAGAGCAGTTGCTCTCATCATTGGGTTATTTTTGTAACCGTATGCGCGCACAATCAAGCGATCAAACATTAGACACGTTGTCATTTTACTTTATTTAAATTTGACCAAAGATTTATCAAATGCGAACATATTTTAATGCTTGTTTAATAATACTATTTAAATTTATTTTAAAAAATGTGATTTATACTTTCAGGTTCAAAAGATACATCTAAAGGTAAAAAGAGTTCAATTTGCTCAGAGTTTGCTTAACGACTAAAGCTAGGCATTCATCGTGTTGTGTAAAGCCGATTTAAAAAAAAGTGAATTGTAATTTCATCTGAAAGTGTTTATTTACCTTTTTAAAACGTCAAGTCTAATCTTAACGTCATGACGTCAGTTCTAATCTTAACGTCATGACGTCAGTTCTAATCTTAACGAAAGCTTAAGCCATCAAATTTTCTCCCAGTATTAAAAATGTCGAAAACAACGGATTTCAGAAATTTTTAAAATTGTAATAACGCAAATACCTTCTCTGTTAAACTGGTATCGCGACCCCTACTTCTTATGCAGGTGACAACCCCCACCCCACCTCCATTTTTTTCCCACACTGACATTGAATCGCAAATGGTAGGAAATAGCTTCCATTTTTCAGTCAACTTGTACTATTTTTCTTTATACCATCACTTATCTGACATCTCATTCGACCACTTATACCTTTACATTAAAATTTCTCTTCACAAAAGGGAAGAGATCAAAATTTGGTAAGTATGTGTTCCATTTCAATCACGCTGGACTGTTGACTGCTTAGATTATTGGTTTTTTCGCTGTCTGACAAGACATTTCCTGATATATGTTTAGCTTTCCTTTGCCGTTTTAAATGAATAGAAGTTTCTATTCAGACATTCATCCTTTTTTTTTTGCTTCCTGTTCACCATCTTAAGTTCTGTTGTTAATATTACTTAATTGATATCGACTTGCTATTGTTGTGACTGTGCTGGACTGCCCAGTGGTCTTACTGAGAATCTCAGGCTTGTGGACTGCTTAGAATCCCAAGCTAGAGGACTGCTGAGAATCCCAAGCCTGTAGACTGCTGAGAATCCACAGCTAGAGGAATTCTGAGAATCCCAAGCTAGAGGACTGGCGTCCAATCCCTTAGTCCTAGACCAATCCTAAAACATCACAAGCAACCCGGCTGGATGGGACTCGTCATCCTCGGATGACACCGCGTAAAACCGGGAGATGGAAATACACATTCCGATAACTCCTGCGACGCGGAACGCATAAAGAATGCGGTGAGATTACGTTATCGACACTGCCGGTCATCTATTGCATCTTTGGTCTATTTCCAGTCGTCTTGACCAAGTCTTGCCATTGGATCAAATTGGCAAGGTTCAGAGAGTGAGGCTGCAGGATTGAGCAACTCTCCTTGACTTAAACAAAATACACCTCAAGTCAAGGGTACAAATCAAGTCTAAAATTGCCTTGGTCATATTCGCGTGCGAAGGACGAACGATGATAACAAAATAATTACATAAGTCATTGTACTCCTTTCTAGTTTTGTTGTTAAAGATTCTTTTATGGCAATAAAAAAAAATTTAAAAGATAAAATTTATTATAAAATGTAAAAATACGTTGGCCTATTTTTGACATTCTAAGTAAATACTTCAATTTTGTCACGTTAAAATCATTCACGTACTTAACAGGCTTATTCTTCAGGCCCAACTTTGTTTATTATTGGGCCGATTTAATGTATTTTTATTTTGAGCATGAAATCTTAGATGTAATTCTTTCTCTGACACATATGACACTGCTAAGCATGGTGATATTAATACTATAACATTTATTTTCAAACCTGTGTAACAAAGATTACAGTAAACATTTATAACTAACACCATTTTTATTTTTCAATTTCCTGGCGCAGAATCGGAAACAGGTAAGATTATTCCAAATCTTTTAACAAGCCTCTTAAAGATGAGTTTAATGTTTCAAGATTTCATTGTCTAGCTATTTGCCAGTTAAGACTGCATTTTAAAAAAAAAAATGTTTGAGTTCTTATTTCTGGCAATCAGTGATGCATACGATATTGAAAAAAATATAATTGAAATACCGAGTGTTCATTATTTAAAATATCTAATTAACTAAAAATATTTTTATGCCAAAAATTATTTAATTATTTTTTTTAAAGAATAATTGTCATTTTGTTTGAAAATAGTTCTTCTAAAATAAATCCACTCTAGTTTTAAATCAAACGCTTGTTTAAGCCAATTTTGTAATTTTAATTTTGTAAATATTTTTTTTGCGCGTGTGGAAAAAAAGTAATTATTGAAATGTCATTAAAATGAAGTCCTGAAAACCAATAAACAAACATTTTGATTGACAACATTGCCACAGGAAATCTTCTCTCTTGTGGTCATTTAAAGCATAGATATCTGTGTTGGCAGATATTGGTTTTATGTTCATTTTTAATATCAAATTATACCACAAATGTCTTAGCGCTAAAAAAGAAAAGTAACAGTTGTGATTGTCCTAATGATAATCTCATAGTTGCCATGTTCAATCATTGAGTACATTACCACCTCATCCGACTGTGGGTATACATTTCAACATTTCAAGGATAGTATATAAGAGGGCTGCGTTCAAGCCATGTCTAGTTTTCTGTTTCGGTTTAATCCTGAAGTGTCAAAGTGTCCTCTTTTTATAGCCATTTTCATTGTTTCTATAGAATAGTAGTTACTATCCTAGTGTCTCATTTGTATTTACTTAGTTTACATGTTTTAATAATTGTAAAGCGCTTAGAGCTTTATGATAAGCGCTATATAAAAATGCCTAAATAAATAAATAAATAAATAGTAAATCAATAGTGGATCAAGATCTGTTTAGGCTTGAGAGCAAAAGACAAGAGTAAAAGACAAGACAGTGAAGCCGTCGTTTTGGCTAGATGCCTTCAATTGAACTCATTGAATTTATTGACACATTCCAAAGTATAAGGGAAATTTTTTGAATGTAAATTTATCTCTTATTTATAGTGTTGAATTGTGTACCAGAGACTGCATCAATTCAAAACGTCCGCTAAATTGTTTTGTCTTTTTTGTTTTAAGCCCAGCCATATCTTGTAAATCATTTACTTACGAAACATTTTCAGCCGTATAAAATATTTTAATTTTTGTTTTTGTAATATTCATTTTAAGTACTCATGACTCACGAGATTCCACGTTTTAAAAAAAAAAAAATTCACGCTTGATTTACAAGCGAAACCCGTTTTCATAACTTTTTCATAATATTTATTACGACGAGGCATGAAATCGTTAAGGATTTGTGTCAATAGTCTTTGTCCTAGTTAATGTAATACTCTGTTGTATTTTAAGCTACCAGCTACATGTACGACACAACTGCTATAACATCTACACAAGGTAAGGGAACATTTATGTTTACTCCACGCGGAAAAAAACAACATTTTGTATTTTAAATGTCAATACAGTTAAATCCTGTGTGCGGGAGTGCACATAGACGGGACCCTTCAAAGTAATCAGTTAATTATTTCATAACGAGTATTTTCCGGACAGTACCCATCCATAACGATACTAATAAAGGGATATGATAATAATAATGATATTTTATCTGAGCCAGTATGGTAGTCTGACACGAGTCAAAAATGTATCATCAAAGTATGGAGTCAGAACCTTACAATCAAACGGAAATGACTTTATACATATTTATGACTTGAAATGACTTATGTTCTTGAAGTGTATGATTGTGTTAGTATCGAGTGTCTTCGCTTGGAGTACTTGATCTTGTTAGAATTGTATCTTCGCTTGGAACACTTGAATTTGTTAGCAGCATATTGCTATGCTTTGAGTACATGATTATGTTAGTAGCATATGTATGTGCATGTAAGTAGTAAATAATTTATAGTAGCATACGTGTATGTTTGGAGTACATGATTTTTATTAGCTCGTGTCTATGCTTGGAGTACATGATTCTATTAGTAGCATATGTCTATGATCGCAGTACATGATTTTAGTCGCATATTTCTATGCTTGGAGTACATGATTCCGTAAGCGTTGTTGTCTAGGCTTGGAGAACATGATTTTTAGTAGCATATATTAATATTATTATTAGTGGTCTTATAAAGGACACTACCCAAGCCTAGGGTTGGGCTCACTGCGCTGTAAGTAAAAAAAAATTAGCAAAAGAGACATTCAAATAAAATACATTCATGTAATAAATAACAGCTGCATAACAACAAAACAAAAACAAATGTATGTTCACACCACCCACACCAGAACTTTGAAATGTCAAGCCATGGACGACAGCCAGCAGCATCGTTTATCGGTCAGAGGGGAGAATCAGTCAGGGTAGTAGATTTTAAAGAGATGTGTTTTGAGAGCAGTTTTGAAGGCCAGGGTGTTCGGTATATTGCGATGTGTGGTGGCAGAGAATTCCATTGTTTGAGGGCGCAGAAAGTGAAAGATCACTCACCATATTTTTAGTGACAAGTTATCTATGCTTGGAGTACATGATTTGTAGTTGCATATGTCTATGCTTGGAGTGCATGATTTGTAGTTGCATATGTCTATGCTTGGAGTACATGATTTGTAGTTGCATATGTCTATGCTTGGAGTACATGATTTGTAGTTGCATATGTCTATGCTTGGAGTACATGATTTGTAGTTGCATATGTCTATGCTTGGAGTACATGATTTGTAGTTGCATATGTCTATGCTTGGAGTACATGATTTGTAGTTGCATATGTCTATGGTTGGAGTACATGATTTGTAGTTGCATATGTCTATGCTTGGAGTACATGATTTGTAGTTGCATATGTCTATGCTTGGAGTGCATGATTTGTAGTTGCATATGTCTATGGTTGGAGTACATGATTTGTAGTTGCATATGTCTATGGTTGGAGTACATGATTTGTAGTTGCATATGTCTATGCTTGGAGTACATGATTTGTAGTTGCATATGTCTATGCTTGGAGTGCATGATTTGTAGTTGCATATGTCTATGGTTGGAGTACATGATTTGTAGTTGCATATGTCTATGCTTGGAGTACATGATTTGTAGTTGCATATGTCTATGCTTGGAGTACATGATTTGTAGTTGCATATGTCTATTTTTGGAGTACATGATTTGTAGTTGCATATGTCTATGGTTGGAGTACATGATTTGTAGTTGCATATGTCTATGCTTGGAGTACATGATTTGTAGTTGCATATGTCTATGGTTGGAGTACATGATTTGTAGTTGCATATGTCTATGGTTGGAGTGCATGATTTGTAGTTGCATATGTCTATGGTTGGAGTACATGATTTGTAGTTGCATATGTCTATGTTTGGAGTACATGTTTTTAGTAGCATATTTATTTCCTTGGAGTACACAATTGTGTTAGTAGCATATTTCGATGCTTGAAGCATAAAATGTGCTACCTCAAAATCTACACTTAAAGCATAATTGGTCAAATAAATATTTCGTTCCATTTCATTTTATAATTTAACCTTAAGAACTCTTAATATTTATAACTTACTGCTTTTCAACTTAAACAAAAGTATGTATGGCAAGGGATAATTGTCACTTTGACGTATAGATTACGTCACACATCAAAGAAGAAGAAATGCATTTTAAAAAAATATCTATTAAAGAAACTATTTTAAAACGGAGATAAATATTTCTTCAGCTAACTTATTGTAAAAAAAAAAAAAGTAGTTAATTTCTAAACAACTTTTTTTTTCATATACACAACAAAGAAGAAGAAAAGCATTTTAAAAAAATATCTATTAAAGAAACTATTTTAAAACGGAGATAAATATTTCTTCAGCTAACTTATTGTAAAAAAAAAAAAAAGTAGTTAATTTCTAAACAACTTTTTTTTTCATATCCCTGGACTAGAAACAAGTGCTATGGGTATGTTTCATCTGCTTTCTTTCTTTCATTATTTTGTTGACATTTAATTACATTATTATTTTCGAACAATATTTTTTTGTGTAAGTGGAACATAATGTTACTAACCAAATTTGTTTAATAAAGCGGTCACTTTACAAGAGAGAAATTGTGATCTATTTTCTTTAAAGCGGTGCTTTGAAATGATGCTTCCCAAGCTCGCGGAGTTTAATCCACAAGAAAAGCCAAGGACTAGCAAAAACATCACCAGCACCTCGTGTGGTTGGTACTCATTAACCTTGGATTTCGGCTCATCTAAGAGAAGGAAAACTATGAATTCAAACCCCTGGAAATGGAGTCCCGTAGGCGGATATGACATTGCCACGATAAAAGTTCTGACAACTCCTGCGGCGCTGCTGGTGCCATGCTGTGTCAACAACACACGATGTTCTCTTTTGGTCAGCTAGGTGCGTGGAGAGAGGCGATTTGCTGTCTGCGGAGCCAGCGGGCCTTTCTCAATGAAATTTCAAGGCTTTGATGATTTTGTACTGCGAAGTCTGCACCATGTCCACCTTGTGACGGGGAGAACAATGAGACTTGAATGAGGATCAGAAAGCAATATTGAAAAAAAAGTTATTTTGATTCGATTTTGTTAAAAACTATTTTTTTAAACATTATTTTTTTTTTTACAAATTATTAAAAAATGCTTTTGAACACCTATACACATTTTTAGGTTTTGAGAAAGATAAAGAAAGCAACATATCGGTAAATAAAGTAAACTTGTAAAATTACTTGAGCTTATTTATTTTTTCTTTCCGAAGCATACAAATCAAATATTTTACGGTAATTAAGACGGTGCATTTTTTTTTATCTACACATCACTTAAAAGTTAACTTGAATATTGCAGGCTCAAATCTTGCCCCGTCGACTGCGATGGAAGGTAAGGGCTATCTTTAGCCGATGAGCATTGATGGATAGACTTCATAGCTATATTTAAACATTACAACATTGCATTTTTTTGTTTTAAATTTTTTTTGGTTTGAACATCCTTACTGTATTTTAACGACGTCCTTAAAATAGCATGTGACTCTAAGACACACACAATACGTAAGGTAAAACGTAAGCGATGTTTCGATTCGAAACAAGAGTGGACCGTCATGGTACAGTCGTATAAAGCGTGAACCTTAGTGACGTAGTCATATCAAGAATAAACCAGTTTTGTGTAGTCTTGTAAAGAATGAAATCGTTATGGTATTGTCTTGTAAAGAATGAAACTCGTAGACGGTGAAGTTATGGATCGTCTTGAAGTTATTGATTACTTGTTACTAATCATATTCAAAAGATTTCAAGAAATAGACTCGGCGCAAAACGCGTATAGAAAAACAAATAAGTAAAGCAATTAAGGAATTTTTTTTTTTTTTAAAGCGTTACGTACTTCTGCAGTCAACTTATTGATCATTGATCCGCTTTCGATTATTGACTGATATTATACCAATACTAATTAGACATGCCGAATGATGTATTCATTATATATATATATATATAGTTCATTGGTGATCCGCGTTTTTATCTATCAGGATCGTCGGAGATGGAGTCTGGAACCGCAGACACGAAACAGTCTGAGACGACGGAGAGCACGTACCTGGAGGAGGAGGCCGACAAAGGCAGCTCCACGGGACGTTCGCTCTGGTCGTTCGCTAGGTTCTGACTTGTACACTCTTGTGTGGCCCGACAAAGGCAGCTTCACGGGATGTTGGCTCTGGTCGTGCGCTAGGTTCTGACTTGTACACTCTTGTGTGGCCCGACAAAGGCAGCTTCATGGGATGTTCGCTCTGGTCGTGCGCTAGGTTCTGACGCGTTCACTCCAGTGCGACGTGCTCCTACACGTGTGAGCTGTTCCTTCAGTAGCGATGTTTTCCCAACAGTTGTGATACGTTTCAGAAGTTGTGATACATTCGTTATTGTGATGTGTACTCATATTTGTGATTTGTCACTTTAGAAAGGAAATGGGATCTCACAGTTGTGATGGTTTTCGACAATTGTGATATGTTCCTTCCATTGTAACATGTTCCACATTTTGATATGGTACTTTGAATAATATGTTTTCCAACATTTTGGGTGGGCCCCATAAATTATGTGTTCAATAATTTGTAATGAGCGTTTAATTTTAATGAGTACTTCATTTGTGATCAGTACCTAGTTTTGTGATAATTTTTTTCACATTGGTATGGTTTCATCTATTCTGATGTATTCCATCATTTGATATGTGTTCCGTCAAATGTGATATGTTCCATCTATTGTGATGTATTCAATAATTTGATATGTGTTCCGTCAAATGTGATGTGTTCAATCAATTATGATATATTCCACCTTTTGACATGTGTTCCGTCAAATGTGAAGTGTTCCATAATTGTCTATGTGTTCCAGCTATTGTGATGCTTACCATCATTTGATATGTAAATGGTGATGTGCTCCATCAACTGAGATGTGTTCCATCAAATGTGATGTTTTCCATCATTTTGTATGTATTCCAACAGTTGTGATAGTCGAGTCTTGAACCTGTGCACCTTTGATAATCAGAGTAACCTTTAATCTTTTATTGAGGTCGGAGCTAGACCATCAAGACTTCAATTCCTTTGTATGGCTCAGCAGGAACACTATGTAACATTGTGTGTGTGGGGGGTGGGTGTGGGGGGTGGGTGTGGGGGGTGGGGATGTCGTTGGCAGTGTATTCATTGCAATTCACTTTTTTTTCTTTGGAATTGTTCTATATTAAAAACGTTTTCTATCACATTTCGTATAGTATGAGTTTGAAAGGATTTATAAAATAAGTAACAAAAAAGCTGTTCTCAGCAAAGTTTAACAATAGCAGGAATGCCTTAAAAAAACAACAACAACTTATAACCCTTTAATATGGCAATTATGAAAGAGAAAGTCGTCTCTTTGTTGATTAGACATTTCGTACATAAATGGTCGAAAGAGACAATACTGGACTCCCCCCGTGAATTCTGTAAGAGGTACATTGATGATGATTTTGGGGTCACCATTATGGAGAGGAGTAAACTTGACACATTCATTAACTTTGTAGGCTCCTGTCACCCCTCCATTTAAATTCAGATCTCTCGTATCTGAGCTCTCGCTCAACGTTTTAGATATAATGGTCACCCTTCACAAAGACAACCTAATCACCTCCGCCTACTCAATACCTACTGACAGCCAGAGAAATTTACTCTACTTCCCCTTCCACCCTGAATCCTGTAAATCTCTATTTCCTTATCTCAATTGATTCGTTTTCGTCGACTTTGCCTTTCGGAACATGACCATTGGGACAAAGCACTGGAGATGATCGGCTATTTCCGATGTAGGCCCTACCACTTACACACATTTTCATCAGCCCTTCAAAGGGTTAACAGTAGTGTCCGTGCTGTAGCCTTCAGGTGGAAAGAGAAAAGTCCTGAAACAGATTCCTGCAACAGACCGTCTATATCAGCGTGCACACATACTACATTTTCCAAAAATTCAAGCCAGAATTCTACACTGAAGATTTCCTTAACAGCTAATGTCAGAGGGAAGCGCTCTGTTGATAGATGTTTATGGGAAATATTAGCTATGGATCGTACAAGCTGGAGAGGCAAAATCCTAGAGAGTAGATGCACCACACACTCCTAAAAAAAAGGGGAAAGAAGAAAGATTAATCACAACTTGTTACAATCCACCTAGGGCCCCATAACACGGCAAGAAAACTGCGTACTCCATTAAATGTATTCTTGATTACGTACGCATTAGAATGGATAACAATGATAACTTGAATATTAGGTTTAAATAACTTTCTGTAATTCGTGAAATCTGCGAGAATTGGAGAAATTAATTAAAATTAATATTTAAAGAAAGAAACCGTAATAACATTTTTTAATCCATTAAAAATTGTAACATTTGAACTATAGCAGCACAGAAAATAAAACTAGGGTCCTTGAGAACGGACTTCAACTTTTTTAAAAGACAATAATAAATGAAATAATAATAATGATAATAATAAAGTTTATTTTAAAATCACGCTTCATCCACAAAGGCTCGAAGCGTGGTACATAGTCTAGTATATTAAAAGAGAAATGAAACAATCTATAATATACCACATTGAAATACAACATTGCAAAAACTATATACGAGAGTACCCATTCTAAGTCTTTCATACCTAACAACCATAAACAACACAGGCCAATACACATCCACACGGATAATAGCAAGATAGTACACCAAGAAGATGAGACAGATATTCATTTCAAAAACAGTAAACAAGATTAAAATTCAATAGCTTAAAAGATAATTCCAGCTTTTAACTTTTAAAAAGCAATGTTTGGGGGTATGGGAGGCTTTAATGTGAGGCTTTAATGGGAGGCTTTAATGGGAGGCTTTAAAGTTTAATGTGAGGCTTTAATGTGAGGCTTTAATTGGAGGCTTTAATGGGAGGCTTTAATGGGAGGCTTTAATGGGAGGCTTTAATGGGAGGCTTTTATGGGAGGCTTTAATGGGAGACTTTAATTGGGAGACTTTAATTGGGAGGCTTTAATTGGGAGGCTTTAATGGGAGGCTTAAATGTGAGGCTTTAATGGGAGGCTTTAATGGGAGGCTGTAATGGGAGGCTTTAATGGGAGGCTTTAATGGGAGGCTTTAATGGGAGGCTTTAATGGGAGGCTTTAATGGGAGGCTTTAATTGGGAGACTTTAATTGGGAGACTTTAATTGGGAGACTTTAATTGGGAGGCTTTAATTGGGAGGCTTTAATGGGAGGCTGTAATGGGAGGCTTTAATGGGAGGCTTTTATGTTTTATTTGCCCTAACTAAGACTCTGGGAATACGATCCATTTTTACTTCGGATTAGTATAATAATATTAACCAAATCGTAAAGTGCGAAATGCTTGCCCAATGCCATCCTCTCCCCCGTGGCAAGGTCAAGCGTGTGCCGCGATGTCAAAAGTTTCACTTTTCCTGAGGCCAGCGTGCACGACGGACTGTACAGGTCCCTTTGGTCTGGCTAGTTAAAGTAGTACAATACTGGGCAGTTGTCCGTCTGCATCTCAGTCACCAAGCTCTGCGTCACGGGCCTAAGTTTCCACGACGGATTTGGATTGCTGTGCGTCGACATGTTGGTGTGTCCATCTCTGGGTTTCGTCCTGTCTGCCCACGACGAACCACTATGTTGTGTCTGCCCACGACGAACCACTATGTTGATCTTCTCTGATATGACCCATTTAATAGAGAATTGAATCATTTTTAATAAAAATAATTTATAAATGTTTAAAATTTAGTTTAATTAGCGTCTATAAATTGCGTTTTCTTTATTATTAATTGAATTTGTTATATTTAGAAACGTATAATTGTACCATGGTTTATTGTGGTGAATGTGTTGAATATTTCAGCTTTGTCAACCTCTACTGAAAAAAATAGATATAAGAAAATAAATTGATAATCAAACGAATTAATTTTTTAAAGCAACAATAAATCTAATTAGCTATTGAGTTATTTAGAATAATGAATATGACTTATTTTAATAATTAATTTAAAAAACAAAAAAAATTACGAAAAAAATAAATAAAATTTACTTGTTTAGCATCCGGTTTGTAAATCAAAGACTTACCAATTTGCTGCTTATGAAAATGAAAGGAAAAAAATCTAAAAAAACGACAATCGATTTATTTAAAAAAAAATTATTTACACCAATTTAATCGATTATTCAATATATATATATATATATATATATAGGCCTATATATGCTTACCCAAATTTTCACCCATTCATATTTTATTTATTTAACCATCCCTCAATTCTTCTGTCTTTCCTTATGTCTTATATACCTTTGTATATTTGTGTTTTGACCTACCAATCCACCCATATACCAATCCTTGTTTCCATCCTTATATTATATTGATTAATTTATCTTTGAGATTTCCGCATTGTATTGTTTTGATTATTGCTTTAAATATTTTGTGCATACATTTTAACTTATAATTTAAAAAAAAATTATTCTAAAATATAAATGTAAATATAAATAAAAAATAAATATAAATCACAATTATTTAAATTACTTATTTTTACATTTGAAAGATCCAATTAAAAAGAAATTGTTATATTTTTAAGGTTATCTTTGCATGATGAAACAGTGTAGCCATATAACTAGCACTGAAACTAAAATTTTATGACATGAAATATAAAACTGACTATTTATATATTTTTTGCATCTTTATTATATTTTCTTTTCAAAATTATACTAATTAATCCAAGTATAGATTTGATGCAACACAATAAAAATCACATATAAATTAAATAAATTAGAAGTGTTTAAAACATTTCGCTCCTAGACATTTAATTAGTCTCAAGTAATTACCTGCTGTAACACAAATTGTTATAAGACAAACAGCTATATATACTTTTTTATTCTTAATATCGGTAAGATTTTGATCTGGTTAAAAATAAAAACATAATAGAGATTTAACATTAACATAAGCTCAAGCCCATAGATTACTCTCTGTGACTTTGAGCACGACTTTGAATGTGAATAAGTGTCTTGATTAAAGGTGAATCTAGGATTTAAATGGATGTCATTGTATGGTAATTGAAATCGTGGCTGGTTGTCTGTTTTAATAATTTAACGTCTTAGAAATGAAATAGCTGTTATTATTATAAAACTAAACATTTAAAAAAACAAATCATACTAACTTTCATTAAGAAAATTAGGTTTAGTGTGCAATTTAATGATCGTCTTTGTATCCCCTACAGGAAACGCTGTTGGTTAATTTGCCTTAGTATTAAGTCTTAAGTTACTCGAAGACAGCGTGGTGCATTCAGCGATTTCTGTCCATATTACTCTACCTCCTACTTTAACTTTCGCTTGGTCAAGTCTAATCTCAGACTTATCTAGACGTAAACGATTTTTTTCTTCTGAAATATGACATCGCCTATCGAAAATGTGATTGCACGTGTAAACACACTCACGATATAACACCCCGCTATTGTTGTACCGTTACTTATATTGTATATTGACATAACGCGATCGTTGGAATTGAGGGAGTGTAGGTGATGTCAGATACTAGGCACTTTAATGCATTCTAAATCTTAACTTTTGTTAGTATCTATTGTAGTCTTTTCACCTATTACTTACAATGATCCAATTTTTTGTAGACAAGAAAAATTATTTTTGTGTCCATACTACTTCATGATCAATAAACCTAAAACTAATACCAAAGTTGACAAGGGCAGTATTGATGTCCTAAAGTCCAAAATGAGAGCTTCTAGGACATGCACTGCTATTTTGAAGATAATTTTTCTTAGACTAATCTCAATATGGTAAGAAAAAAAAGAACTAGACAATCATCCATTTCATGCTCTACTGGGCTCGCAAGTTAGGATGTCTCATGTCATTATAACCACATTATCAGAGCAAAAAAACATTAGTAAAGCCCAGATTTTCCAATTATCAATAATTGTAAAAGCTAGTGTCGTAAACTAATATAGAAGATTTAGAGAAATGATTAAGGCTAGTTTTTTTCTTACCATAGTTTATTCGACACAAATATTTACAAAAACGTTTGAATGACCTCAATTTTTAGTCGAGAATATCAGTTATGTGCTCTGAATTTGGAAGAGTTGCCTAAAAGTTTAGTCAAAGTTTCCTTGGAAAAGACCAATTTGAATAACTAAAAAAAATATCGACCTGCCTGAAAAAGTCGTGCTAGCTGGCTGCCGTCCAGTCGTGCTAGCTGGCTGCCGTCCAGTCGTGCTAGCTGGCTGCCGTCCAGTCGTGCTAGCTGGCTGCCGTCCATGGTTTGCCTTGTAAAAGTTCTGGGGTGGGGTGGGCGAATATACATTTGTTTTTTTGGTTACATGCTGTTCTTTATTCCATAAATATATTTTATTTTATGTCATGATTATGTATCTTTTGATAATATTTTTATGTGTATCGCGGTGAGCCCAGCCCTAGGCTGGGGTACCGCGCTATATAAGACCACTAATTATTATTATTATATATTGGGATCTAAGGGATTATTGGAATGTTAGTTCTATTCATTTCTATACTGCCCAGGAGTTTACTGTTCTCTCAGTATCAATGAAGAATTTTTTGATACGGGATCCCAAATGGGTCAGGATCCCATCATAATCTTTATCCCAACGGGATCAGGATCCCATCAGAAAACGGTATCACACTGGGTGGCCAGGCAGTCTAAACTGTCTCAAACCGAAAATCTGGTGGTCCAGAGTTCAATCCCCACCAAAGCCAACATCCCAAGCACCCTGGATGGGACTCGTTAGCCTTGGACGGCGACCCATCTAAGAGAAGGCAAACTCTGAATTTAAACCAGGAGCCAGAATGATCAACAAATTGATCATGGGCCCCTCAAATATAAGAAGAAGAAGAGGATCAGTATGTTAAACTTGAATGGATCCACCGGGATTGTCATCACAAGGGGAAACGGGACTCCGCGACATCGGGGTCCCAATGGGATCGGGGGTCACACAAGGTTGGGGTCCTAATGTTTCCGGGCACATATGCTAGTATATATATATATATATATATATAAGTGAATGTTTGTGGCGGTGTTTGTTCCACAAAGGCTTTTCCACGGATTGCTGGTTCTTGACAATACATGGCACATATATCCATCATTTTCCGGAAGGAACTCTTAAGGGGTTATGAACTTTTTAAAACATTCCGTTTGGGGCCGGGGGCCACGAATTCGTTTTTTCCTTATATGAGCTTTATAAATAAAATGACTAAAATACTCCTGCATGAATGGATGGATCTTGACCAAACTTAATACACATATACTTGATTATCCATATTCAAATACCAAAGGGTACTGAACTCATAATATCCATTTTTCAGTGGCCGGGGGCCCATTTCATTTTTCCTTATATAAGCTATATAAATATCAATAGGCTTAAACAACACTTTAGGTTTTATGTGAATTGATGGATCTATGCCTAGCTTGGTAGCAATACTCTTCATTGAACGTATTGGAATATCTGTAAAGTTAAAACTAAGAATATCGCATCTAGAATTTTCCAGAAATTTCGATAATTTTAAAAAGCTACCAGCTAAGACATTTTAAAGTAGATTTTAATGGGACAAATTTAAATTTTAACTTTATTATTTTTCTGACTGATTTTTATACGGCCCATTATGTCAGGCATAACCAAATTTATACAGTTAGGAAATGGGTCCCTCGATTAACTTAAAAGTAAAAGGATTATAATTATGGCATTTGTCCTAAGTTCTAGTCTTATTTATTGACATGTGCCCTGCCAATACTCAAAACACAACATAATAGTGGTTATTTCCCCTTACACAAAATATGTCACGCAATACCAAGCATTTAATAGCAACATCCACCCAAATTCTATCTACTAAACATCTTTTCCCATACAATACATTCACAACACAGCCATGTAAAGAATTTAACATTTAATAATCAACAATCAAATATCTATACAAATATTTTTGAATACCGAACGTGGTATCAAGAAAAGCTAATACCCCTGTATAAAAAAAATCAAAGTAACAAGTTAAGCACAAAATGTACTCCGGAAGCTTTAAGCATGAAAACGACATAATTATTTGTCAGTAACAATTAATAACATTACAACTATTGTAAAATGAAATGGAAAATAAAAGTTCCATCAGAAAGCAGGCACCACAGATTGTTGATTTATTTCTTTTAAGTTTTATGGGCACTTCTTATGAAAAAACAGTGTTCATAAAGCTTTAGAACATAGACTGGATATGTACATGACTGGCGTCCACAAGTCTTATAATAAACAGACTTTTAATATTTTTAGAAGTCGTAGAACAGCAATCTTTTTTAAAATGGAATGGGGAAGAAATGTAATCATTTTAAAAGTATAAAGTTTTTGAAGGTGGCATTTGTGCAAAACTACATTGCCTAAGAACCTAAATTGTATATTAGAGCAGAATAGAAAGGCACTTTAAACCTAAAAGAATTATCAAACATTGTTAAACACCTTGCAAAACATGTTTTTTATGTTAATTTGTGATTAACCGTAATTTAAATAATAATCAAAAACAAAGTTATTAGACTGATTTTATGTGGTAAAATTTGTTTAAAATATTGTAGTTGTTAGGGGGTCGTTAGCTAATTACATCACACTCAAGGGGGAGGGACTCCTGGAGGGTCCAGAATTTGTGACACTTTGTGACGGGGGGGGAGGTTCAACAATTTGTGATGGCAATTTTAAAAAAAAAATTTTAAGTTTCTAATTTTTAAAAAAAAATCTTTCTTTAATTAGTTTTAAAAACATTAATTTGAAGTCAAAATTGCCTCAGCTATTGTATGTACAATGAAGCTCAGTTTTCTAATAATACTACATCTTAATCCATTATGGAAAAATTTTAAAGAATAAAATAAAATTTAAGTTATGAAAATTGTATGCATGTTTTGAATTTTTTTAGGGGTGACATGACACGGGGGGGGGGGGAATGTGTAAAACGTCGTGACAGGAGGGTGGGGGGTCTAAAAAGGTCATTTATAGCATGACGTACTTTACGAAAGACTCCTTATTTTTTGTGTTGATTTGAGCTGTTTCATACCATACACAGCATTCAATTTTAATTTGTTTGGTCAGACGTTGTTAAATTAATTGTTGCTCCATTTTTTTCTTAACAGCATAGCAATCTCAGAGTGTTCATTTTCAGTTGCAAGTTGCAGCGCACTGTTACCGTCAGGTGCCTTCTTGTTAACTTCAGCATGAATTTCAATCAAAAGTTTTACAATTTTTTTGTGACCTTTCTCCAAGACTATTATTAACGATGTCAAGACATCCCATGTCTCATTAACGTCTGCTCTATTTTTAATCTCCAAAAAGATAGCCTCAAAATCACTTATTTCTGCTAGTTTTATCAGCAGGCTCCGCTTTCAATCCTTTGTGGGCTTAACTTTGTCCTTAGTTGTATCAGATAAATTGGTAGTTTTGTCGTCATCATTTTGATCTGTTTTCAATAGCGTGGTATCTGCTGAAGCAATTTCTGGGTCAGTTTTCTTGGAGTTTTCTTTTTCTATGTCAATTATAGGCTGCAATTAAAAAAAAAAATTAAATTAGAATCCAGTAGGAAAATTTAAAAAAAAATCATTTACAGTACCGGTACCATGTCAATTTCGCTTTTTTGGAATCCCAAACCCAACCCGGTTTGAGCACAATTTTTTTTAACCTTCAATTATAAAATGTTATATTGATTTTGTAAAAAAAGTAGATCATACAGGTAACATGCAATTAATTGAAATAAAGTTATAGCTGTTTGAAATTCCAAATAAACATTTCAATCAAGGGAATATTGAGTAATGTATACTTTATATGTATGTATAAAATTTCCTTGAGATAAAATGACACACTAAATATATAATGTGAGATGTCTTTTGCAAATATTTCACGTCTATTTAACATGTTTATGCCATTCTTATACGATTTATAAATCATTCCAAGTTTGAAGAAAAAAAAATCATTACATTTTTAGAACATTTCTGCAAAACATTTTATTTTCTCTTTGGACTCAGGTATTGGTAACACTTGGAAAGAAAAGTTAATTATTAGTTGATATTTTGTTGTTGTCTATTTGCGTTCAACATGTAAAATGATGTTATCAGTACTTTCTAAGATAGACACCTTGTTTTGATGCAATATCTTTTAAAAATTCATTTACTTATTAAGTACTTTACACAAAAAAAAACTTTAAATTAAAAAAAAAAAAGCATAAATATTTATTACCCAATAGAAAATTATTATTTTTATATCACAAGGAAAAGAAGCGGCATCTGTGGCTTGACTTTTCCAGGCCCCAAATAATTTTTGTATTTGTCCCCCCTCCCCACTTTGAAGTATTCAAAGGAATAATTAAAAAGTTGTTGCAATTAAAACTATGAGCCCCTTAACACCCAAGACCTCCTGCGGGTGCATGGTTGCAGGGCCCATATGACGGCTCTAATGTTAAGTAACACATTTTTAACCAGAACCACTACTGTTGCTCTCCAATTAAGTGTAGTATGATGCAAAACTAAAATTGCAATGTGATTAAATGCATTATTGTATTAATAATTTATTAAAAATTTTCTGGGGAGGAGCTAAATGAGTCCGGTCCCCAGACCCTTCCCTCACTTTTACATTACCTATAAGTCTTCGACACACTCATTTTCTGCTTTTCCACTTCCTTTCGCCAATCAATTTTAAAATAAAAGATAATAATTGATGGACTGCATTCAAGTTGTGTAAATGAAATATATAAAAAAAAAAGTATGCTAAACTTGAATTCATAGACAGGACAACAGATTTTGTTGTTTCGGCTTCGAGCCTTCAAAAGGCAACAAAAGGAAACCTCTAAAATTTGTGTTTTACTGTAATCTAATACTTGTTATACTTATTTTTGTCTTGTTTTCTAATGAAGGATCTAAGCTGAAACATCAAAATGTTTTGTCCTGTCACTGTCTATTTATTCAAGTTTAGCATACTTTGTTCTTATATTTCAATTTGAAAGTACTTGATTGTATCAAAACTTGTGCCAAAAGATTACCCTTGATCGTGACAACCAGAGTAAATTAATTGTGCGTATTGCACTGGACGTCACAATGCCTACTTTACATATGTTCGCTTAAAATGTCCTCACCCATCCCCCCCCCCAAAAAAACCTCCAAAAAAACACACGCACAGACTCAAATTTTCTAATAGAAACACTGCAATAAGGAAAATCTCAAAATGTACTACTGGTTTTTGAAATATAATAATAAATAGGCATTTGGGGATGGGTTCCCTAGGATACTTCCACATTGCATTCAGGGGCCATCGGTGCCCTCAATTTATGCCTCACTTTCAAAACAAATGACAGTATAGTTAACCCTGGTCATCAATTTTTATGCCTAGTGGCGCAGCTAGTGTCACACTTGGCAAACGTAGAGTTCTTCTGTACTTCTATCCATGTTTAAAAATCCTACAGTTGTCTGAAAATGCCACCATTCCATATGAAAATAGGGACAAAAGGCAGACAACCCTTCCACCCTCTTGCTACATCAATTGCACTGCCTACCCAAAAATCTGAACTGCACCCCCCTCCTGGAAGAAATTATCTGAAACCAACACTGAGCATTCATACTTACGGCTATTGATTTCTTTAATACTGACATTTAAGTTTAAAAATCTTTATTATTATTTTTTTAAAAGCTATAATTATAATGGAATTAACAAAATTCTTGCATCAGAGACACAGAACCATTCTTTTTGGTCTAAGGCTGTAACTGGGCACTATATTACTATAAAACACAAAGCCAACATTGTTTAACCAAAATTATGAAAGAATGGGATTTAGTTTAATAGTCCAAGAAAATAATTAGAAATCATGAACTTCCAGTTTGTAATTTATTAAAAAAAATAAAACCCCTATTTCCCTGCAAATACGCACATGCACGGAAAACCTAAAAAATCACACAGCCAACATCTCAAGACAAAAAAAAAGAAAAAATGAAAAATGGAAAACAAGTAAGTTGGTAATAACTTATAAATGAATGAATTTTCTCTTATTTATTTCATATCATTTTATTAACAAATTTAATTTAACTTTAAATAATTTTCCAGTTTGTAATTTATTAAAAAAAATAAAACCCCTATTTCCCTGCAAATACGCACATGCACGGAAAACCTAAAAAATCACACAGCCAACATCTCAAGACAAAAAAAAAAAAAAAAAAAAAAAATAAAAAAAAAGAAAAAAAAAAAAAAAAAAAAAACCCCACTACCCCACAAAAACCCAAAAACCAGAAAAAAACAAAAAAAAAAAACACAAAAAACCACAAAAAAAAAAAAAAAAAAAAATGAAAAATGGAAAACAAGTAAGTTGGTAATAACTTATAAATGAATGAATTTTCTCTTATTTATTTCATATCATTTTATTAACAAATTTAATTTAACTTTAAATAATTTAAAGGGCAATGTCAACGAATCATGTGTTAGATTCCTACAACATTGCGGAATTGTAAAGATTTTTTTGTATATTTTTCTACTTTTTTGGAATAACTATTGTTTCAACTTACCTTTGGTTTAATGAATCCAAAACATTGTGTGAATTTGTAGACTACGCCAATGCTATTAAAAAAATGTTACTTCATTAAAAAAATTAATAATAAAAAATCATATTTAATATATTAATAGCTATTAAATAGAAATGTGATGTCTTATTTAAATCATTTTGTCTAATCAAAAGTAAATACACATTATATGTAAATGCATCCATTCAACAAAATAAATTGAAAAACAAAATACTTTAATTGAGTAGGTCACATAATGTTTTAGTTTTAGGTATATAATATTATTTTATATTCATATTTTCTTTATTTTAGCTCATATACATTAATCATCTTATTTTTAAGCAAAGTAATTTTATTCTTTTATATTATAAAAAAAAACAAAAGAAACAAATAAAACAAAAAAAATTACCCAACTATCAAAGTCAAGATGCCGCTGACAACGCCAACAACTTTTCCAATTATTGGGGTTGTACCGGTACTTGTATTGTCAGTATTTGTATTGTCGGTACTTGTTTTTTCGGTGCTTGTATTGTCTTGATGGTCACCTTTTTCCGAGTAAGCTAGAAAGAAACAAGTTTTATTTGTAAAAACAATTAAGAAATTATGACATCAGTTCGAATTTAACCTTACGGCTGGTGCGCTTTTTTCTTTCAGACCAGGTGCGGTGTATCAATTTGATATCTCTAATGAGTGACTGGTTAAATTAGTTTATTTTATTGAAGTTTGGTCAAATAATTTATTTTAAAAATAATGTAACCAATTCACAACTTAAAATTAAAATTCATCGCCAATGATAAATCTTGACCTACTGTAATGTAACATGCATATACCATTTTTTATTTTTAATAAAAAAAAAAAAACTAAAAAAAAAAAAAGGGGGGGGGGGTAAGCTGAGACAACAATATAGGGTTCTACATGTAACATGAATATAATCTAAGCATGGTATCTATATAACCTTGATTTTCCATATTAAAATGTCGGTGGACTTAAAAGTACCGGGTATTAATATCCACTACTTTTCGAGCTGGTCAATAATTTTCCAGAAAGTTTGATAATTTAACAGAATAGGGGGAATCTGGGCACAGTGGAACAGAAATCTTATTTTTATTAATATTCAAAAAGTTTTCACAGATATTTTAATGTTGTATGTGCACATTGATTGTATTACATCATAGACATGGATAAGAATCCTTAAAATGTGGTAAAATATAACAAATATTGCTCAGAGCCTTTCAAAGTGTGCAGGGATAAGTGATTCACTGTGCCCCAGTACCAGGGTACAGTGAGTGAATCCCGACCTGGAACACAGTGAATCAATATGGAAATTGAATCATTATCTCTGGCTTACTTGAAATTGATTTAAATTATAATGAGGGTAATGAATTTGAGGGTTATGAAATTAAGGCAATTATTGCACAAAATATTATTTTTTATATAAGAACCTTATATAAATTCAAATATCAACAGTCATACAACCTACATATTTTTTTAAACCATAGTCTATGGCATAAACTCAGACACTGAAAAATGAAGGCTAACAATTTTTAAATGAATAATTTATTTAATTGTAACACAAAACAATTTAAATAATCAAATGGGAAAAACATTTAAATTTGAAATGTTAACTCAATTATTTAAATGAATGACTTTATAGCCATGACCTCTTATTTTAACTAAGCCCATATTTTTGCTTAAAATGATTTTTATACTGGATTGAAAATATTTTGTTGCATATTTCTCCACATCGAAACAATTATTCCTTAGAAAAGGGATTTTTCACAATTTTCTTTTAGGTATGGGGTTAAATTAAATCTAGAATATTCTAGAAAGTTTTCGATATATAGTTAGATCTTAATGGTTATGAAAATAGTAGTTTCATTCTATAGAGCTCTATTAAGTTCTACAACTTCCAGTATATTTTTTCAGAATCTTTGAATGATCTTTCTACCTACCAGTTTCTTTATTTTCCCCCCACAACTTTAAATGAGATTCCTCAAATGTTGGGAAGAAAGATTTTTGAGTTTCTAGAGAGTTCCAAATTAAGTTTCCTTCACAACAGCTTCAGAAATAGACAAAAATGAAGTTGATGGATCATATTACACTTTACGCTCTTAAGTGTATTTATGAATTCGGCCAAAGTTAGCTCCTTATTGTAGGAAACAATTAGGTGTATCTGATGAATCAGAATCGGAATCAAAAGAACAAGATCCACATAAGAACCGGATCACACCAGGGCAATCAAATACATTAATCTTCTTGATTAGTGATGACAAATAATTAGATGGTAGCAACTTCTAAGGCCTTTGTGATACGATCAAGAGGGCATTTTAAATAAAAAATGCATTATCTTTGCTTTTACACTATCATTGGTAGAAAGGCCAATCTTTATTATCTTGCTTAGGATTTTGCTTGTGTATAAATTTTAATCATTTCATTTTATAAACATTTTTGCTGGCTCACAATGATACTATATGACTAGTTCGGTTTTGGAGAATACATGATAAAAGGTAAAAGTTGCATGTATAAGTACAAAGGAGATACCATACTTAGTTTTAGCAATTAATTATTAACATTTGTTGTAATAATAAAAAATATCAATGTTTCAATATTGCAACTCCCTTTTCCATTTCCCTGGTGGAGACAATGAATTTTATGGGTGTGTAATACACCACATTTCCAGTTTCGGGAAGCATCCGGCTGAGCCTTATACACCGCTCATTGTAGTGCTTGAAATCAAGAAATACATATGATATACAAAAGTAACTGTTTACTCTGACATGCACTAGACCTAACTTTAATGAAATATATTTGGAAAAATAGTTGTATGTTGACATATATTTTTGAATATCAAGAATAGCTAATATAAAAAAATCAAAGTAACAAGCAAAGCACAAAATTTACTCCGGAAGCATTAAGCATGATTAATACATAATTTTTAGTCCATGACATTACAACTATTGTAAAATGAAACGGAAAACAAAAATTGGATCGGAAAAAAGTTATGACGCATTGTTGATTTATTTCTTTTAAGTTTAAGTGGACAAATCTTACTAAAAAACACAAAAGTGTTCATAAAGCTTTAGAGCATAGTCTGGATATGTACATGTCTGGTGTCGACACGTCTTATACTAAACAGAACTTTATTGTTTTTAGAAGCGGAAAATTAAGAAAAAAATGTTGTTGATGGCAGAACAGCAATCTTTTTTTTAAATTTAAAGGTAATGGGGAAGAAACTTAATTGTTTTACAGTATAAAATTTTGAAGGTGGTATTAGTGAAACTGGCTTGCCATTGTTCATTGCTTAAAAACCTAAATTGTATAATAGAGCAGAATAGAAAGGCATTTTAAACCTAAAAGAATTTTCAAACATTAAACATCTTGCAAAAAATATGTTTTGTTTGTTGTGGTATAGTAATTAAAAACAAAGTTATTAGACAAGCAATTCTGCAAAATTTTATGGGGTAAAATTTGTTTAAATTAATGTAGTTGTTATTTTTTGTGTTGATTTTAGCTGTCTTATACCATATTCAGCATTTAATTTTAATTCGTTTTGTCAGATGTTAGAAAATTAACTGTTGCTCAATTTTTTTCTGAACAGCATAACTATCTCAGAGTGTCCATTTTCAGTTGCAAGTTGAAGCACAATTTTACCATCAGGTGTCTTCTTGTTAAATTCAGCATTATTTTCAATCAACTTGGCTTTCAAGTGTTGTGGGCTTAACTTTGTCCTCAGTTCTATTCGATATATTGGCAGTTTTGTCATCATCGTTTTGGCTTTTTTTCAATAACGTGGTATCTGCTGAAGCGCTTTCTGTGTCAGTTTTATTCAAGCTTTTCTTTTTTATATTAATTATAGGCTGCAATATAAAAAAAAAAAATTAAATTAGAATCCAGTAGAAAATAAAAAAAATCATTTACCATTTTTTTAGAATCCCAACCCAAACCGGTTTGAGCACAATTGTTTTTTTTTTTATACCTTTAAAAATATGTTATATGGATTTTGTAAAAAAAATTGTTTAAGTAGATCATACAAGTAATATGCAACAAATCGAAATAAAGTTATCATGCTGTTTGAAATTCCAAATAAACATTTCAATCAACTGAATATTGAGTAATGCATACTGTAAATGTATGTATACAATTTTCTACAGATAAAAGGACACACTAACTATAAGATATCTTTTGCAAATATTTCATATTACATATTTATGCCATTCTTATACGATTTATAAATCATCAAATTTTTAGAACTTTCCACAAAACATTTTATTTTCTCTTTTGACTCTGGTGACAGAAACATTCAGAAAAGGTAATTATTATGATGATTTTTTGTTGTTGTCCATTTGCATTCAACATGTAAAAAGGATGTAATCAGTACTTTTTCTAATAGAAAGCTTTATTTGACGCAACATCTTTTTAAAATTTATTTACATATTAAGTATTTTACACAAAAAATATTTGTAATTTTTTAAAAAATGCATAAATATTTAGTACTTAATAGGAAATTATTATTTTTATATCACAAGGACAAGAAGCTCAAGAAAAGGAAACCAATAAATTTTTTTTTTTTTTAACAGTGATCTGATACTTTTGTCGTGTTTTCTGATGAATGCTCTAAGCTGAACTGTCAAAATCTTTTGTCAAGTCTATGAATTCAAGTTTAGCATACGTTGTTATATTTCAATTTGAAAGTACTTGGTTGTACAGAAACCTGTGCCAAAAGATTACCTTGGATCACGAAAACTGGAGGAAATTCATTATGTTTATGGTATAGGACATCACAATACCTCATTTACATGTTGGCTTAAAATATCCTCCCCCCCCCCTCCCAACGCTCAAATTGTCTAATAGAAACACTGAAAATAGGAAAACATTAAAATGTTTTATGGTATAGGACATCACAATCCCTCATTTACATGTTGGCTTAAAATATCCTCCCCCCCCCCCCTCCCAACGCTCAAATTGTCTAATAGAAACACTGAAAATAGGAAAACATTAAAATGTACTACTCTTTTTGGAAATAATATATACAAATTTAAAGATGGGTTCCCTAGAATACTCCCCCAATTTCATACAGGGGCCATCGGTGCCCTCAATTTCTGCCTCACTTCCCAAGCAAATGATAGCATAGTTTGCCCTGGTCACCAATTATGACGCCTGGTGGAGCCGCTAGTGTAGTGCTGCACTTGACAAGCATAGAGTTCTTCCGTACTTTTATCCAAGAGTCAAAATCCTACAGTTGTCTGAAAATGCCACCACTCAATATAAAAAAAGGGACCAAAGGCAGACAGCCCTTCCACCCTCTTGCTACATCAGTTGCACTGCCAACCCAAAAATCTGAAATGCACCACCCTCCCGAAGAAAATTATCTGAAACAAACACTGAGCATTCATACATAGGGCTATTGATTTCTTTAATACTGCCAATAAAGTTAAAATATCATTATTTTTTTCTTACCTCTAATGGAAATAACAAAATTCTTGCTTTTAACTGTCAGCCGAGGGCTAAAAGTTCTGAACTTTAAACATAGTCAAACAGTAATGAATCTCTAAATTTAATTTTGATCATTTGTTTATACATATACACTTTCCACATTATTCCTTTATGAAAACCTCCTAGAAAAGGATAAATAACTATTGCACTTAGATGAACAATTTTTGTGTTATTTCCTCTATTGGCAAGCTAATTATTTTTTATGTTTTAATATAAACAACATTAAAATGTGCACTGCCAATAATTTGATAAGTCTTTGTAACTTTGAACTTTTAACATTAGAGGTAAGTTGTTTATTTCAAGAAATAATATGTTCAAATACTGCACAGGTGTGTAATAAATTGAAGTTGAAACATTTCAATGTCTGAAATTGAAGGCAAAATTTTATGTCAATACAACACAAAAATCTACATAACAAACTCAATGAAAACTATTGCTAAGAAACTTGTCATGCATTTTCGCTCCATATTGCGTCAGACGCACAGAACCATTGTTTATGGACTAAGGCTGTAACTGGGAACTATATTACTATAAAACAAAAAGCCAAAAAATTATTCATAATTTCGAAAAATAGCGATTGAGTGTTAAAGCCTAAAAAATTATTAGCAATCATGAACTTCCAGTCTGTAACAAATGAAACCCCTTTTTCTCTCCAAATACCCAAAAACCTAAAATATCACACTTCTCAAAAAAAAATTTAAAAAAATGGAAAACATAAGTTGGTAATAATTTATAAATGAATGAATTGTCTCTTATTTATTTCATAACAATTTATTAAAAAATTTAATTTAACTTTAAATAATTTAATGCCCAATGTCAATGAATCATGTTTTAGAATCCTACAACATTGCGGAATTGTAACGATTTTTTTGTATATTTTTCTACTTTTTTGGAATAACTATTGTTTCAACTTACCTTTGGTTTAATGAATCCAAAACATTGTGTGAATTTGTAGACTATGCCAATGCTATTAAAAAAATGTTAGTTCGTTAAAAAAATTAATAATAAAATATCATATTTAATTTATTAACAGTTATTAAATAGAAATGTAATGTCTTATTTAAAATATTTTGTCTAATCAAAAGTAAATACACAATATATGTAAATGCATCGATTTAACAAAATAAATTGAAAAACAAAATACTTTAATTGAGTAGGTCACATAATGTTTTAGTTTTAGGTATATATTATTATTTTATATTTATATTTTCTTTTCTTTATTTTGGCTCATATACATTAATCATCTTATTTTTAAGCAAAGTAATTTTATTCTTTTATATTATAAAGAAAAAACAACCAAATAAAACAAAAAAACATTACCCAACTATCAAAGTCAAGATGCTGCAGACAACGCCAACAACTTTTCCAATTATTGGGGTTCTACGGGTACTTGTATTGTCGGTATTTGTATTGTCCGTATTTGTTTTGTCGGTACTTGTTTTTTTGGTGCTTGTATTGTCCTGATGGCCACCATTTTCTGAGTAAGTTAGAAAGAAACAAGTTTTATTTGTAAAAACAATTAAGAAATTATGACATCAGATCGAATTTAACCTTACGTCGGGTGCGCTCTTTTCATAATGAGACCAGGTGCAGTGTATCAATTTGATATTCGTAATGAGTGAATGGTTAAACTAGTTTATTTTATTGAAGTTTGGTCAAATAATTTATTTGAAAAATAATTTAACCAATGCACAGCATAAAATTCATCCCCAATAAATATTTTTTTGAATTTCCTCCACATCATTGAGATTCTTAAAATCAAAGATTTTCCTACCACCCGTCACATTTGACAGCAGAAGTAACCAGAAATATGTAAGGATCAGTTTAAATATCTCGTATTAGGGAAATGTATCACTATGATTTTTATTATTTAATAAAAAGATAATGTATGTATAGCAAGATTAAAAAAGTAACTTACCAGAGCAAGAAAAATATTCAATTTTAAAACTTTAAAACATCAAATTGAACAAAACAGTTAAAATATGCCTTCTGAAAGGCTTTCTACACACTTAATGGTCTTGACTTATAAATTTAAGGAAAACTTTAAGCTACTGAGAAGTAGCGCTCGCTGTCATCTCTCATTAAGGTGTGAGACGCAAAAAAGTTTGGCCTGTATCAATCTGATCAAGTGCATCTTACTAAAGGTTAATCTGGCTACGGTTATTTCAGCTAAGGCTAATAACATTATTTCCTGTCTGCGGATTAAAACAGAACTCTAGACTAGATATTGTCAACCCCAATCTCAGTGTCATGTGTCAGGTATGAGTAATTTAATGATATTTGTTTCTTAAAATATCAATTTTCTTGAAATTTATAAGAAGCTTGGATATCTATAAGCAGTTGCTATTTGTTACATATGCACAACAAGCTTAGCAGGCTAAAAGGAGAAAAAAGACAATGGAGTCAAAAAAGAAAACAACTCATAACAATAAATGTGGATGGTAGGAACAGTGTCTATTTCTAAAATATTCCATATTTAATTTGAGTGTTTTATGTCATAGCAATACTAGTAATGAAATTATTTCTGGAGCGCCAAGCCAGTGTACCATTTATTGAAGACTAAACGGCTGACAACAACAAATTTAACACTTAATATTTTATATTTATAAGAATATTTATTATTTAAAATTTTTTTTTTTTTTAAATTAGTATGTCATTCAAATATAAAAAGCAGGTTTGTATTTTAAAAAAAAATTAATTTCTAAAACAAGAAAATATTTTTAAGAACGTACATTTTAATATTACTTACTCATATTAAGTATACAGTTGATGGTGATGATTTCTCCATCAAGTCTGCAGGCTGCATATTTAATAGTCACATACAGTTCTTCAGTTTTTGTTGTCTTTCTTTTAAGCACTACATGATTTTCCCCCATTTTTTTAACGTCATTGTCCACATGTATTTCTATCACACATGGCTTGGCATAACTAATACATTTAAACTCAAGATTTAGTTCATTGGTATCAATAATTGCATAACAAGATGTATCTGTTGGTTTATCTTGTCCATTTATGATCAGTTGACCAGTTGCGTTTGTTGGTTCTGGAAGAAAGGGAACAAACATTATTTTGTAAAATTGATAGAAATGCATAATCATTTTTTTTTCTTTAAGTCCTTGTCAGTGGTGTCACTAAGGGGTGCAGCAGCGTAGACTGCTCCAGGTGAAACCCACACAGGTGGATGACACATTGTGCAATGTGAAGTTTAACAGAGTTCCCTCCCGTCGGTTTCCTAAATACACTCAGATAAAAACAAGAACAGATTGCCACCAGAATAAGGTGTAACCAGAAATGGATGCTACAGATCATGGAGCTGCCAAAACGAGGTTTCAGAGTGCTGCCAGATCAGGTGTTGTTCGTCAGTCGGAGTCGATCATGACCACTTTAATCATCACAGTTTGTGCTGGTTCTGTCTGTGGGTGCGCAGATGGCTAATGAGGCCGATTCTGGCACGAAATTCTCTTGTGCAGTATGCATGGACGCCCGCGGGGGGGGGGGGGGGGGGGGGGGGGAGGGGGGGGGGGGGGGGGGGGGGGGGGGGGGGGGAGGGGGCCAATTCCAGTGTCTCTTTCTCTGAATGCATCGGTCAGCATTGCTGTAAAAAAAGGCTGTAAAGTGTTGGGGCAAGTAAACATCTTTGTTTCATGCCATTTGTTACATGGAATGGTTTTGACGTCTCTCCATTATCCCGAACTCTAGCCTGCATACCTTCATGAAATAGTCGTACCATTGACACGAACTTTCTGGGGCATCCATATTTGGCCATGATCTTTCAAAGGCCCTCTCTACTGACAGTGTCAAAAGCTTTGGTCAGGTCTACAAAAGTAGAGAAAAGGTCAACATTTTGTTCCCTGCAATTTTCATGTAGCGGTCTGGCCGCAAACCCCATATCGATGGTTCCTCGTTCCTTCCGGAAGCCACATTGACTTTCTGGCAGTAAACCGTTTTCAACAAACCTGTTAAGACGATTTAGCAAGATTCTGGCTAATATCTTGCCTGCAATTGAGAGCAATGATGTGCCATGGTGGTTGTCGCATGATGGACAGTTCCCTTTACGCTTGTACAGATGAACAATAGATGCATCTTTGAAGTCCTGTGGAATGATCTCTTGCTGCAATCATAAGTATGAACAGCTGGCAAAGCCTTTCAGACAGAGCTGTCCCCACTTCTTTGTATACTTCAGACGGAACTGAGTCACCACCTAGTGCTTTTCCGCTTGAGAGAAGGCTTATAGCATGTTGGGTCTCTGAGAGGGTAGGGGGTCTTCCAGTTCTTGATTGAAAGGAACCTGTTTGAAATGATATATGGCTTCATCATTAATGGATGAAGGTCGATTCAGGATGTTGTCAAAGTGTTCAGCCCAGCGTTCAATAATTGTTTCCTTCTCAGTGATTAGAGTTTTCCCATCTGCACTCAGAAGTGGGGATGATCCTGATGAAGTGGGGCCGTAGACTGTTTTTAGAGCGAGGTAGAAATTTTTTAGGTCATGTTGGTCCACATAGCTTTGGATCTCGTTGGCCTTGTCGCTCAACCATTTATTCTGCATTAGACGCAGTTTCTGCTGAATCGTTCTTCTTATACTTTGGTACGCACCTTTCATTGGGATTGGCCTCTGGTTGTTTAGGGAAGCGTAGTGGAGATGGTGTTTTTCATTTAGCAGTTGCTTGATTACGTCACAGTTATCATCACACAAATCCTGATGTTATTTTAAACGTGGCCCCAGAAACTCCATGGCGGTGTTGTATAAAATAGATCTAAGTGATGCCCAGTTGGCTTCGAAATTGTCATTTTCCAATAGTGTGGACTCCATAGGTTCTTCCAGAGCATCCACAAAGAATTTCTTAATGTTACGGCTTTTCAGCGTTGTGGTATTTAGATGTTTAGGGCTCTTCTTCCCCTGTGGGCGTCTTTTGGGTTGTATGTGTAGGTTGAGCTGGGTGATAAAAAGATGATGATCAGTCCAGCATTCTGCACCACACATGGATTGTTAAAAGTATGTCTTGACTGTCCTATCTCCTGAGGATGAGGTGCCAATGTTATGAACGAGGATGCATCCAGTAGGCGAAATATTGTGTTAGTAATCAGCAGTTCAGATCAGGTACGCACTAGATCAGGGTGTCAGAAAGCACAGTAGGGTGCAATTGTAATTACCATAGTAATTGCCATACAAACAGTGTGCAACAAGAAAAGGCTGCAAATAATAGGGTTTCTATCTTCGCAGATTGCCTCCATAGAAAGGTGGCCACCAGAACAGGGTGTCCGACAGAAAATTTGGGCAAAAAAGACTGGCTGGGAGCTCTCCCAATCCTCTTATTAAGCTTCAATTATTAATCACGATCTATATATATTGTAACTTCAAGTTAGATAAGCTTTTTCAAAAAGTTTAACTATTTACTATTTACCATTTTAAAGTTAATATATATATATCTCAACCACATCTTCATATCCATAGGAGTATTCAAACTAGAACATAATCGTTAGTGTGTTCATGAATCATCTTAAAAGCCACAATATACTCAATGACTGTCAGCGTGGCTTCTGAGTCAAAAGATCATGTGAGACCCCAATCCTTGAATTTGCTGAAGAATTGACGACTAATCTGGAGAACAGCAAGAAAACTGATGTGCTTGTGATGGACTTCTCAAAGGCATTTGACAGTGTCAATCATAGCTTGCTATTACACAAATTGAAGAGAAATATGGGATCCAAAGCACTACAAAAATATGGATCTTTAGCTTCCTCTGAGACAGATACCAGGCAGTAGTGGTAGACTGCACAACCTCCTCCTTTGCCAGTGTTAAGTCAGGGGTCCTCCAGGGCTCGATGCTAGGCCTCTGTTCCTAGCATATATCAATGACCTACCCAGGAAGCTGACCTGCCAAGCAAGACAGTTCGCATATGACTTGGCAACGTATAGGACAATCGCTAGCAGTACTGACCAGGACCAGCTACAACAGGACCTCCATCGGTTAGTTGAGTGGGAGATGAGCTGGGAAATGCAATTTCATCCCGTCAAGTGCCAGATCCTGTCAGATTTGCATGGACATATTCTTAAACCAGTTTCCTCCATAAAGTGCCTCGGGGTAACCATTCAAAGAGTGGTCCGCTGAGACAAGCACATTAACAATGTGTGCAACCGCGCAAACAAGCTTGTAGGGTTTCTAAGGCAAAAATCTGAAGATCGGCAACTCAAGCGTGAAATAAAAAGCCTTTGTCCGGCCTCTTTTAGAGTACTCATTTTCAGTTTGGGACCCATTCACCCATAAAAGCACCGAAAGGCTGGAGGCAGTCCATCGACGGGCAGCACTCTTTGTCCTGAACAGCTACAAAAACACCTGAAGTGTTGGCAGCATGCTGGAAACAATGGGCTATTCACCATTGGAGGATCGATGATGACTATTCAACTCTCCAGTAAGTACAAGATAAAATTGGGCTGGTCCACTGCTCCAACATTAAACAGAAACTTGTCCCTCTCCCCCCTAGACAGTGACGAATCCACGACAGGCCGTTTCAGCTCCTGAAAACAAGAACTCAGTACAGGAGCTCCTAATTCCTGCCAAAGACAATAAGGGACTAGAACAAGCTTCCAAAGCAACAGTTGAGGCGACTATACTCGACACATTTGCGTCTATTGCCTCCTGTCTTCCAACCCCCAGAGATTACCATTCTGAGTAGTCCTAGCAACCAGTGATGTATCCCTTTCAAAATCATGCACAGTTACATCACAAACCCCTTTGAAACATAGGAGCTAGAATTATCAATTCATTGATTGCGTGCCCTCATAATATAGAAGAAGAATAAAACCTAAAGAATTGCCACATTGTATGGGTATTAATACATATTTAGGTCAACATTAGTGGATTGACTTTTCTCATAGCATTTAAATGTCGAAAAAATACATTAGTTAATAAAACTCCATATACTTTTGTTAATTTTTAACGAATAATTGAGATTCTTTTAATGTAATCTTTTATCATAAACAGTGTATATAAAGTATACTATAAATTTATTTAAACATATTGTTATATATAAGTATATAAGATAAGTATATCGCTTACCGTATACAACTGGTAGCTGGACTATCTTGCTGTTTGGATCATCTGTGTAAAAAAAACCTCTAATGGTGGCATTACTGTATTCTCTAAGAGCTTTCACAAGTACGGTAATATGATATTCTTTCTCCGACACATTTCGACAACTGAATTCAGTGTTTCCTTTAACCTGTCCTAATTTGCATTGCTTGGCAAGATCAATGGTAAGTAACTGAAATGTGAAATTATTGTTAGAAACAAAAATTTTAACAAGTAATTTATTAAAAAAGCTATGTAAATATATAAATATCAGACCAGTTTACCCTCAAACTCTTAAAATCGTACACTATCATCGCAAAATCGTTCAATACATTATCTAAAAGGTAAACATTAAACATACAGTGTATATAATGTGTACACCTCAAAATCGTACATTGTACGCCAAAATCATGAGAGTAAACAGGTCTGAAATATGTACAGTTAAAAATTAGAAGTTTTCAAATCTTCATAAATAAAAAAATATTAATCTTCAATCGCCAACAATAATATTAAACAACATGGTTTCTTTTAGATTTATATATTTGTATCACACTGACACTTGATTTAATTCTATATTCTATAACTTATCCAGATTATCGGAAAATTGCCTCATTTCTGTACTATTGTACTAAACTTAACCTAAATAATAAATTACTAATATCGCACAGGAAGTAGACCCAAACTCACAATTTTCATAAAAATAAATGAAGGTACACTTCTTCCCGCCTGTTAATTGGTGTGCAAACAGCTCAATACCATATGATAGAAACTGGAAGGCAGTGTTTCTTTCAGACATTTTTAATTTGTGGGTGGGGGGGGGGGTGTGGGGATTTTAGATTTTCAGGGAATTGGGGTGCCGTGCCAGAGGCATAGCTATGGGTTGGCAGATGGGAGACACATCTCAGGCTAGCGGGAAAGGGGGGGTGAGTTCTTAATGTGCTTGAATTTATGCATATTGATTAAAAAATATTGGTTTTCAGAGTTGAGGGGAAGCGTAAAGATGAATCTGGTCCCCTGAAGCAAAACACTCTAGTTACATCCTTGCTACAGGCGTCAAAAGAAGGCAGTTGGTGTGGTCCACCCAGGTATCACTTTTTCTTTATATGCAGAAGAAAATTTTCAGAAAACTGCAGAGTTTGTATTGTGATAGGGAGGGTAAAAACCAAGAAAAATGTTGATTATTTGAAAATCAACAGATGTATTTTTGAGTATACTTGAAAACAACTGCATGGTGCCTCGGATGTTATGAGTTTAAAGATGGAGGTGAGGACATTTTCTTAATTATTATATTTCAATGCAGGGGGACAAGGGGGGGTGGGAGTGGAAAAGTTCATGACCTGCTTGTGTTATGCAAATATTTTGTTATACTTCCAAAAAACAGTAAGGTGGCTTTCATTTTTTTACACTACTTTTGGGGATTGCTTATTAATTAAAAAATGCATTTTCAAAACAAATAATAAAAAGTAAATAAAGAAATCAATAAAAATACCAATGTATGCGAACAAAGAGGAGGTAAGACTGGAGTGCCAGACTGTAAGCCTCTAACAAGATTAGCCTTAAATTTACAGATCAACAAAACTATATAGAGCGAAACTGCATTTTGCAGATTCTATTAATTGTAATAAGAGAATTAGTTACTATGCTTTAAAAAACTGCACTTTTGTCATCCCGCCCTCCCCTCTTCGAGAGATACCTGAAAGAAACACTGCTGATGAGGATTGTTATCTTAAAATCTTCTTAGATAGTCTAAAACTACTAAAAGATAAAATGGAGAGATATCGAGAAATTTAAAGGTCTCTACATGTAATGGAAAAGCAAAATCCGCAAGTTAAAAACGATATCGTTGCATGATACATATTGTTGTGAACTAGATTGTTGTGAATGTTGGGTAGGGGGAGTTGTTGCTCGTGAGACTGTTTTGTGAGTTGTAAGTTGTGAAGTCAGAGCGTGAAGTTGGTTCGTGTTATTGAGTTGTGCATGCTGATTTGTTTAGGTGATGATATAAAAGGGCTGTGTGTTAGTGAGTCAAGTAGTCAAGTGTTAGTTGGTTGTTAGCTGTGCTAGGAGAGAGAGACATGTTAGTCAAGAAGTAGTTGATAGTTGAAGTTGATAGTTGGTAGTTGTTCCGGTGTGTCAGAGTTCCGCCGGGAGTTCGTCGAGAGTAGTTAGAGAGTAGAGAAGAGAGTTGAGAGTTATTACCTCCATTGAATGTTGTCGTTGAGAATTAACATCTGCTGTGGTTGGATCATGCATTTAAAGAACTATTATGGTTATCTTCAAAGGACGCTATTGTTTTGCTCTTTATTGTGGTCCTGATGTGAGAGGTTACATTCGTTAACATTAGAGAAGACTCAACGAAAGAAGTCCATAACATTTGTGATACTACACAACGAAAGAAGGCCGCAACTTAATGAAGTAAGGTCGTAACACATATTAAAAACAAAACTCGCTTTAAAATAAATTTAAAAATTTCAAAAGGCGAATTCAAACTAAAATGTGTATGACTACATTAAGGGTCGTGATAAATGGGCTTGAAACTATCATTACTTGTTCAAATCTTGGCTGAAACTCCTCCTTTATCTCATATTTTACACAAAAATAGTCGCCAACACTGTTATCCAATTGAATCACACTTCTGAAACCAAACTGGTCAACATTAAGTAACAAGCCACTTTGGCATGTGGTTTTTGAATCGTCTTGGCTGTAGTCAAACAGCTGTATTTTGTGAGTGGAGACAACATCTGTGGTAAATATTAAAATATAAATATCCCACAAAAATACATATTTCCCAAAAAAATTTAAATATATTTATTTATTTAGGCATTTTTATATAGCGCTTACCATAAAGCTCTAAGCGCTTAAATATATATATTTTTACAAACATGATTGAATTATTAATATATCCATCCATCCAGCCCTGAAAATCAGATTTAATCATTTAGATTTAGATCTCTTCGTTTGCAATACATATAATAGGTGGCAGGTACAAGTTTAACACTTTTTGTCAAGAGGGATTGGTGTCAACAATTCATTTCTTCTTTGATGTATCAAAATTAAAAAATCAATAATAGACCAAGATTGTTGTTAAAATTCTTATCAATTTTAATTGCTTTAAGAGTAATAAAATTATAAATGGTCATAAAAGCATTTATGTAAGAATATTGGTTCTAAGAAATATGCCAAACAAAATTGTAAAAAAAAAAGGCTTTCCCGTATAAGTTCCTAAGCTCTTTAGAATGTTCTTGTAAAAAAATGAGATAGCCTATTGTACTAAAACATGGGAAATATTATCTTTGTCCTTTCTTTTTCAGCATAATCATCGGGTGCACTGCAATTCATGTAAGTGTAAGGCCCTTGCCTGCTCCCCTAGCTAGATTTATCGGATAAAAATTTACTTATATAAAAATGTCTGGTTGTCTTCAGTCCTCATTACAGCTCGCCCTCATGGAATGGACAGGTGTGAATCATAGGTACAGGCATTACTAGAAGCAAAACTCTTCACAACTCCTCCAAAAAGTGGTGGTGACATGGCTGTAAATTTAAAGGAAAGAAAATGCTGAGATTTTAAAACCAATCTTAAATATAAAGTTATTCAATGACCAGAATTAAAGACTGGACAAAGCCTGAAAAGTCAAATAGAATAGCTTTTAACTAAAGCAGTAAGGCTTAAAGGCAAGTCAGGGTATGCAAAAGAAAAATTAAAAAAGGGAGACAGGTTATTTAGAAGCAGACCTGTTTACCCTCAAACTCTTAAAATCGTACAATATCAACACAAAATCATTCAATACATTATCTTAATAGTGAAAATAAACATACAGATGTATAATGATAACACCTAAAAATCGTACACTGTATGCCAAAATCGTAAGAGTAAACAGGTCTGTAGAGGGCAAATATAAATAAAATTTTGTAACTTAGTAAAAATTATCAGTGATCTTCGGTAGCTGCAGTGCCTACAATTTATTGATTATATGAAATGAGTTTCAAATAAATTATATATCATTAAGGACATAATTATCCATTACCAAAAGTATAATTTACTGTAACATAATTTGATAATTATTACAATTAAAATATAGATTCAAATGACTAGCGTTAATTTAGTTTTGACATGGTTATCATGAATATAAATTTTATTTTTAAAATTTTAATAATGAAATTTCATACCATATGCACACATTGTTTTCAGTCATGAAATTTAAAAAAATAAGTAATATGAATGAACTAGGTGGAATTTAAAAACAATTGATAAATAAAGATATTAAATACTTCTTATGTGATAATGATAAGAATAACAGGAAATGGCTATCACTTTCGGTTCACTTTGCATAATCGATAGCTGGTTATGAATTATGCTCAAAATGTACCCTGTCTAGATAATTTAAGCCCTGTCTAAATTTCAAGATCTTGATTGTTTCAATTAGTTAAGTGGTTCTTACACTGGAAAGAAAAAGAATAAATTGGAAAAAAAATTATGGTCTCCGAAATGCAGTGCTAGCAACCTACCTGTTTTCCCAACAAAAACTATCTGCTGCAAGCGCTATAAGTCCGGTGAAAAAGTTTATGTTGTATTAATCATCCTCCTCGTGTGCACAGCTAAGACTATAATAAGTTCATTGTCTCTCCATTATGCATACAAGAAAAACTAGATCTCAATATGACCCAGTGACCTACAGAGATTGAACGGCCATTGGATTTTTACCTGTTTCCGCATTCGAAAAATCGACCGGCGCACACCGTATAAATAAGTACCTGTTAACATGCACTCAAATATTTAAGTGCTACCCAAAAGACCGTTTCTACATCATTATTTTATCGTTATTATCAAATGTTATATCCAATTAAACACTTTCTGAACTTTGATATTCTCACATATTTTTTTTTGACATGCATGCCAAATTAGTGAGTACATGTTTATGTTTAACATCACATTAAAATAACCAAATAACCTGGTACACCTGAAAGCAGACACTTATATTCATGTTAGGGGTTGTATGGGAAGGAAGGACGTCGATGAAAATCAATTGGGTCAACTCTAATTCTACAGTTCGGTAACGGGACTGTTCCATGCACAAAGAGCCCCAGGACTCCTTAAGCTCTCTCTTCGTCAATATGGACGCATTGCAATCTTTATAAATTAACCCAAACCCTTGATGGAGAGAAATCATAAATTCCCAGGTGCATGTTTTTTTAAAAATTTAAAAACATGATCGACATGACATTAAAATCACGATTTTCTATTGAACATATCTAAAGGTAAGTTTTTCTAAAAAAGATGACTTTGTTCCGTAATGATCAATGTTTTATTTTTTAAATTTTTATTCTAGTCAGCCTCACTTAAGTATTTTTCTATGGCTAGAGTAATACTTTCACAACAAACAAACAAAATAGTAATGTTGCTGAAACTTTTAACGCTATTAAATATTATCCTTAAATATATCAGAGTACAAAAGTAAACAGCGATGAGTCCTGCATGAACGAATGCATCTGCAGCAAAAGGAACCCTGAAGCTCTTCTTATGGGTGCATACAGATGACTGATATCCCTTGTAGCGGCATGAAGGTCACAGTCTTAAGGTTTATTCTCTATTGCTGTCAATGTCATTGTGGCACCGGTACACTACTTTTAGGATTACCACCCACATTGCATCCACACTTAGAGTACTGCAACTCAAATCTATAAAACGGATTTGCAAGTACACAAACAACTTTGGTGACCAGGCAGAATTCACCTTTGAGAAAGAATTAAATTGGCGCAGGGTAAAGGATGAGTTAAGGAAGGGTATAACAAAGTTATACACACCAGTAAAACAACATTTTGTATCCTCTTCCCTATGGGCCACTACGCGAAGTACGGGGTCAAAAGCCTTTATCAATTCCCTGATTTTTAAAACTTTAAACAACGTCCTGTATCTAATGGATTTAGTTGAAACTAGGCATTTTTTTTTTCCACTTGAGGATGACAAATATTTGATTTTTAGAGGAATCTGTTGTTTAATTATCATTATCTTCATAAATTGCGTGTCCTTTTTTTTAAAAATTCACTTGATGTTTTGACAACTATTCACTCTCTTGAGTCTTTAGGAGAAATATTCAATAATAGTTTGAGGAGAATTCTATTTCTGATGATTTTCCAATTAATATTTATGACAGGGTTTTTTTTAGCACAGGGTAAGTTATGACACTAGAACAGCATGATAGTTAAAAATGAAAGTTAACAAATGATGATTGGCTGATGTCTACAATTATGAATCAAGACTGTTCCCAGTTAAACACTATCTACGAAACAAGTCGTGTGCCTTGTTAAACGCAAAATTATCTCGATACCATTTGTGGTCAACGTCTTGATGGCCCTTGGATTTGTAGTTCTCCTAGTAAGGCTATACATTTTAATGAATGTTTCTTTTAAGTTGATCGCTACTTACATGCATTAATTCTACAGGTCATGGTGTTGTATTTTCCATCCAATCTACAGGCTGCATATTTTATTGTCACGGTTACTTCTTCTCCATTTTGAACTTTCCCGTTGTAAAGAGCACCATTTTCAATAGGTGTACCGACAATGGAATCATCTACGTATATTTCTCCCACACACGGCTCAGCAGAGCTAGAACAGTTGAATTTAAGATTTAATTCCTCCTTGTCAATGGTTTCATTACAAAACATATCTGATGACTTGCTTTGTCCATTTATGCTTAAAGTTCCAAATGCAGCTGTTGGTTCTGTTGAAAGAAAATAAGCTAAGTAAAGAGATAAATTACTGATATGTGCAAGTGTTAATTACATCTAAAATTGTAAATGTCCAACATTTATGTCTCTATAAAAATCTCTAAAGAATAGAGCAAAACAATAAGCGGAAATCAAATTTTATTTTGATTTCATTTTTCGATGTTTGGTTACTATTATATGATATAAGAGTTTAATCAGTTTTGTTAATATACTTGTTATATTTTTAAACAATGTAATAGAAAGAAATTATTTTTTTTAAATTAGTAACAGAACTTCTAGTCAGCAACAAGATTGCTAACTCATAAAAATAAATTTGTAGTAGCATATAATTGAAGATATATTTCATCTTATGTTCCAAAGATAAAAAATTACATTTTATATGTCTATATTTGCCATAAAAAACACTGTTAATTTGAAGTTCTGAGCTTAAAATAATTACTGAGTATTTTCACCGTTTTGAGAAAATAAATCTTATAGACTAATGGAAAAATAAATATATGTTAACATAATATTATTAGGTAGTGAGCATTAATGTATTTGGCAAAAGAAACGAAAAGACAAAAAAAAGAGCTGTTGATATTTTGGTTCTCAAACCCTAAAACAAGAAATAGCACTGTATATAATCCGGTGTTTTGTAAGCAATAGGGAAAAATTAAATTAATATTATTAAGAAATGCTTATTAAAATAAGGCACTTTAATAATAGCCACACGGGTAAAAAAAAACAACTATACCGGTTATGCAGTTCATTCATGTAATAGCCAGCTCACTTAATGGGTTACAAGACATTAAACTATTACTGTATGAATTCTGTGAGTTCACACTTAGAGCTTGTTTCCCCAATATATACAATATAAAGCCATGATAGATGTTTTAAAAAATGTTGATTAAGGGTGCTATTGATGTGATTTAAGTATGTGCTCTAATGACAGTTGTGGAAAGGATCCCTATGCAATGATGGTTGTAAAGAGTTTTCTAACATCCTTGGGCAGCTTCAAGACGCTACCAATTCCACATCAAGACCAAGTTGTTTTTTTTAGATTCCCAAAATATAGTTCCATTAATGCTTAAAAGGAGATATTCTTTATACTTTCCATATACATAGACAAAAAACACACTCTGAAAAACATGTTTCTTTAAGACAGTTAAATAATTTGATTTTGTCTATTGTTATTAAGTGTTAACATTTCACAAGCCAAAACGTAAACTGTTAAAAAATGCGTCCTCTAATTTCTTTTGATACTAAAAGGTAATGCAAATGTAAATAGTATGTGGGTTGAAGTACAATATTTTTCATGTAAAACATAAAAAAATATTTAAAACAATGCCCTAACATTATGTTGCTTACAAAATCAAACTTGAAAAATAATTCATAATTATGTTTGTTTTGTTGTTAAGTTATTCTGCTGAATTTTTTGAGTATTTTTTTAAAGTTGTATTTTTTTCCAAATTATACCAAATTCATATTGCATTAAAATTAAACACTAAAAAAAAACTATTCTAAAACACCATGAAACGTTTATCATGGTTCTCTTTTTCATAAGTATCATGTCTGAACAATTTCGTTAAACTTCCAAACCTAGGCATAGTTTGATTTTAAAACGTAGTGAATTATTTTAACATACCGGTATATCAAAATGACAAATGGAATTCCCCTGATCAGGCGGCATAATTTTACAACCTTAACAAACAGTTGGCGAAGGCAAAATTATACCTTCATACAGTTTGTATAATCTGGTGGCATGGAGTTTGGGACAGAATTACAGCAACTGCAAAAATGGAGGATCTAAACAAAATAGAATCATATGTGACAAAGTGGAAAATGGTTGTTATGCAGATAAAATGGTCTACTTCATATTTGCAAGTGGAAATAACGCTTTTAAACAGGAAGTACAATTAACTCTTTGCAGTAAAAGCTAAAATGGGATAGGATACCAATGTAATTAGGCGTAAAACTGGACCAAAAAGTCTAACTTAACAGATCCTAGAGCAAAAAAACTGGTATGTACTACCTGGGAAGCCGATGCAATAGGTCATGACTAAGTGTGGCCTATCCCGGCACATGGCCCACATCATGAAAGCTTTAATCTTTCTGCAAAAAGTCTGTTACTTGCAACTGGCCCATTAACAAAGGCCAGCTCACCCCCCTCCCCCCAACTCATAATGAGGAAGCTCTGAAGACAATAGAAGTTAATACAGACAAAATGGTATAAGTCTTAACTGACCGCTCATGTTTTGCAAATGAGAACAGAAGTCTATACAGCGCACTAATAGAGTACCAAGAAGGGGGAGGGGTAGGTTGCATCCACCGGAAGAGATTTCAGGACCCAGTGGCAAAAAAAAACCAGAAATCATATTGAAGCAGAACTGAGTTTACTCTTGAAATCGTGGAAAGGAACTGACGGAGACTAGTAAGACCAATATGATTCTGGAGATGAGATCAGTGCATGTGGCATTGTGGTCTTCCTACAGTGGATCCCTTGTCACGTTGAGGTGAATAAGAGGGCACATAGTATATGACCGCCCCGCCACAACACGACAGGCCCATGACTTAACTGGGAGTCAAGGCTTTGCGCAAAGGCCACTTTTGTGAAGAGTGGCTCAATGGCTGGGTGACAGGTGAAATGCAGAAAAGATCTACCGAAACATGCCAAGACCAAGTAAGAGCGATGTCTTTTTGAAACTAGCAGGTAGAGAAAAAAAAACAACAAAAAAAACCAACCAATTACACAGATGTGATCGGATGCTGCTCAATGCTTAGCCACCTACATCGACTAAACCCATAAGGATCTGAACTGCCGTCCGTGTAACATGGCCACTGAAGCAGGAGAACACCTGCTCGTTGTGTGCCTCCAAGCCCCAGGGTTTTTAATGGGTCAAACACGGAGACCTATTTTATTAGTCTAATTAATTGTGATGCCTGCTTAAAAAAGCTGGCCTGTGATACCCTAGAAAAAGTCAAAGTAGTCTAGACAATGTATCATATATTTTGTATAAAATATATCAGTGATGGTATATTTTCTGTACTGTATTTAGTATTTACATGTTATTAAGTTTTGTAAAGTATACTCCTATTTCGGGAATTGTTTTTAAGATTTTTCTTAAAATGTGTCCGACACAATATGAACCAGAACTGTAAAGATGCCCTGATATGTCAGGTATAAACAACTTTTTTTTTAAAGCAACGCAATTTTCACTCTATTTTTAATATTTTTTTATCAGTCGTTTATTGTTAATTTCTGGGTTTTTTTTGTTTTTTTTTTAAATGGAAAAAAAAGATAATCAGTGTATAATAACTTATTTTCTTACCATAGCTGTGTGGAAGTTGAATTGATTTGCCATCAGGATCATATGAGTCACTAGAACCCTTGACTCTTGCACCGCTATATTTGGAGAGGGCTTTTGTTAGTACTGTAATGTGAAATTCCGTGTCATTTATTTTTTTACAGTTCAACACACTGTCAGCGCTTTTATGTCCAGTAAAACATTCAGATCTAAGGCTTAGGGACAGATACTGAAAGGGGAAAAAAGATAATCTTTAAAAAAAAAACATGCACAAATTAGAAAAACACAACAAACTAAAAAACAGTTAACGTTAAAAATAAATGATTAATAATATGATGTTAAGTGTTACATCTTTACTATATAAATTACAATTTGAATTGCAACATTATAGCTGATTTGTTATTTAAAATGAATTTCCTTAAAAAATGTTAACAACTTAAAATGCTTGCTTTTTGTTTTAACTCATATGCTACACTTGCACAAGGTAACACCTGCTTTTTATATTAATGTGATGTGCCATCGTAACTAAAATTGTCTCAAACCCCTTCAAAACGAATAGCTACCACAATATAGCTAATTTATGTGGATACATTGATTTTTCATTGTGACTAAATATTTTAATCTATATCATTTCCTAATGCATCATATTTAGTTTTCTGTTTATAAGTTTCGTAGGTATTACTTGCTTTACATTATTTCTATGTTCTTTCTTAATAGTAAATGTTTCTTCATTTTTAAAGTAATAATTACCATCTTATATTTTGGAGCAGACTCCTCTTTAATAAAAAAAGTAACGTAAGGTATTGTTTCATCATCCTGTTCAGGTGAAGCCACAATTTTGAAACCACTTTGATCAATGTCTAGCAGCAAGCCACTTGTGCATTTGGTATTTGAATCTTTTTGACTGTAATCAAGCAGTTTTACGTTTTGGGCGAAGACAAGACCTGTTAAATATAGCAAATATGTTATATTTAAACTTAAATAAATATATATATATTGTTACAAAACATCAATTTATTGAAATATTTATAATTCATGGATTATATTTTTTTAAAAATCATTATAATAAAATAAGTGTTACACATTAATTGAAAAATTAATATAGGTAATAACTTTTGATCTACTGTAATCCGTTTTCGAACATTTTAATTATTTCTGCTTTAAAAAAAAAAAAAAAAAGTCAAGAGGCATTAAGAATAAAAAATTAATAGTTGAGAACTAATACAGCAAATTATAAAATAAATGTTAAACATTAAATAAAAAATTAAAATAAGTAATAACTTTTGATCTACTTTAATCCGTTTTCGAAAATTTTAATTATTTCTGATTTAAAAAAAAAAAAAAAAAGTCAAGAGGCATTAAGAATAAAAAATTAATAGTTGAGAACTAATACAGCAAATTTTAACAAAGGACTGTAATCCACACATCAGTATTGAGAAAAGATGATAACAAAATAGTCCTAAGTGACTTGTTTTAAAAGTTTTTATGCGTAAATGTTATAAATCTTATTATAAATGTCGCAAAAGTACTCACATATTAAAGTCCAGAGTACATAAAGTATCTTCAAATTCAAATGAATGTGAACATATGTCATAGTGATGATTTCTTTGAATATTCAAAGAAAATAGAATTGGTTTATTTACATGACTTCTGTCATCACATTTCACTGAAGATAAAGAGTGACACCATAAAATGAAAATATTTTATTTTCCAATAGGAGTTCGAATTTAAAATAAAAAAATTAAAAAAAACTAGCATTGTGAAAAATCTCAAATAAATCATGCACGTTATAATTATAAGCCGAGAACGTGTGGATTTCTTTTAAAAAACTACTTATTTGGTCTTTATTTATTGTACATATTTGATTTGCATTGGTCAATTTCGTCACACATCTCAAGAAAACCATAAAACAAATATAGTGCACATCGCATGTAATCATATCTACTTGATGCACTAGATCAAAATTGCCTCCATATAAAAATGTCCCACCCACAGAACTCACTTTAGTCTTTTTTTGTTAGTAGACCTACATTCACTAAGCCTTCCTAAGAAACAGTGGCTTTTATTGCAGTAAAACACTAATTCCTCTCAATTAGCGTAATCTCTGCTTCTTCAAAAAACTTCATTTGACTTATAATTGATTTAACAAATATAAAAAATAAATCAGAAATGGCATGTTAGGTAAAAAAAGAAAAAGAAATAACAAATTAAGTAATATCTTGCAACGGTTCCAGATGCAGTAGAAATATTTCTTCGGGATTAAGGTAACCCAAATAAATATGTGATGGCTGATGCATATAAAGGGCGGGGTTAACTTTTTGAGGCCAGATGCAAAGCAGACCACATCACTAAAGTAGATATTCTAACCTAGCGGTTCAAAACGTGTGGTTCGCTACCCCTTCGAGGTCAACCGACCTTTACACCTAACATCTTTGGAAAAAACATATTTATAAAATAGCAACGAAAATAATTTTATGATTGTGGTTCCCCACAACATGAGGACCTGTATTATAGGGTTGCGGCATTAGCAATGTTGAGAACCAATGCACGCTAACCACTGTGAATCCTTAAAAAATTAAATAGGTCCCACATTTCTTTAAAAGAAACAATTTAAGAGAGTGAATGAATGAAGTGATAATAAAGTTAAAAATGACTTCTTTGCCATTTTAACAACTTTAATATTTTCTTTGAAGTTTTAAGTCCTTCTGTCACTTTAATTGTAGAGAATTAATGAAAAACGTTTTGAAAGTCAATATCTCTCAAAATTTCCGACAGGATGCTCAAAATGCTTAAATTTGTAAATTCGTCCACGCCAGTTGTTCACCACAAGAATAGTTTTAATTTTAGAATTAGTCAGAGACTGAACAATCTTAAGCCATCACAAATTTTAATGTCAAGAATGTGAAGTACACTTTTTGGAGGAAAAAAAAATCATGCAGATTATATGAGGTACCGTACATTGTTATAGTTAGCACCTTTTGTTGAGTAACTCTTTTAACTGTTTCATTCCTGTTTGCAGGAAGTTGGGCAGTGGCGCAGATTTCTTCGGATGAAACCTAGGGTGGAGTTGGCTTTTTTTTAAATTTTGTTTATATGGGGTGACCATTTTAGGTTATTTAAGAAGAGAATTCCAAGGTATGGATTATTGGATACTTGTTGGAAGATTGTCTCATTTAGTGAGTACATATAGGTGGATGGTTTTTTCTTGAGATGGTCATTGTGTAGCATTTGGTTTCATTAAATTTAATGCCCCATTTATCCGCCCAATTCATAAGACACTTCACTGTTTGGAGGTGGTTGTGGTCATCGTAGCCGTTTATCTCTCTGTAGACAAGACAGTCATCAGCAAACAGCCTCACTTGAGATTTTACTGTCGTTTATGTGACAGAGGAAGAGAAGGGTGCCCAGTACTGAGCCTTGTGGATCTCCTGAGTCTACTGTGGCTTTCCCTGATTGGACGCCGTCCACTACTACTTGCATGGTACGTTGCATAAGGAATGTTGAGAGCCAGGAGTGAAAGTTGCCGTTAATGCAGTAGTGGTGGAGCTTATGTAGAAGAAGGCTGTGTGGAACAGTGTCGAAGGCCTTGAAATAATTTGAGACCGCCGTTATGGCATGGGGAGTGCCCGAAAAAATTGTCTTCGATTGGTTATCGCATCATACAATTGCTTGAACGTGAAAAATAAAATTCTCTGTTGTGTCCATAAGTCAGCACACAAAATAGTGCCTTCATACAAGAATTGCATCAAATGATTGATGGAAAATTTGATCGTGTGAACTGACACTTAGTAAGACTGTGTTTATGCCATATTTGAATTTAATTATGAAACTAAGTCTAAGATAAACTAAAGCTGTTTAGTACAGAGCACAGTAATCAACAAACTCTGCGAAGTCTCACTGGGCCTAATAAGTCTACACTACAACTTGACGTACCTATTTCTTCTAATAAAATGTAGATGGTTTTGTGCGGCATGCCAAATATTTAAAATCGTCAATTGACATATTATTTGGGTCTTCCACTTCTAGTTTCCATGTAAATAACAACTGTGTAGGCTTCTCTATTCGTTTCAATGTACTGAATTATGTTTTTGTTCACCAAAAATGTATTTTAAAAGCAGGGAAAACCCAGAATGATTTGGTCGTGTTGAGTTTTCCATTTTATTTTTTTTTGTGGGGGGAGGGAGAGTGTTAAGGTTGATTGGAATTAAATGGTTCCCAGACAACTGAACGCACGACAGTTTAACCTATGACAACTGACCCCATGACAAGTGACCACATGAGAATTGACCAAACTGACAACTGAACTCATATACAACTGAACGAACGCACGACAAAAGTGATTCGTGAATCACAAAGATGATAAAATTGAATTGAATAGAATATGTACGCGTATGAGCATGAAACAAAACAAAAAAGCCAAAACGGAAGGAAAGGGTACCATGTAAAATTTTCAACCGATTAAATATATTTTATTTTTATAATTAGTTTCATGTCATTGGTTAAAACTTAAATCAACTTTAAAAAATAATTCTGCCCTGCAAAGCGTTGCCGTTGCGCTGAAAAAAATATATTAAAAAGAGAGTAATTTAGTTGGCAAATAATTTTAATTTTGCAATTATTAAAGCAAGTTATTTATTCTTCTCAAGACTCAAGAAATGTAAACTTACGGACACTATAATCTTACTAATAATGAAATGTATTCCTATGCCTATATTTATATGGATATGAGCCTACTGTTAAATGATGCTATCAACAGTCGATCGTAAAGAAGTAGTAATAATAATAATAATAAAGTTCAAAAAACACCCTTCATCCCTAATTAAGACTCGAAGTGCGGTACAAAGTCAATATGTATCTTGTATGTGTATGACAATTTATATTTTCTAAAAATATAATACAAAATGCAACAATACAAAATCTACATCCAGGAGTATGAGTGAATGAGCAAGCTGGAAACAAGGAGGTAGACTACAAGTGACCCAAGCAGGTGAGTGCGAAAAATTAGGCAATCCTCCAAAGTCTGGTCCCAAATTATTTCGTATGAAAAAAAATTGCAATAAACAGTGTGTATTGTTAGAAAACACCGGAAATGTCAGTCATAGCTTTTGCAAATAACTGTCACTTTCCAAACCAGTGAGTAAATACAAAATGTTGTAATTGGCACATAGCATTTGCAAATAGCAGCCAAATCGTTCTGCTGGTGACTTTTGCGCCACTGAAAGGCCCTAAAGTAGACGGCAAACAGATCGCGACTAGCAGGCCTACCACTCTGATAGCAGAGTTTACGTTTCCCTTGCATCCAAAGTCCTTCAATAGTTTCTGTGTGAATGTCCAGGTCTACTGGATCAACAAAGTCACGCTCGTGCACAATGACAGCGTGAGCATAAATCCCGGTGTGGAGCAGGCGACATTTTGATATCCTCGCCAAGCGTCCGTGGCGATAGTTGTCCCTGGTAACACATGATTAGTGATAATGCACTGAGTGTTTGTGCATCTCGACGGCCAAAAACCTCCATCCAACATCATCTACTACCGCAAAAATGAAATTCAAAACAAAATGATGCCTAAGACTTTTAAGCAAGGAGTAATCATTGGAAATAATTTGGGACTGGACTTCGGAGGATTGCCCGGTATCATTACCGTATAAAAAACATAAAATGGTATTTTTTAAAAACGATTTTTACTTATCTCAAGTCTCAAAGCACAATATCCAGTATTTTACCATCTTACTATTCGGTATATTTCAGTTAATTTTATGATTGTTGTTCATTTTTATTGAGTTTTTATTAATAATTAATTTATGATGGATAAATAGTAGGCCTATCACTATTGGTTATATTATAGTAAAAATATTACAGTACCTTTTATATATATAGCTTTGCTATACTATGCGAAATATATCTTGTCTTAAAACCTGTATTTGTTTGATATTATTAATATGCAAATTGACTTTTATGTTTAATAAGATCAAGTTTATTTGCTTATATAATATTATAATGGATAAGTTGTTAATTTTTTCAAATAAAAGTTTAATTTCTATTTTTCTCAAAATCTACTGGTTCAACTGTTTTAAAATTGTTTATATTTGTTTCAATATGGTTTAAAACCATAATGACAAAGCAGTTAAGGTTAAAATTGATCAGGACATTTTTTATATTTTTTATTTCAAAGTGGTATTTTTAAAGAAAAAGTAAACAGCACCAAAAGGATGAGAAAAAAATCAGCTAAAATCTCAATTTTATTATGTTTATATTAATAGGCTTATGGCTAATTAAATGCAAAATTTGAGACCTGTAGCTGCTGAGACATGTATTTAAAACACTTCCAATGATTGCCATGATTTTACCATCTTGACCACATTATGCTCCACGAGTGTAAAATTTATTAAGATAATTCAATTCGTCCATCATATTTTGCTTATCTAAGCCCATATGCATAATATAAAAACTTTAAACATGTTAAAATGTTAATAATGTAGAAAATGAAGGTAATTAACACTCTTAAGAAAAAAATGAGAAAAGGTGAACAAAAATGTATAAAACCTAAACTTTGAAATATTTTGAGGAACAAGACTATGGGCACAGTTAATCTGGGGAACACATTATAACCTATATGCAGTGTAAGAATCGCCGACCCTGTCGCTAACTGCATTTTATCTCTAATGTAATTATGAAAAAGTCTGTGAAAAAGACTATCAGTGCTGATAAGCCTTTCCTTTTTTGTGTGTTCAAGGTCATAATTAAAGTCTGCATGCCCTGCATTTATCAAGGTAAATCTGTTGGGGCTGCATATAAGTTGAAATTGACCACCTGCAACCCAGTGTATGAGAACCATCCCACTGGCCAAAAGGTATTAAAAGCTTTTTTTCTTACAGGCATACATGGTTGAATCCATTTATTTTGCCATACCTCATATTTTTGGTACCTTTTACTACTTTGCAGTTTGTCATAAATGAAAATTTGCAAAATTATATGGAAGTTTTCAGTTACCATTATTTGTTTTTGATTTTATTCAGTTTCAATTGGTAATTGCTGAATATATTTAGTTTATTTAGTATTTTATTTTCCTTATATTAGTGACATTTTTGTTTAGGATAGAAACCCATGCCTTTGGTCTTCAACATTGTCAAGTAATTAGAAAATTAATAATTTTTAATTTTATTTAAGTATATGATTTGAAAAGACAATCAGGGACTAGAACAAGCTTTCAAAAGGAACAGTTGAGGCGACAACACTAGAAACATTTGCGTCTATTGCCTCACAAAGTAGCACATGCCATAAGTGAAATACACCAGGCACAGAAACATTGCAAATCCCCTCTACATGCATAGGAGCCAAAATGATCAATAAATTGATCATGGGCCCTTAATATATAGAAGAAGAAGAAATAGAAAACTTAAAGACAGTAAAGTATGTCATTATTTTTTAGATTTTTTGGGGGCTTTTTCCCAGGTTGTAATGAAATTACAAAATCTGTTATCAAAAATAGAGTAACAAAAATTTTTTTGGTAAAACAGTTAAGGATTTTATTTTTTTCTCCAGTTTTCAAGATTCTACCCCTGAAAATAGGATGCCAGAAATTTCCGGACATCTAGTGGGTGTGCTTAACATGAAACCAAAGAAATATAGAGATGATTTTCAAAAAGGAGAGGAAAATGTTTGATGGGCCAAAGACTTAAGAAATCATTGGAACTGGTGGTGATTCAACCTGTTGAATTAATGAAGATTACAATTTTGACGACTAATTAATTTCATAGTATTGTCTATTTCAAGGGATTTCAAACATAAATGCTTCAGATGAATAATGCAGTGAACATTTAGGATTGAAGTATTATCGACTTTTGAGGCCTCATTCTCAATCAATTTTACTAAACCTTTGTGTTTCCCACCATTGCTGGAGCACCATCCGTTAATAAGCCTGCTAAGTTAAGAAGTAACAAAAGGTGTTTTTTTTTTTCATATTTGAGGGCCCACAATCAATGTATTGATCATTTTGGCTCCTGGGTTGAATTCAGAGTTAGGCTTCTCTTAGATGAGTTGCCTTCCAAGGCTAACAAGTCACATCCACCCGTTGTGCTTGGGATTTTGCTTTAGCTGGGATTGAACACCAGAACACCACTTTTTGGAGTGAGTCAGTTTAGACCACTTGGCCACCCAGCAGCCTATTCAATCTTAATGTTTTAGATTAGTATCATAAGATGGTTTCCACTTCGCATAATATATATAAATATAAATAAATGCTTGCCATAAAGGTATTTGAATTTGAAAACTTAACTGATCAGTAAGGTGGCCACGCAGTGCATGAGTGTGCATACAACAGTAGAAGTATGGTACCAAAAACCACACATGTTTATTACTTGTTGGTTGTTATGTTCGTTCTCAAGAATGAACCAAAACAGTATCACCTAAGCTTATTGTTTTGCATTAGTTTTTGCTATAAAGTGTTCAAACAAGATAAAAATTAGCTTTTTCAAGACCAATTTAAAAAAGAAGCATTAATAGCAAATTATTATTATTCCCTTATAAACTCAAAGACAAAGAAATGGTATTGTAAAGATTGCTTCCAGTAACAACCTTTATTTTAACAATTTTGTAATACCTGAATGTTTTTTTTTGACTTTTTAATGTTGTTGCACTCTTATACTCAATTCCATTTCCATGTGAAATCTATGTCTGATTATTTCAAGACATGAAGTGATGATCCTAGTAATATTTTACATAAAATTTCTACTGTATGTCTGTTTTTGGTGCTGACGTCACATTAATGTCACATTTGAAAAAGGCGTGCCGTCGAGCATGAGCTCTTAATGCCCCCCCTCCCCCCACCCGGCACACCCTCACACTGGCCAAATGCTGGGTTTTCCCGCCACCAGACTGTGCTGGGGCATGTCGGGAACCTCCCCCCTAGACCTGGGGGACGTCCAGTTGACCAAAAACGATGTGTTCAAAGCGTTTGCGGTCCACTCTCCCTAAGAGTCTTTATGGGTTTGCTTCCACTCCAGAGGATTGGTGTTGCGTTACCACGCCCACCCCACCACCACCCAAGTCTTTTGGTCAGGACAAAACGGTCGCCTAGGAGCGGCTTTCTCACTGACACATTGCTAAAATCATTGATGCTGACTGAATGGTCTATTAAATATAATGCTGTTGAATCAATTATTGAATTTATTAAGGTGAATAATACACTTCTACTAAAGAAAGTTTTTGGTTCAGCAAGAGGGGCCATGACAGTCCTTTGCAGACAGTTGCATGTAGTTGTAGGCCCACTTTTTCTCCCTTATGCCTTTATCATATAAACAGATTACATGCCCTAATTCCTAATGGTTTTTACAACATTAAATAGATATTTATTTCTCTGGTAACAAAAAAATATGAGTTTTCAAATGTTAACTATATATATAGTATAATCTCACATTAAAAAATTATTAAAAGCTAAATTCCCAAACGACTGTACATTAAATTTTTGAGTAATTAAATTGTGATTAAGTTATATGTTAACTATTCACATGCTGAACCTGAAGCCCAGTACTCTGAGTACTTCCAGTACAAGTTCTAATTTATATATTATTAATATTATAATTATACATAGGCCTACACGTATTATACAAAACTACCTACCAGCCTACCAATTTTTAGAAATATTGTTTCTCTTTATATAGTAGTGTTAGTGTAATAAAGGCATATATTTAAGTAGATAGATCAGAGACAGACAGTGGTAAAAGTGCAGTTCAGGTGCGTATATTATTTCTTAGCGCATTTCGTATTTTAAAAATTTTTTGTCATGTAAACTTACGTGTATTCTTTAATAATTAAATCCAGGCAGTTATAGTTAACTAATTCTGGATTATAAATCGCATCTTTTGTTTTTATTTTACTTCTAAAGAGTCTTTAAACATCCCCCAACCAAAGTGACACAGCCCCCATTTGTTTGTATTTTTCTTTTTACGCTATGCCAGATTTTT
>CAXITT010000576.1:258468-313915 GCA_964033795.1 Lymnaea stagnalis | reverse complement strand
GACCTGGTGTGAAGCTGATCACCCTGAAGGCTGCTAATACGCTGTCCGTGATTGGTCAGCTCTAATTTGAGCACCCCTCCTCTTTTTTCGTATGCAAATGGGCTTATTACTGGTGACTGATTTGCGCTGAGTAAAGTGAGGGCTAGTGATTATTTTTTTTATATTATAAGATGAACTCGTTTTGGCTTTGCGGTATTGCTGGTTGTAGGATCATTTTGTTTAAAATTGCAGGACGACCAAGAAACAATAACTAAAATTGTTTATGCAACGGGCATTTTTAATGGTGCAGCGTTTGGTTTAAACGCACACCTTGTGGGGCAACAAATAACGTTAATACAACTGGAATTTCTCCTAAGGCGCTCGTAACAATTGCAATGTGGCTTGTAAGCTGGGTTCGTATGTCAAGTATGTGAGCTCCCCAAAATTACCGGGATCTGCATATCACCCGAAACGGGATCTCACCCGAGACGGAATCTCACCCGAAACAAGATCTCACCGTAACCGGTATCCCACCGGGATCGGTAACCCACTGGATCGGGATCCCACCGGGATCAGGATCTCACTAGGATCAAAATGCTATCAGGATCGGAATCTCACCCAAACGGGATCCCACCAGATTGGGATCTCATTTAGTTTGGGATACCACCGGAAATGGATCTCACCGGGATCGGGATCCCACCATGACCAGGATTCTATCGGAATCACATCGGGTTCGGGATCCCATCATCATCCTTCTGGGTGCCATCGGAAAACGGGAAAAACGAAAGATTTACATAAGTTATTTTAATTGTTTTTAATAGGAGACAAATTAATTATTATTATTTTTACTATAGTGTTGTTGTTTTGTTGTTGACATTTCGTTTAATAGCAATGTGAACTAAACGGACGGAGCAGATGTTTTTGTCTGAATGCAGCCCCGGGCAGCTCCGGTTATAGTTGATAGTAAAGTTATAAAATAAATACATCTTTTATTTTAACAAGATTCATCCAATTGGGCAACTTTTATAAAGTATCTTTAAAGACAGAAGAGTTATCCTTGATTTACCACAATGGCTCCGTAAAACACGAAAGATTCATAAAAATGTACTTTTTTTATCTCGTAAAATTTGTTAAATTGTTGTTGTATTCCAATAAAAAGATGGTATATAACTTTTAAAATACTTTTTATAAAGAATTAACATAAGTTTACACGGGAAAATAAGAGATTCAAACAGAAATAATTTACGCACCTGAACTGCACTTTTACCCAGACAGTACTGTCAAAGATCTTATTCAGCCAGTAATAACTGAATCATTTTTTTGAGCTGGAGCAAGCTCAAGGATTAGCCTACTTCTTAAGTCTTAAGCCTACTAGCCTAACTATAGTTTGTGAAATATTTTTAAATTCATGGTTCCTGCACCAAATCTTTTTAAAAAATGCCAGGATTTTTATAAGAATGTTCCAGTTTTCAAGGAGAAAATACAAAATTCCATCCAGGAAGTTTTTTTTAAAAAGTAAAAAAAAAAAAAAGAGACCCTAAACTTTACTAAACTAAAGGCTTATTATAACTTATAAAATTTGTTGGGGTAATTTTCGGGGAAGATTGCCACTATTTAGACTATTTTATTGATGGCCGCCATCTTGGTTAAATCTTTCACGAACGTATCCCTAAATCAATCCCTATGCCTAACCTGAACCCTAAATTGATCCCTCAAGTTGAGGCTCAACCGTCAACCGACCTAAACCTAAGCCCTAATTCATTGCAACTATAATATTAATAAGAAACACCCTAAGGACCCCGTGGCAGTCGTTCTCAGAGTTAGCATTTTTGTGTAGTAACAGGACATAAATGCACTTATATAGTACCGGTACTTACTCTTTCAACTTTGCATATGATTTAAGTATTAATTAGCCCAAAACTTTAGTGTAGATGGCTCAGGTCCTTTTCCGTGGATAAAACTTTGTTGCCCCGCTCTCTCAGACTAAAGTTTCAGCTTTGTTGTACTTGTATACTTGAGCAGTAGAAAATATGTAGCCTACATCATAGTATATTTTCTCGCCATTTCGGGTTTTGTACATATCCTAGACTATTTAATTTTATTATTTTCTGTGGTCACCTGCCGTGCGTACAGTTGTCTATTGATAATTGATTCAGTTGTCAGTGTGGTCACTTGTATTGTATGATTTGATGCATGCATATATTCCATATACTAGTAATGGTATTAATAATTTAAACTAAACAGTTGTTATTAAAAACAATTAGTAAAAATGATAAATTTGCTTTCATCAAATTCACAATGCACCCTCCTTGCCCTGCCTCATTTTCTGTCTCTGGTTGATCCTGTAGCATAGGCCAAAAGGTGCCAAAGTGTCCTCGTTTTATAGCCATTTTAATTGTTTCTATAGTTAGTATAGTAGTTACTATCCTAGTGTCTCATTTTTATTTTACTTAGTTTACATGCTTTTAATAATTCTAAAGCGCTTAGAGCTTTAAGGTAAGCGCTAGATCTATATAAAAATGCCTAAATAAGTAAATAAATAAATATATAGGATGCGTGATGGTGTTTGACCTTTGCTTGCGAAATATATATATATATAAATATATATATATTCCAGAATAAATGACCCGATGTTATCGGGATAATAATAGTAGGTCCCTTGTGATAATTTCTAACTTCTATTGTAAAAGCTCATCACAATTCATAACTTTAAAAATGTAATAATATTTACGTTTCTAACACAATTACGTTTTGAGAAGAATTTATCTGCTATATATTTTAGGCCTACCCTACTCCTTTTCATGCTCCTCAAACCTTTTTCACCCTCTAAACATGACCTTAAATACACAGTCTAAATTATTACTAATTATATCGCTTTTGTAACTAAAAAAGTTAATTGAGGGACAATTACTACGTTAGAGAAATACTTTAGATGGACCCCTTTTCGTGCCCTTGAATGGCAACTTTTTTTCCCCTAAAAATTGTAAAAAAAAACTGCCTTAAATTTACACCAAAAACTCTGATTTTTGTTACAGGAGTTCAATATATATTGATATCGTCAGCAAAACTTTAAACACATTTTTTACCTTTTAAAAAAAAAAATTATATATTTTCAGGAAATCGTAAAACAAAGAATTATTTTATCTAAAGAAGAATCGCGCAATATTTTTCACATCTATAACAGATTTGAGTCTTCTTGTTTTTTTTTTTTTATTTAAACGGTTAATCTAAAAACATTTAAACGGTTAATCTCTTTACTTTTTGTAAAGTAAAAAAAAAAAATATTTTAATTTTTTGAAATTTAATATTAACCCATCCCTATTTTTCAAAATTAATTAAAAAAAAAAATTATTTTATATAAAAAAGAATAGTGCTATATTTTTCACATCTATAACAGATTTGAGTCTTCTTGTTTTTTTTTTTTTATTTAAACGGTTAATCTAAAAACATTTAAACGGTTAATCTCTTTACTTTTTGTAAAGTAAAAACAAAAAATATTTTAATTTTTTGAAAGTTAATATTAACCCATCCCTATTTTTCAAAATTAATTGCTCAAGTGTGTAAGATGATTTGGTTTTGATATTCATGGGTATACTTATATAATTGTACCCAAGATTTGTTAACGCCATTTATCTTCTTGATTGGTAAACATACTTATATTTGTAAAGAGAAAGAGAGAGAGAGTACCATCTCTTTTTCACAAATGAAATACCATAGGAGTTAATTATGTTGTCATCCACCTAAAAATGTAAACCTCTCATTTCCTACCTCCGACATGTATTTACCCAAGACAATTTAGTTATTTATCAAAACCATTCCTTTATTTTGAGAAGTATGCTGTGCTGCCTTGGGCAAAATGAACATACCCATATTGTAAAAAAGAGAATGTAGCATCCCTTTTTCAAACATGTAAAACCATAGGAGTTAACTATATCGTCATCAACGTGAAAATGTACACATCCTGGTTCCTACCTCCGAAATGTATGTTTCCAAGAAGGTTAATTATTTATCAAATTCATTTCTTTTTTGTGAGACGTATCTTGTGCTGCCTGGGCCAAAGTAACCAACACCCCCCCCCCCCCCCCCCCCTTTATTATAATATAAAAAAAACTATCTCCTTTCTTGTTTTTTTTTTTTTTTTTTTTGCCGGATTGTTTGATTTGATTTGATATTTATATCACGCTGGTATCGATGTCACTCTAGCTTGCTCACTGCGCTCTGGTCCTCCGAAAACTATTTAAACAAAAAAAGTTTTTAATTGTTTCTTAAATGATGTTTTATCCCTTTCAATTCCCCTCAAAGATTGAGGCTAACTGTTCCATAATTTTGGCGCTATCGCTTCAAAAGTGCGCACACCGTAAGACTTTTTTATGTGTTCATCCACTCTAGTAAAACTCAGTAAGTACTGTGTTGAAGACTGCAGGCTGCTCAGAGGTACATGTTTATAAATCAGTTCATTGAGATATTCTGGTGCTGAACCATCTATGCAGCTGTACGCCAGGGACAGAATTTTGTGGTTAATGTAGTCCCTTCCATACCCAAACTAAAATAATGTGCACTACATTTTTCGTTCTTTTTTGTTTTAGTTATAAGTGGATTAGTCAATGCTATTTAGTTATGAAGTTGCGATGCACTGATTGACTTAAACCGGATTTTCTTATTAGAATTATATTTAAAGGTGAGTTTTTAATCGTTTTGAATGTAATTGAAGTATATTTATTTAATCAAAAACAGGAAAAACTTTTTAAATGTAAAAATATACAAAGCAAAAATGTGTGCGTGTTTTATTAACAATTTAAAAAACAATCAATTTTATTTGATTAGATCTACATCTTTAAAATCGGACCGTTTTTTGAAACACAAAATTATGACTAAATCATAAGGTAAGGAGATTACAATTATTAATTTTACTTTTAAGAAGGGAAAAAACTTAATCAGTTTTGTCATGCGAGGTTATTAAATTTAAAGAAACCTAAGAGTTTTGGCGAAATATGCTATTCGCGCTATGACGTCATCTGCATGATTATTTAGAAAAAATTAATTTTAATTTTAATTCGCAATATTAACAACGTACTAAAAGACGCACTAAAATCGACTGATGCTTGGGTTTTCCCGATAATGTGATTACGGTGTTAATCTTTAATCATGATTTTTTAATTATTTTTCATAGCTTTCAAACACATATAAAAGGTTTAAAATAGTTCCTTAGATGATACTTTAAATGTATTGGTAATTTTAATAATAATACTTAAACTTTTACTAAAATAAAAGAGGATTTAGAATGTTTTTTGCGCATTTAAATGTATTCAATTTCAATTTCCTTAAAATAATAGAAAATAACTATGATTCTTTTGAGGAAACCGAATGCACTTAAAAAGTATATCCCTTTNTATATATATATATATATATATATATATATATATAGATTATCTATATAGATAATAAATGACCAGATTTTAACGGAATAAAAATGGTATATCTGTCGCGATGATTTCTAACTGCCATTAAAATAACTATGCACTATTCCAAACTATATAAAGCAGTATATATGTAATGATATTTACGTTTCTATCATCAGTAAGTTTTGAGAAGTATTTATCTGCTGTATATTATACGCCTACCCTACTCCTTCATGCGCCAAAAGTTCTTCTATTTTTACTTCTAAACATGACCTTAAATTACTCATTTTAAATTATCACTAAGTATATCACTTTTGAAACTAAAGAAATTGATGAAGGGACGATTTCTACGCTAGAAAAATTTTTTTAGTTTGATCCCTTTCCTTTCTCTTGAATTAGAACATTTTTTTTAAAAATTCGTTAAAAATCAATATCTTAAATTTACAACAACAACTCTATATATGATATATGCGTATTTTATTTTAAAATAATTTTTATATATTGATATCTTTATCAAAAATTTAAGCACAATTTTTCCTTGTTTTTTAATTATACATTATCAGAAAATCGTAAAACAAAGAATTATTTCATCTGAAGAAGAAACTCGCAACCATTTTTCCCACCAATAACAGACTTGAGTGTCCTTTTAAAAAATTGTTATTCTCATAAAAATACACACCAACTATACTTTTTGCAATCTTTCAAGTGTTTTTAAATGAATGGGTTTTGAATTGATGGGTATACTTATAGAAATGTAGCCTACCCATTTTTTAAACGGAAATTGATTTTCTTAATTGGTAAAAATATGTTAATTTGTTAAAAGCGAATGTAACATCTCTTTTTTTACGAACGTAATACCAAAGGATTTATTTATATTGTAATCCGCGTAAAAAAATATACATATTATTCTTACTTACCTCCGACATGTAAGTACCCAAGAAGATTCATTACTTGACAAATTTAATTATATATTTTGAGACGTATCTTGTGCTTCCTGGGGCAAATTGAACAACACCCTTCCCCCCTTAGATTTCATAGTCTTTCACAGCTTTTGCAAAATGAAAAAAAAATTAAAAAGAAGAAGAACTTAGCTTTTTATTAATTAATATCTTTTTTTAAATTTAAAAGCCGTTTTTAATTATGTTTTTTTCCTTGTTTTTCGCATGGTTGAGTTATAGAGATGACTTTTGAAATGTCCTCGAGAAGGAAACCTTCTTATTTTGTCTTTACTTTTCCTAAACAGTGTCTTGGGAAATCGTTTTGGCTCGACCCAGCGGTTATCTCGGAAACGTATTTGACATAGGTTAATGCTTTGGGCATGTGACTTGTTCATGAATAAATTATACAATCTGGACTTACAATTTGTATAATATTTGAGCTTGTGGTTTACTACTTGTTACACTACAAATAACGACATTGTACACAACTGACATTTTTTGGAAACATGATTTAGCTCAAGAAATTTTCACATTATGATATTAATAGTTTGTTTTTCTTTTTTTTAAATTTATGTAATTTTACATTTGTGTTCTGTCGAGAACAGACATTCTGCTTATTCCAATCTACCATTTATTTTTATTGTTTTGTCCCATAATTGTAATAGCAATTGCGTTGCTCATGGTTACTTTAAATTGAACAGTAGCTATGAGCATAATTAAGTAGGGCCATGTCATTTTGGTTTATTTTAATATTCACATCACTGCCAAATAATTTGTAGAATTAAAAAAATGAAAAAAGTTATTACATTATTTTTAAAAAAAACAACTTTCAACAAAATATATTTTTTAAAATATTCTTCTTAAAATGTGTTACGCAAATTATAGACTGTGCATTGTTGAAGATAACTTAAATAATTTTTTAAAATTGTATTTTCAAGATTATAATGTTTAGATATTTCACTACCAGCCACACAAATGCTTTCGTCTTGGAGATTATCATCTTACTAAGGTCCTTAGTATGATTGTATTAGTTTAATTCTTAAAATCTATAAACCCTTTTCTCTTAAAAACACTTTGATAGACTTTCCTCTCCTTTTTTTCGTTTAAGAAGTATTTCCGTTGATGGTATTCTCTTCGTTGGACTAAAATAAAACACGGCGTTAGACCGTAACACCAATGTGTTTCTCAGTGACGCCTCTCAACCATTCCCCCACCTTCGCAACTGGATGATAGTTCATCAATTACTAATCAATGCTGGCCATTTTAAACATCGGCTTGTTGCTAGTTCTGAATCTGTCTACCATCACCCAGATAGTTTTTCATGCCAATTTTGGCTAGCTATTTTATGGTTAAGATTGTAATTGGGATGAATAAAGAAAGAGAGTGAAGACACGACTGAAAATTTTGTCCACGCCAGCACAATGTTATTTCATTGGATATGATCAAGTTAACGTTGATAATTTCACTAATCTTCGATATCTTAATACAGAGGACAAAAGTCATTTATTTTCACATCTCACTAGAAAAACAAAGACAAGCTATGACTTGCAAATCGTTATTGTGAGAAACATAAGCCTGTACATTTTGATTGTTTAATTTGAGGATTGTTTTATATAATCGGAAAGTGCAAGACATTTCCAATATAAAATTATAACCGTTTTACAGTATTTAATTTCTTTGTTACATTTTTTAAAATAATGTGTATAATTAACACAATTTTTGTTTTACAGTCCCAAGAAAAAATGTCAATTGAAGATGCATTTGTGACTTTTTTAGTTTGTTCATGTTTGCACCAGACCCCCAAATCGTTAATCTAGCTCTGAATACACACTCATCATATTTAGAGAACTTGTTTATCTGGAAGAAGGTTATCACAATTTTTATGTAAAAAAAGTAACGAGTGACGACTAAGTTGCGGTAGTTATTAAGATTCTCTGAGAGGAGGCGTTTTCCTTGCTCGTTTAAAGGACACGTTGCTATTTTCTGCTCTCAGACATGTCATAACTACATTAATCTCTCTTTGATAGACTACGATTCTAAATGTACCCCCACCACGTCACGTGTCCTTACCTCCGCCACTGATTCCAAACATTCTATTTTAAAGTCATCTTGAAGCAAAATTTATTCACGCACCTAATGAATAATTTATTGCGGGAAATCGTATGATGTTGTGATTAGTTGGAAAACCCCCCAGGATCAGGAATAGGCTTTTTTTAGCATTTGGAAATGTCAATAATTGTAGGAAATTTCAGATAGAATCATATAGAAAGATTCTTATCTGATTAGAATGGCAGAGAGCATTGCTAACGAAATTACATTTTTGCTTCATTGTTTTGTATCTTACTTCCTGCTTAGGAGTGAGGTTAATAGCATAAAACCTACTTAATTAAGTAAACAAATGCACCAAAGTAACATTGTGTTGTTTAGTGGCTCTAAACATTACCATTTAAACACTGCTGTCTGATTAGACGTGTGCTAATCATCACGTATTTTACATTGTAGATCATTTATGTACGTTCTGTTGGAAACGTTTGAGTACGGGGAGCGAAGGGGTGGGCTAGCAACGGGCTGCATTTTTACATGAGTTTGAGTACAGTGTGAACCCCAGAAGACAATATACACTGGAGCTTTTCCCATTGGTTTTTACAAGTTGGGAATAGAAAAGCCTAAAAGTCTATTTTAAAGGATAGTGTCTTCGAAATTCTTCCAGTCTGAATTCCAAATGTATGTAGGGTTGATGTTGCTATTTCAGTGGTCATCAGATTTCAGAGATGACATAATTGCTAAAAGCTCAATCATGACTCCAAAGGTCCAAAAGTCATGTAAAATGTGTTATTCTAATGATCAAGGCAGGGCAAATGTCTAGAAGGTAGCAAACCATCCAATAAAGTTTTTGAACAACTTTATACCTGGAGAAATGCCTTTTGACAGACTTAACTTGAAAGTTTGTACAGTGGATATATTGCAACCAAACCTAGACTTAACAAGAACTCTTTGTAATTGCACCCGAATGGTCGTCAAGCCAGAAATGTCAACAGTAATTTACTGTGAAATCTTGACCGTATCTTTTACAGGTACGAAGATATTTAATTTAAGAGGCATTCTGGTAACCTTTTTGACTGAAATGCCCTTTGAATTAAGAAGAAAACAATTTCAACTGAGACTTCATTTTGCTATGACCATTAACATAATGAGAAAATATGAATTTAAGTGCTCTTTTTAACATCGCCAGTATTCAGTCATGTTAAAATTTATGCTGTAGTTTAAAAACAAAGTATTTTCAGAAAGTTAGTGTAAATGTCTTAGGAACGGACCAGCAAGACAACTTAAAGAAATACAAAAGAGTTTACACCAAAAATATTGTCTATAAATAATTTCTTAACTAAACTAAAACTAAAACTTTAAGGAAAATCCTGGCATTATCAATAAGAAACCAATACATTTGCTGGCCACCCTAGCATATAATGGGTATTACATCTATTTTTATAAACAAATGTGTATATATAAATATATATATTTGTGTAAATAAATAAATAAATATATATATATATAAATATATATATATATATATACATATATATATATATATACTATAATCAAACGCGGCGCATATCGGCGCATATCAAATAATTAGCCTTTGACACTGCATGTTAATAAAGTATCTATGTTTTAACTGGATTGTTTTACAGTTTATTGTTTTCCCTTGTATTTACACAAGTGTCCCATTTCCTGAGCATGTGTTATTTATTTATTTAGGCATTTTTATATAGCGCTTACCATGAAGCTCTAAGCGCTTTACAATTATTAAAAACATGTTAACTAAGTAAAATAAAAATGAGACACTAGGACAGCAACTACCATACTATAGAAACAACGAAAATGGCTACAAAACGAGGACACTTTGACACGTTGTTACAAAAATAATTGTAAAATACATTTTCTGTGACTATTAGAATGATGGGTTTTATGGAAATTAATGCTGTACTGTAGTAGGTTGGCTCGGAAAATGTTATATTTTTATTATGTAAATCATATTTATTGCCCATTTTTTTAGAAGCATACGATTCTAAGAAAATAAGCTAAAAAAATTCTTTATAATTTTAAACATTAATTTAATTTTTGATGTTTGTCCATTCCTTTTAAAACCATTTTCTACTTTTAATTATATTTGCTAAAGTAATAAATTAACAATTTTTAACACATTATTAAACGTTACTTCTGTTTCACAGTGGCTTAATGCAGCCAAACAATGACCTTGTTCTATTCTCTTCTAAAATTCTATACTAACCAACCTCTTTAAAGATGAACATCCTTAATGGTAAACAGAATTAACAACTCAACATTTACTGGATCCAACATTAAAATTATTTCCCATAACCATCTTAAACGGCAAGCCATATTCCGTCTGATGCAAGCTTCCAATTTTAACCTTAATCACTATAAAATCAATACCCTACTCAGCCTCACTAGTTTCATTAAAACATGACCCCCTCAAAGTAGCATAACCCACTAATTCACACGCTTCACCTCCGAAACACATCATTTACATTACCCTTCAAAATTTCCCCATCTTAAGTTCAACAGCAAGTTACTCAGATTGTGTCCTTCACTTTCACTATTGTTCAGCACAGAAATGTCAAAGTCTAGTATGTACGGTAAATACTTTTTCGGAATATCACGATTTTAAGTTAATACCGGATCTCTCGCCCATCTAACACACGTTGCATTCTTTAACATTACCTGCCAAACTCATAAAATACATTTTTCTGATCACAACAACATTTTACTCATTATTGTTATACATTGGTAGTTTTCTTGCACAAACATCTACTTTTGTCCTGAAACCGACTTTAAATGGATACTTGTTTTCAGCTTACTTGAAAAAAATACTTTTAAAAACTATGCAATGCAGAATACATTTTAATTTTGATCAAAAGAAAGAAAGAAAAACATATTTAACCATAAAAATGACATTGCCCATTAATTAAAATGATCTTTTCAAAAGGTTCTTTCTGCACACAAATCCATCGACTTTGTCAAATTGAAGAAATTTTGTGCAGAAAATATACTTTATTTGAACCCTTTAGCTTTATGGAGTGCTCAACTACAATTTAGCTGACCAACTTAGCATAATACATTTTTTTAAAAATGGAAACATTTTGTTCTACTTCATAGTGCGTTTAAACTCATATTTGAGATTTTTTTAAATTACTTTTTTTAAAAATTAAATTTTAAAAATGTAAAATGTGTATGTTTTTTGCAAAAGTTTTATAGCACCATGTATGTTTTTTCGTTTCCATAGATGTGAATTTGGTGTGGAGAGTTATGTGCATTCTCTTTCACTCCTCGTCCAGACTAGAAATTTCAGCGGGACAATAATCAATAGAAATCCTTGACCATATTTAATTAGTTATCATTCAGAGGGATACATAAAAAGACACTGCCTTTTAAACACACACACACATACTAACTATTAACAGACTGAATGTTTACTGCGGATACTTGCTGTGTATGCCATAGAGTTGATACATATTTAGATGACTTTATAACTTTATATTCTCCTATATCATCGTACTTCAAGATAAATGACTTTATGTAGCAAAGTTTGTGTTTTTTGGTGGTTTTTTTGTGTTTTTTTTTTTAAGGAGGACTCATTAATATGTTGCCATAAAATAAATATCAATAATGTTAATGGTGTTTTATTTTCAAATAATATTTTGTGCGTATTTCTTTCAATATTTGTGTATTTTATTAGTTAATTTAATACATACTGTTATGTTAACAAATTGTTAATATGTTAGAAGCCCACTTGAAAAAGGTACTAAGTCCAACCAAACTCATTTTTCAGGAAAGTGAATGTTGTGTTACAACTTAACTAGCATTTTGAAGAATAATCTACATTTTCTATTTAAAGGCATTAAGAGCCTTCTGAACGTTAAGATGAGAGATTCAAAATGTTTATTTTAGGCAAGAGATTAAGAAAAGATTTAGAAAAAATGAATTAATTCATTTTTTTTTCAAAAAATGAACTTAGTACCATTTGCAACAGGGCTCCTTCGTGACACATAGCCTAAAAACACGAACTTTTCTTAATTTATAGTGAAGGTAATTTATAGTAAATCCTGGCAACTTGTTTATGTGCATTTAATAAGTTAAATTTTAAAAATAACATATTTTGTTTATAGTCATTTCAACTATAAAATTTATTAAAATGTTACGTGTTTTTTTTTAAAATAATATTTTTGTCGTTTGGGAAATTTACGAATAAATCTTCCGCCCCCAAACAGCGATTAACTAATAACATATCATAGGGATAGGCTGATTCTTTTGTTTTTAACTTCCTGCTAATGTTTAACTGTCAGGCCCTGCTCATTTAAAAAAAAAAATTAAATTATTCATTAACATTGCATTGTCTTTTTAAGTGGTTCTTAGCAGATGCGCTATACATGATAATGGTATATAATTTATCCTGATTTTCGTTACGCCTCTAGTACTTGACTGTGACGACAAGCAGTTAGCATTATTTACTAGACATCAGGGGATTGAAGATGTTTCTTTATCTCATTCCTTGACTTTTTTTATTCAACGCTTAACTCTTTATAAATGATATGTCCTTGTCTAATGCATAGAGAAACATATGTCATTTTATCACTTTGTCTTTTATTTGTGTGTGTTTAATTTTTTTCTATACTCGTTCTCAGCTGCCTTTCTGGGAATAGACCCATAGATACAGGACAAAGGATTAAGCTGATATTCTACAAATACGACCAACAAATCTCAAGACCCTAGCCGGTAATATTTATGAAACCGATGTAGGTCTTTTGCTAAAAATGAATTTGTATAATTTTAAAAAAAAATCCAATTATCTGAAACTTACTCTATCAAAAATTAATTAAAAGTAACTTATCATTCATTATTTGGAAAAGTATTTGACTTAAATATACAAATTTCTATTTTGGTATCGAAATAATAAATTTATAGTTCCATTTGTAGGCTAATATTAGAGAATTAACCTACTGAATGCTTCACATATTAAGAAAAGCGCAATATTCTTGAAATCATTATTATGTGACTAAAATTGTTTTAGCCTTGACTTAATAAAAAATTCAATACATCTTGTTTGCAATGAATAATTCTTTCCTGAGGCGAACAATAAAATAACCAAAAAAAAACTAAAACGTGACAATAAAATGCATTAGTTTTAAATTGTTATGCAAAATCCGCCTTAAATTTATTTGATCTGAACAAAAATGATTGAATATGATCAATAGATTATCCAAAATATTTATACATATATGAATATTGTTTTTGTTTTTTTTTAAATTCTACTGATGTAGGCATTCCAAAACGTTTACCTTTATTTTTAGTGTCACTATAATTAAAGCTAAACATCTACAGCTTTATTTCATCAATAACAAAAAATACTACTCCAATTTTAATGATATTAAGATTACGAGGCATTTTTAATATAAAAAGCTTTTAAAAACAATATGTTATAATTTATGTCTTTAAAAATTTGAAGAAAAAGATATATTTTTCATTCCTTAAGGGTCTTCTTCTTCCTATATTTGAGGGGCCCGCGATCAATTTGTTGATCATTCTGGCTCCTGGTTTAAATGCAGAGTTTGTCTTCTCTTAGATGGATCCACCCCGTCTATCATCATAAATATATTTTTTTTAAATATCAAAATGTAAAAAAAAATAAAATTTTGGAGGCGTTTGCAGTCCATTTAATTATAAATAGTAAGTTTTAAACATTAGATATATATTTTTTTTTTCTTACAGAAAGTTTAAATACAAACAGTGGAGTTATCCTGGGTTTTAAATACATTTCTTTTATAATGCAAGAAAAAATTGTGACCCGTTTGTTGATTGCGACTTTGTCATGTCGTTTTTTATTTGGTCACTATGGTAAGTTGTTTCACGTTCTTTCTAATGAAAACCTTATTTTATTTCAGTTTGCATAGTTCATATTTAAAACACTTTATTTTAGTAATTAATTTCTTATCCAAATGTCAAGTAATATAAAAACTATATACAATAAATTAACATATTTAAACGGTCAAAACATTATTGAAACACTTAAATTTTAAAGATTTAAAACCATTAAAAAGTTATTTAAGGTTAAAATGAAATCAGAATATATCAGCTAAAAAGAAATTGCTAAACTCAATATTGGAAATACGTTTTAACATTTCATTCTTGTAATAATTACGTTTTTGTTTTGTTCTTTTGTTTTTTTAAGCGGCGATGTGTCAAGTGTTGTCATGTGATCCATCAGAAATTGGGGGCAACCATCAGGTTGTCTTCAAAGTAAACACAAGTTGCAACGCTGACATCCCTAGAATTGAATCCAGTGATGGCGTTTTAGCAACTTGTCCAAATTACACTATTTCAAGGAAAAATAAAAAAAAATATAACTTGACTTTATTAAATACGCCTGATGAACTTACATTAACATTGCATATATATAATGTATCCATGATCAACACGGACAGTGCACAAGGGTTTCAATTACATGATAGTATTAATAAAACCAATAAAAACTGTACTCTTTCTGTTTATCGTAAGTACAGTGTTGTTAAAGTGATTTCATGCCATAGGTTTACATTTATTGTGATAACAGTTATTGTCAGTTAATAACTAATGTAAATTAAAGAATTATTTTTTTAATATTTTTGTCATTTCAGTAAAAGCCAAAGAATTGAACTGCAATACAAATATAACAAAAGATGAAATTACAGTGGAGTGTTTTAGTTCAAAAATGTATCCTGATGGTGATTGTGTATTTGATACCAATCTTAAAATGGTACGTTTCAAAATGAATCTAAACCTCTGCACATTTAAAACACAGAAGTACAAAAATGAAATGTTTTATTCGTTTTGTGTACATTTTTTAAGAGACGCAATTTAATACGAGAATATTTAATACAAAATATTCAAAATTTAAACTTTAATTTGTTCAGTAAAAATGCTTAAATGTAGTAAAAAAATATAAATTATTATATATTTTTTAAACTTGTTAACTATTTTCAGGGCACATATGAAACCAACGTTACTACGATCAATGATATCACGCAAATGAACGATGTCTACTTCTTTAAACATTGCGCACTTTCAATTCGCGTTGCTAATTTAACACACCAGAAAATAGCCGTAAACGTTACGGTCTATCCAAAGGTAAAGGGCGATACCAATGACAAAATCACATACGGAACGATGACATCAAACTTTGTCAATGTAGGTTAGTAGGACTCTTAAAAAATTTCCAATTTCTTTTTTGTCTACGTATCCAAACCACTTTGCGTCAACTATTTTATTGTCGAATGTCGATTATCCTGATTGGGACCTTGGTGCAAATCGGATAACAATCACCTGTTAAAGAAGTTAGTGCATTGTACATAGTATATCCTTAGCGTATACACGCGCTTTAATTTGCAGTGTATATTTTACCTTAATGGTCACGCTGTATCCGGTTCTGATGATTAATGTTAAAAAAAAAGTACGGAGAGGATTTTAAAATAATATTTTGTGTTTTTAAAAAAAACAAAAAACAACTTAATATTAAAATAAATGAATGTCGCTTAAAAAATAATCGGATGCCACATTATATTGGACAGCATGTATTTTACGATATATATTTTAATTATCACGTATGTTGGTTGCATTGTCCCAGTTATGTAACTGCATGTTATACTTTTAGAAATCATCTGAAATTTATAAATATGTTCGGAATTGATTTTCAGTGTATATTATATGAGAGTTCATTAAAACATGCTAACTGCGTACGATAATAAAAAAGACGTAAAGTTCAGATTATTGACGTTTTCGATAATCAGAGTTCAAAACATGAAAACATTGCCGTAAAAAGCTTGGATATATTTTTTGTTTAATATTAATTAATATGTCTACTATGACTAGCATAACTTATAGCATATACATTATAATTTTATAAGCATATTTAAATGTTTGTGTATATAAAAATTATTTAAAAACTTTTTTATGGTATAAATGCAGAGAGTCCATCTGTAAGTATAAGAAACTGCCCGTCTACTGTGAAAGAAGGAATGCATGTAAATTGTCATTGTGAACGAGCCGACTCAAGTAACGTGGAGGCTGCTATTTATTGGTTTGACAACGTTACACATGAAAATGTTAGTGAAGGAAATGTCTCATTTATTGTAAACAGAGATCTTAAAGGTAATACAGTACAATGTATAAGTAAACATGCTGCGTGTTAGATGGGTTGACTGACTTGACAATGCGTTCCTCCGCCAGCTTCTTTCCAAAGACTTTCATGCCCCTATCATTTAGAAACTCTCAATAAGGCCTAACAAAACTCTCCCAAATAATTGACTTACCCTTCTGAACTATTTGCCTAACAGTAACATCTCTGACGGCGCAGTCGACCTAAAACATCACCTAAATGTCTCAGAATTAATTTTCCTCCCAATTAACATTTAGCTCTTTTCACCTTCGTAACTACCTAACCCAGATTATAGCAATTTCACCCCAAGTATAAAGACGGTACTTCTTTATTATCTCTACGTTAAGCTCCAATATGTTTTGCAAAAAAATAAGGAGATTTTATTCCCCATTAAAAAAATTAAGAAATTAAAGGAGGAAATGGCAGGCAATTTTATAGCGGGACTAAATTTGCATGTCTGCTTATCGTAAACAAAACTTATGTCTGTTTAACTTGTAGAAGCATGCACGACGTCATGACTATTTGAGTTTTCCTTGAATTACTAGCATTAATTCGCAAATGAGCTGATGTGCATATATATATANTATATATATATATATATATATATATATATATATATATATATAAATTCGGATCATTTAATATATTCAAACCACAAGTCATTGATTTGTTAAGGGTTAGTCCTAGATAGACAAATGCTGCTTTACATCGGCAATGATATTTCTTTGCTAGAAAACGCATTCTTATGCATTCACTGATCAAAAAGTTATTGTTTTACTTTATTTGTTGCCCTAACAATAATTTTTATGAAGATGTTGTGATTTGTCGGAGGTTTAGGGTCTAAAGAGATAATGTAATATGGAATTGACAGAAGGGGTGAGATGGAAAAAAGTACAGAAACTAAATGAATTTTTATTCATTTGCATGGAAATTTTGTACTGATGAAAACTTTCGTTAAAGAGTTTAAAATGGGTTATGTATTTAAAAAAAAATGCTATACTTGACTGTTCTATAATTTACGAGCTTTTATTTATTATAAATCTAAAGGGAACATATTTAAGATTGTTAAGGGGGTGGAATATATAGAATTTGTAAAACTCTGGAACATCCTCGGTTTTCATGCCGCTCATTCACGAAAACTATAAAAACGAAATACTGCTTAATCATAATTCTTGAAAATATAAAATTAAGATGACCGATATATCAGCCCCTCAGAAAACGTACCCTCTCAACATTGTGTGGGCTTCGGGGGGCGGGGGAATGATTAAGTAATTCGGGATGCCAAACTGTGTGAGAAGGGATGATATGGTGCTGCGCTGAAACATATGAAAGGGCGTACGAGTGGGAAGGCATCTGAGAGAGTTGTGAAAAGGATTAGTGAAACCGCCATTTATATTATGGATTTAAAATTAAGGGAGTATGATACAAGTGAAGGGATGAAGGTAGGATTTGTTTTGTTTTCAGTTGACGGTAAATCTAGTGGCGAGATAACATGGAATAATCAGTGTAGTTTCTAGAGGAAGAAATTAATGAAATTAAAGTCGACATTTTTAGGATTTGTAGAGGATGGGTGACTTACTTTACTTTGTAAATATTTCCATTTTCAAGCACTGTATTATTGTCAGTCAGTCAACATTTTTGGATGGAGAAGTGGACCTGTTTTATATCAGCCAAAAATTGCCTGTGAGTATTTATAAAAATGTTTTTATAGTATGTGTATAATTTTATGCTACATTTATCACATATTTTAATATAGTATTCTGTAATTATCTTACAATCTTGAAAAAATGTATCTGCTTATATAAACAAATATACTATTCTTTCTATATTCTATCATACCTTGCGGTCACAAAATGTGTCATAGTAGCCGAAGAACTTGAGTACTATACGAGTTATTTGATTAATCTCAGCTGGGCTTTAATCACACCTCTTTAACCTACATACGCTTTTGTTGTGTTTGTTTGTTGTAATTATTTATGTCCTGGATTTTAAATGTATTTATTGGAAATGTAGTAAATCTTCTAAGGAATAGTTTTAAATAAATCATTCTTATTTCTGCGCATAAGAGCCTTGTGACGCTAAAAACTACTTACGTTAAATAAGTGCATATATGTATAGCTTGACGCTGATATTCTGCATTTTTTTATTACTAGTGAGAACCCGGCATACGTTGTAATGCCACTCAAAGAAATAAAGTGTTTGCATTTGGTTTCTTCAAGACCTTTTAAATAAACAAAGTTTTTCTTGTTTTCCGTCTGGTACATACACGAATGAATCAGAAGGTTTTCCGAACGCGATAGCAGGCTACGAATATCTGTCCATAGAAGAAGCATGGGTTTTCCAAATTTAGTCCGCAAACTTGTAGCGATTGTCGATGTATTTTGTAGATAGTCATTGCAAACGCCTGTCGCACCGTAAAATGCAGACGTTTGAATTCAAATGGCATATCTGTTGGAATCATTGGGATGCGTGACAAAAGTACATCACCTCCTTTAAATTTTACATTTAAATTAGTAGCTTCAGCTTCAATGGTATTTTTCAAGATGTTTTTCACTGAAACTTGTTACCGTTGTAAAGTCATGGCTGATTTTTGTTTCATTAAAAAATGATAGGCACGCCAACTTTCAGTGTTAAAACGTGCAATGGAATGCTTGGCAAATCAAGTGATTGGATAATTGACAACTTCGTCTTAATTCAAAACCGAATCAATGAATTTATATGTTGTCATTTCGCTTGGGATTTCATTTTTAATGCTTAAGTTGATTGCATTGATATCGTTGTTTTTGGTTGCTAAAATAGCACGTGCATTGATCCGCTGATGATTTTTGTGATTATGTGCATTATTTCGAAAACCCTTATCTGTGAATTCGTTGGTGGTAGCTGTAATTTTAATGAAGTTATAGGCATTGTAAAACATTGGTGGATTCATCACTTGCCATTTTCCCATTCCCAATGTCCAACAATTGTTTTGCAAAACGTTCAGTGGATGCATCATCATGTACTTGTGTACGCATAATGGTATTCAAAGTCAATTTCTGTAAATGTTGCCATAAAAATGATGATTTGAGACATGCATTTAATTCACCAGCAGCTGTTAAGGCCACCATCCAAAAGAGTTGCTGCAATTCCAGATGATGCGACAGAGAGTGCAATATTTTTTTGTTAGCATATTGTTGCCAAAATAATTGAAATTAGGAACGTTTTTCCTGTGCCTCCGAGCGCAGCTAGGAAATATAGTCCACCGCTTTGACTGGTAATTGCATGCATAATTCTGTCATACACTATGAGTTGTTCTGCAATCAATTCCAGAAGATTCATCTGAAAATTGTAACTTATTCTTCGAAATCAAAGAGCGTTTCTTGTTGCAAATCACGATTAAAAAGCTTGTTTTCAGATCGATTTGGAGAAGTCATTCGCAACTCTACCAATGCTTGGTTAGAGATTTCCTCAATCGAATCTAATACCTCATTAAACACGTTTGGTGTAAATTTAATGACCAGATTTTGATTCGTTTGCATTCAAACGATGGAAGATGTCTTTACTCATGTCGTCTTTGTATTTCTCCCAAAGATCTTTTGGATTGGATGGGAAGCACGTTTTCAATATGATTGCAAACAAAGTGCGTATTTGCAGTGGTTGAGCAATATTCGATGCATCAGAGAGTGAAATGCCCCAATGAGCATCGTTTTCCAAAAAATTTAATTCTTGACAAGCTTCACGGTAAGTGGCACATACTTGATCGTTTACTGTTCTCAGTTCTTGGAAGGATATTGACCCAAATAAGTTGATTAACAGTAATCGCAAGTAAAAGCATTCTACATTGTTTGGGTGAACACTGTACAGACAGCCTAATGCGTCGGCAAAATATAAATTGGGGTGTTCTTCAAATGCTTTACCCTGTTTACGACGTTAAAAACTTTTCGCTGATGAATTCCATGTGTAATATGTTGCCACTTCAGAGTAAAGTAGCGTCTTTGCAAAAAGATCATTCCGACACAATGAGAAAAATTCAGTTAACGTTGTTGAAGGAGCTAAGACTTCTCTTGCACGTAGATTTTCTGTTGTAAGGTACACTCGCTGTACGTTTTCAAAATGCACTGCCAAATGAACAACTGTTGGATGGATTCAGGGATTGGAAATGATAAAATGCGCCATACCACTTCATTGTTATTAATGTAGCGTCCAAGTTGATACTGGTAGACTTCATCGATTGATCCAGATATTTTTTCCACTCCAAAAACTACCATATCGCTTGCTTTTTAACATATTTGCAAATGTACTTGATCGATTTTACAGAATTGCAATACTCTACTCTAAGTGTGCTTTGAACGTTTTCGAGAGTTACGAGAGTCAATACGGTAGAACCCAAAGATTATCGACTTTAACATCATTGTTTCGTACTTTTAAAGTGATTGATTTGCCACCATCTTCAGTTGATCGTCGACGAAACGGTGAATAGCCATCATTGCCAGTGGTAGTTTCCGCGATTAAATCTCTTGGGTATCGTTTTGTGCATTTCCAATCTGACATGCATAATAAATTTTTGTTGAGTAAGCAACATGGACCATGAATAAGGTTTTTGGTGACGATTTTTAATAAGTATTGATCAATTTTGACATCTGGTATTACTGCAGAAAAGATTTTATCAATTTGATCAGGTTTGACTTTTTCGATCAACCAATTTAAAATGTGTGCATGTGGCAATCCTCTTTTTTGCCATTCAACGGAATACATCCTACAACGCGCCTCTCCAAAAACATGATACTTGACAATAAAATCTATCGAAGATTTCAATTTCTCTTTGAACACACGCGGAATAATATCGTTACGATCTGATGATGATTGTCCAGTTAACAAAAGTTCTTGTATTTTCCCCCACTTTGGGATGCATGTAAATATAATAAAAATATCTCTGTGCGGCCATCTGCGCGAACATATGTCATTGCATCTTGTGCGATTTAATGCATGAGACGTGGACTTCCAGTAAATGTCGCAGGTAGTATAACATTTTCCCCCAATTTAATTGGATTCACATTACCTTCATTCACAATTGCATCACGTAAATGAATGTACTCTTAGGAGCGCAACTTGCTTTGATTTAATCGAATGTAGAGGAGTCGTTCTGTTTCAATTTTTGCATACATATCAACAATTTATTGATTGAACCATTGTCGACATTTCAAGATATGATTTTCGGCTCTCCGACGGATCATCAGTCGATATGAATAGTATTTCATGGCACTGACTTTCTTATTCGATTCCTCAACTTTCTTTTGATTTCTCAATTTGATATTAAAAGGATATCCATCTTTTCCTTGCCAAAATAAAATAGGATATTGCCATCCACCGTATGAGTGATGAGTTTCGTAGACTCGCTGAACATCGCCACTTCTGCAATGAAGAATTATATCACGTGAGTTAAATTCTTCACCAAGTATAACAATCACCATTTCATCAATTGTTGGTGAATTGTATTGTCTGTCGTCTTGGCGGACAGGTGTTTTGTCTGCGCTATCTATGACTTTGTAGTCATCAGTCGGCATATTTTCAATTGCAATTCTAAACATTGGGATTAATTCGTTGTGTTGCAAAAATAACGTTTGCAATGCAAAGACGATTTCTCGTATAGTGTCCGTATTGATATGACAACGTTGATCGATTTGTTCATCAGTATTCCCCATGAAATAAATTTGAATGAATTTGTGATCTGTGTTTGGCATTGGCATCAGAGATCCTGCACGATGATAAATTTGGCCTTGCACTTTAAATGTTGGAATGTAATTCTCACGCATGACATTTTTTGTACCGAACAATGTCATTTGGAAACATGAATTGTGCTTGCGTATGTTTGCCAAGAAATGTTTTGATTGGCTTGTGTCACCTGATACCAACGTTGATAATGGTCCTGGTGGTGAATATAATTCTTGCAATTTCACTTTCCGAACCGCGCAGCAAATTCCCAGTGTTTCATTCTTAAATTTGAGGGCACTACAATTCACTCATAATTGATCCATTTTTCAAATAACCACACTTGGATGAATACTTTAATCATGATTAGCATCGTAATGGAATGCACTAAGATTTAAATCAGCCTGTAGTGTTCGTCTGGATCGAGCAGTACGTACTCTATCGGAATCCAGTCTTGTTTCTCACTGCTCGACATTTTTCAGACAAACGGGCTTCAGCATTGCTTACTCGGCCGATTTTGAGTCTTGATTTCCGTTGCTCGACTGTTTCAGACGAACGAGTTTGAGCAATGCGTACTTGAGCGGTTTCCTGTCCTGCTTCCCGTCGCTCGACTGTTTCAGATGAACAGGTTTGAGCATTGTGTACTCGAGCATTTTCCAATCTTGTTTCTCGTTGCTCAAATGTTTCCCAAGCTCGTGATATTTTGTTATTTCGTACTTTAGGTCTAGAAAAACCAATAGCTTTTCGTTTGGTGGCACAATTGAATTGTCAGAGTAGTTATTGCTTTGTTGCAAATATTACAAATGCATGTGATATCTGTTCTTAGCAATGGTATTACATAATTAACACAACTTGTTAGGTCACACACAAAATGAAATATCGCTGTTTGTATTTGATTCAATTAATTTACAATATCTCTAACTTGAATAATTTTTACACGTAAGGCTCTTCCATCTTATTACACGAAAACCTCTCACAATAGGTTTGTTCATTGTTAGCAGGAGAGTTCCAGTCGTATAGCTTTAAATTCAATTATAAATCATAAATTCCAAATTTAAAAACACGATATTACCATCATTGAATACCTTCAGTGACAAGTGTGTTATTTAATTACTTAAAAAACCACCGATTTATGTAAAATGTCTTTACATTACTCAAAACAACTCCGAAATTATAAGACTCTATTTAAGAAATAATTTTAATTTTAAAAAAAACAACAACACGTGTTCAACGTCTTATCGGATTCTAAAAGCCGTCACAAAATTCAAGTTTACTTATAAAAATAAGAAAAATACTCTCTACACTTAAATACAAAAACGTGTTTTCTCTGCTTTACTACAAATGTGTCATTTGTTCAAAGACGGTAGTGTAGAAAGCTTTGTTTTAAATTATATTGATGAAGCTCATTTAAGAAAACGAAACGGAATATTGTAAAATCGTTGTACTAAGTTAGAAAAATTTGCGAGTGGATTCAGCTCCATCTACACATGCAATTGCTCTGTTTGAAATTATAGTTATAAAGCTCTTAGAAGAAAAAACGAAATTGGGTCACTGGGCCAACGGAATATTGTTAAAAGCTTTTCTAACTTAGAAACATTTGCGGTAGTGCGCATTTCAATTGATTACGTTTTACACAATCGGGTGAATGGTTTAGAAATGCATACGATAAATATATAGTTAATAAAAGTGTGGAAAACGAATTTTTGGCCCACGGCCACACACGGAATATTGTAGAATTGTTGTGTTACTTCCGAAACCTACTTAATACGTCGCACACACAATTTAATGTCAATTTTTGCAGTTTATTATAAAGCTACCCATCCATGCACTAGACATATAGAAAAAATGGAACACAGGACCCCTGGCAAAAAACGGAGTATTTTATAATGGTAGTAATAATTTAAAAAATCTTTTCGAGCACAACATCTCTCTTTAATTTTATCGCCTTCTAATAAATGGGAGAGGAAAGTATACAGTAAATATTTTTTTTTATAAATCTCGTATGAGGAAAAAAAAACAAATTAGGGGCCAATTTCCCGAAAAGGAATATTTTAGAAAGGTTATAATGACTTAGAAAAAATGCTCTGGCTTGTGGAAAGCAACTCACCTCAGTTTTATCGCAATCGCTTGAATGGTGTAGGAGCGCATACAGCTTGAAATTATATTTATATAGCTCATATTAGAAAAAACGAACATACGGCCCCTGGCTCAAAACTGAATATTTTAAAACGGTTGTAATAATTTAAGAACCTTTGTGGGCGATTGCACAACATCTCACTAAAATTTTATCGCATTCTAAAAAATGGTATAGGAGCGCATATGTAAATTATTTTTTACAAAGCTCATAAAAAATATAAATTTGGGTACAACGGCTGAACATAGAATATTTTAAAAGTGTTCTAATGAATGAATAAAATGCGCAGGCTTATTGATAAAAACTCACCAAAGTTTTGTCGCAATCGAATTAATGGTGTAGGAGCGCATACGGTTTGAAAATATATGTAAATCGTTTATATAAGAAAAAAATGAACATAGGGCCCTTGGCTCAAAACGGAATATTTTGAAACGGTTCTAATTATTCAAAAAACTTCGCGGTCGTGCTTGCGGCAATATCTCACCAAGTTTTATCGGATAAATGGTTTTGGAGCGCATATGGAACTTATTTTTTGCAAAGCTCATATTTGGAGAAAAAAAAAGAATAAAGGGCTAACGGCTGAAAACGGAACATTGTATAAGGGTTTTAATGACTCTGTTAAATGGCCGCTTATGTGGACAACAACTCACCAAAGTTTTGTCGCAATCGCAAGAATGGCGTAGGAGCACATACGAGACATACAAAGATACATACATACAGACATTCATATATATATTGTATATATATATAAAGAGAGAGAGAGAGAGATAAGATAAAACGTATTTATGATGTGTTACATTCTTCTTTAATTTTATTTTGTTTAAATTAGCAGGCGAAAGCATTGTGCAGCTCGTGCCTTTGATTACGATAGGTGCAGGTGGCTTTATTGGAACTCTAATAATCCTTACAGTTATTTACAAAGGTATTTTTTTTTTCTTTTAAAAGATTATCGCATGTCTATATAAACATTTTGTCCACAAAAAAAAAAAAAATTACTTTAAATTAACATGAAATGATTTTTACATTTGTTTTTTTTTTTTTTTTTTTGTTTTTTTTTTTTTTTGTGTGGGGGGGGGGGGGGTTAATTTTTAAAGAATACAGCATTGTTCAAAAACAAGTTTTAATGGGGGTATTTTAAATAATTTGAAACGGGTTGACTTGCAATACATCACTCGATGATTCAAATAAGTATTCTATTAAAATAGTTTGTGGTATAAATATTGTTTTATTTCCTTTTTTTATATTTTCCCTTTTTTTAAATATGAGATAATAACAATACATTTTTCAAAACAAAACAATTTAGCAGATAAAATAATATATTATGCCTGACTAACTTTTAACTTAACATCATTTCAGTCACAATTGTGATTACTAAGAATACGTAAGTATTGACCATGGTATAATATAATCCTGACTTTGTCCGCAAGCCGTTATAAGACCATTCTTATTAACACAAAAAGAAACTTTAAAAAAACAAAAATTGCAACATGAAATCAAAATAATTAACCTTACAATGTGCCAACATCCACCGGACTTTGTATTTGGAGGCATATAATATTTTGTTTTCCTTTTCATTATACATTATTCATGATTCGTTTAAGTCTCTCTATGTTAAGTTAAGAAAAAAATTATCTTGTTTATGAAGCATTTACTAATTGCATATTCAATTAGATGAAAATACTATTTTAACATACATCAAAACTATTACCGATTTGGTATAACTTTTCTGATAATTTTAGATCTACACTATTAATCATATTTAGTATTTGTCAATTATTTTACCTATATCATGTATCATGTTTTCATATATATATATATATATATATATATATTATGTATATGAATAGACATATAAATATATAAATTTATAATATAAATATATAATATATATTATATATATATATATTTGATATAAATAACATAAGCATACAAAAAACATAAACAAATATTCAATCTTAAATTCCGCAGAAAAAAGAAGTGTCCTCGTCATAAGGAAGGTAAATAAATGTTTAGTTTGTCACATTAATGTTTACTACATAAAAAATATGACTTAAAATTTATAACTGAATATAAAATATGTAGCTCACACCATTTTTATTCAAGGTTAAATCACATCACACTTTATTCTCAGTGACACATGTCTGTAGAGACTTATACATCCTTAACATTTCTATTAAATAAGGTAAGTGAATATCATTCTCTTTTATGTTAAGGCTTTAATAAAATTAGCATGTTTTTAATGCAAATTGTGTTTGATCAAAATGGAAAAGGAGAAATAATGTGTATTGATATTTTTCTCTGAAATAATAAATCAAATATATGAATTTAAGGTTAACTCTCATCCTAGTATCTTATAATATGATAAAAATGAAATATGTGTTATCTGTTAATAATCTTTTTTGTAAAAAATCATCCTTCATTAAAAAAAATAACGAAAATAAGCCTGAAAGAAGAAAATTATATTACTTTGTTACTCGTTTGATTTTTGCTCAGAGTTGCGCCTCAGATTAAACAAAATACTTACATGTGCTTTTTAATTAAACTGATTTTATTTGTCCTTTAATATCACTAATATTTGGATTCTTATTGTGTATTAAAAAAATGTGTACACAGTTTATAAAACCAAGCAAATCACAGAAAACCCATTAACATTATTGGAAACTAGCAAAGTAATCCGTTGTTTCACGGGTTGCGTTTGAAAAGAAATTATGCAAGCCTTAAGCTGACATCGAAATTAATGTTCTTTAAACTAAATACTAATCATTTTTTTTTCTTGTTCGTTAAAAAATACAGTTAAAATACTTTGTGTATCGAATGAATAACCGAGCTCGCGTCATTTAATGTATTTAAGCTGTATCTGTTTAATTAAAAACTTATGATATAAGTCTAATTATTTTTTTCTTAATGCCAATTTAAAAAAAAAAAAATTATCAATGTTAATTAAAGAAATTTTTCATTTGAATTCCCTTTATCCAATTATCCATTTCCTAGATTTTAAAAATTCCAAGAGGGGCTTTTCCCCTACTGAATAATATAGAAGAATAATCAATGATACCTAAAAATGTGATAGACATTGTTCTCTCCAAGGGACATTTTGGAGTATTGGCAGTGCACATGTCAATAAATAAGACTAGATAAAGAATTTATTCCGAATTTTATTGGCATTGGATAGATAAATATATTAAACAATACATTAAAACATGCGATATATGCCAAAAGGTCAGGTATTCAGGACGAAATAAACCAATAGTTTTAGGGAAAATGAATGTGATAACAACCCCATTTGCTAAGGTCGCCATTGATCTAATCGGCCCCATGCAGATGACTGCCTGGAAAAACAGGTTCATCCTTACATTAATTGACACGGCAACTAGATGATAAAAGGCCGTTGCTTAAAGGGACCAGTGCCGAGACTGTGATAGAAGCATTAAGTACCATTTTTTCCAGGATAGGTTTCCCCAGAGGCAACTTTATCTGATAATGGCCCCCAAGTTTAAATCTGAGGTACATGTTCAGGTCCAAAAAAAATTTTGTATCAAAAGAATAAAGTCTTCCCCATATCATTCCAGTTCGAATGAGATGGAGGAGAGATTCAATAGCTCTCTGAAATCAATGCTGCGAAAACTAGCTGTAAAAGAACCTAATACCTGGGATAGATTTAAGTGCAACATTGTTTGCCCTTAGAGAAGTGCCAAATGAAGCCACAAAATTGTCTTTTTATGAAATGGTCTATCGACGTTAAGTTCGAGGCCCCATGTCTATCATGAAACATTAAAATTTATTTACTGATGATTTCATCAATGGAGAAACAAGGAATGTATACGAATATTTATTGGACATGAGACACAGGCTTCAAATTTCAACCGATCTGGCGCTCTCCATTAATGAGATCTCAAAATTTAAAATGAAAGAACATTATGACAAAAATACTATATCTAAAAATATTGAAGTATGAAACTACGTACTGCTACTTAAACCTAAAAGACGTAACTAGATGCCTTTATTCTGGGATGGGCTTATATCAAGTTATTCGATGTACGTCCAAATGTCCATGTCACCATTAAGAGGGGTATGTCTCCCAAAACCTATCACATCATCAGAGTGGTCAAATATCATATCCGTCATAATGATAAAACAGTGACTTCATCAGATAATAACATACACATACTTGATAGTTGCATTGCTTCTATCATTACGGATGATGACTTTGAGGAAGAAAATAATTTAAACATTACTTCTGACATTACATCTTTACTAACCTTGACTTACAAAGACAGCGACAAACTAAAGCAAATCAGGATTAATCCTGATTTGACACCATGTCAAACCGACGAAATTAAAAGATTACTGACAACATGTGCTGAGGTCATATCGGACATCCCAGAAAGGCCAGAGGAGAAGAATTTAAAATCAGTGACATCCGACGAACCGATAACTTTAAAACAATACAAAGTCCTATTACACTTAAGAGAAAATTTGGATCAGGAAATAAGTAATATGTTAGAGCTGGGGATCGTCGAGGAAAGTAGATCATCTTATGCCACCCGTTGTATTGGATAAAAAAAGGACGGTTCTATTCGCACCTGCGTGGAGTATCGCAAACTTAATCCTGTTTCAGAATTTGACGCCCAGGTAATTCCTGACCCAGAGGATATTTTCTCGGCATTATGCGGAGCCACATAATTTTCGAAAATATATCTTACTATGGGGTTGTGGAAGATTCATATATCCGAAAATAGCAAGTCTTTCACAGCTTTTAGAGTATCGGTGGGTCATTTTTAATTTTGTTACTTACCATTTGGTCTAAAAAAAAACAGTCCCTCTATCTTTGCCATAGCTATTAGAACACTTTTGAAGGACATCGACAATGTGGTTTCCTATTTTGATGACATGTGTACACTCAAACTTGGGAGGAACATATAGAAACCTTACATACGGTTTTTATGAAACTGAGGGAGGCAGGATTTACGTCAAAACCTAACAAACTAGAACTTGGCTTCTCTAAAATTACCTTTTAGGGCACATTTTGGAAAAAGGGAATCAAGGACCTGATCTAGATAATATTGAGAAAATCCTCAAATTGAGTACCCCAAGTACTAAGAAGGAAGTGAAGAGCTTGTTGGGATTTGTTAATTATTATAACCAATTCATATTCAAATTTTCTGATATTGTTCCTTCTTTGACAAACCTTTTACGAAAAGGGGCACCTTCAAAAATTGATTGAGCCCTTAAATGCGATGTTACCCTGAAAAGTATTCAGACACATCTGGCTAGTGAACCCCTTCTTAAACTACCCGATTTTACTCTCCAAACGAATGCCTCAAATATTGGTATTTCTTGTTGTTTGATGCAGAGGTGTGAAGGAATACTACATCCCATCAGATTTACGAGTCGAAATCTTTTACCTAGAAAGCAAAGTTATTCTGTTATTGAGAGAGAGAGAGAGAGAGAGAGCCTGGCTATTGTATGGTCTGTACAACGATATTCTGTTATTGAGAGAGTGCCTGGCTATTGTATTGTCTGTACAAAGTTATTCTGTTATTGAGAGAGTTCCTGGCTATTGTATATTCTGCACAACGTTATTTATTTATTTATTTATTTAGGCATTTTTATATAGCGTTTACCTTAAAGCTCTAAGCGCTTTACAATTATTAAAAACATGTAAACTAAGTAAAATAAAAAATGAGACACTAGGATAGTAACTACTATACTATAGAAACAATTAAAATGGCTATAAAACAAGGACACTTTGGCACGTTTTGGCCTATACTACGTTATTCTGTTATTGAGAAAAAACCTGGCTATTGTATGGTCTGTATAGCGGCTCTCTAAATTTTTATATGGACAGGTCTTTGAACTCTTATGTGATCACAAGACGCTGTCATTCCTACAAAGCGCTATCTATGGCACTCACGTATATGTAGATCGGCCCTCATGCTGCAAGAGTATAGCTTCACTGTGCAGCATATCAAGCGTTCTGACAATTTTTCTGCATACATACTATCTCGATAAAAAGGAATAAACTGTACATATTTTTTTATTTATTATTAATTATTGTTTTCGTGCTCTTGAAAATATTGGTGGTTAGTAATATTTCATGTGTGTTAAATCAAAAATATTAACATTGTGTTGTTGAATAACATGTATATATTAATAATAAGGTTGTATGTCATTGTTCGTTTTTGAAATCATTTTCATGGTAATAACACTATAACAATATATTGTATTGTTTCTATGGAAAAATCAATTTTAATTATATTCCATAACTTTAAATGTATCATGTTTAGTTTTGTCTTAGTACATAGCACGGAGTAGAGGTGTGTACAGACACTATACTCCTGTGCCTCAGACAGTTGTTTTAACTAGACAAGGCCGTATAATGGACGCCTCGTGTAAGATATCCTGGTGATGATTTCAGAATTTTGTTTTCTAAGCATTAACTTTTGGACATAGCAATGTTTAGATGCTATAGTTTTGAACATGCCTGAGTAGTGGGGATGATAATGCGAACCACTGCGATATTGGGTGACGCTTGGATTTTGGACAAGAGGGAGATTTTGAACTTGTTAAGGGCATTCCTAAGAACCAAAGTGGGGGGGGGGGGTGTTGAGTCCATCTCCGACTCAGACAATTTTGCTGTTGCTAATGGTTTTTAGCTTAATTACGAAATTTACATGGAGGAGGCTAGTTTTTTCTCCCTGAGTTGGAGTCAGATGAGTGAATTTTGTTTTCATAATGTTAAGATGATAATTCATGTTTGAGAACAGGAACTGCTCAGAATTAAATTGTACTTAAGGGTTTTAATTTGTTGAGTTGGGAGGTGATACTTACAATTTTTATGTTGCTAGGTTCGTTAAACATTTTGGTGTGGTAATGTATCATAAGTTTGTTTGTAACTTAATATATATGTCACTTAATTTAAAATGTAATATGGCAATTAATAGGTTTACATTTGGCACATACTCTTCTTTATTGTTTGATGTTTATTGACAAATTTTGAGATATATTTGAGGGTGACATCAATTTTTCAAATTTATGAGAAACGAAGCGGGTGATGAATGTTAAGGACTTGAATGTATAGAATGATTGCCTGTTGTTTGGAGAGTATTTGGGTAGATGTTGTTTGTAAACTTTGATATTTTTGTGGCGTATTGCTCGAAAAGGGATGTGAAATAGTAATTATTGTGTAGTGTTCTGCTTGGTGTATTGGCAGTTGAGATTTCGTCAATAAAGATACTGTATGTCAATATTAATAACCAATGTTTTCTTAATTTACTTAAATTAAACCCCTAGACCATGAAAGGAATGTACCTCTGGAAGAATCGGTTCGTAACACTTTATTGATGCAATTATATATATATATATATATATATATATATATATNATATATATATATATATATATATGCAGTTTGGATAAAGAATCAAGGGCTGAGATAGGGCCCTACAAATATCAGACGAATAAGAAATAGAGTTAAAATTTAAAAATTGGTCCAATTAAAATTTACATAAAGATGCCATAGATAAAGCTTTTTAAAATTATGGAATTTACTGAAAAATTCTAGAATTTATATTATAAGTTTTAGATACACCGATATTTCAATATGGACAATGGAGGGTATTGCTACAACGCTAGGCCTATATCCATCAAATCACATAGAAACTATAGTGTTGTATATGCCTATTTATATAGCTTATATAAGAAAAATTTAAACGGTGCCCCAGGCCCCATATGAATTTATATTATGAGTTCAATACCCAACAGGTATATGAAGATGGATAATAATGTGTATGTGTACTAAGTTTGGTCAAGATCCATCATTTGTTTTATTTATATAACGCATATTAGGAAAAAAACGGATTTGAGGCACCCGGCCCCAAACGAATGTTATAAAAAGTTCATAACCCCGTAAGAGTGCCTTCCAGATACTCATGGGTATATGTGCCGAAATTGGTCAAGATCAATCAATCCTAGTAAAAGCATTTATGGAAAAAACAAACCTACAAAATGTCAATAATACATATATACTAGCCAATATACCCTGCGTTGCCTGAATAGAACCCAAAACTGGTGTGACCCCCAAACCCATTACGACCCCAATCTCATTCTGACAGCGATCTTGGCGTGGTCCCGCTTCCCCTTTGTGATCCCGATCTCGGTTGATCCACTCAAGGTTATGATCCAGATACCATTGGGATCCCGTTTTCTGGTGGGATCCTGCTCCGTTTCGGATAAGGATTATGATGGAATCCCGACACAATTGGAATCCCATGACAAAAAACTCTTTATTGATAGTGAGAGAACAGTATGCTCCGGGGCAGTATAGAAATGAATAGAGCTAACTAACATTTCAATAATCCCTCAGATCCCTCTAAATATCCCTGTTACGCACGGACTTGTATTGGGAGAAATTAATCTCCCATTTTAAATTTATTTGGCTCGTTGTAAACAGTGCCTAACAAAGGACGATACCATATAGTCAACAATAATAAAGATACGACACCCAAAACAGGTGCCAGTTACAATTAATAAGATTTATTAAGTCTTAAGATAATTACAAAAGAAAAGAAAATATAATTACAATCTTCAACTTACAGTATGGTAGATCTTGTACCAGTACACAGTTAACACAGTTAGAATAATGTGCCAATGAATAATGCGAAATAAACACATATAAGCTCACAAATACACAAAGAATAAAACACGTCTCGTAAAGTTAATAAATTTATCTGAATCTCCATCTCTCCGTGCGTGCCTGTCAATCCCTTATATAGGTCGCGTAAGCCCTGCCTTCCAAACCACTTGTAACGTTTCTAGAACAATCACATTCATTCTACAAAATACTATTTGGAACAGAATAGATAAAAGGACTAAGCCACACCCCTCTGTGAACACAGCGTCTCACGCGGGGTCAATCATAGGGCACGCACGAGAAAAATTATGTCAACAAGCTCTATATAACAATCCCCTTGTAACAAATTAGAATTTTCTGGAATATTAATTTAAATAACCTGCTCAAAACCTGTGTAAAAAATACTTTTCTAATTATTTTTCGAATGCGATAAACATCTTCAACAAATGCCATAATTATAATCCTTTTTCTTTCAAGTTAATCGGGAGGGGGGCCCGGGGCCCATTCCATAATGGTTCCGATTTAGCTATGCCTGAGATAGGGGTCCTATAAAAATCAGACGGATAAACAATAAAGTTAAAATTTAAAATGTGTCCAATTAAAATCTACTTAATAATGCCATAGATACAGCTTGACAAAATTACCGAACTTTCTTGAAAATTCTAGATAGGATATTCTTAGTTTTAAATGTAGCAATACATCAATACGGACAATGAAAGTTATTGCTACCATGCCAGGCTTATATCCATCAATTCACATAGAGCCTATAGTGTTGTTTAATCCTATTAATATTTATATAGCTTATATAAGAAAAAATGAAACTGGGCATATGGCCCCAGAGAAATGGATAGTATGAGTTCAGTACGCTTCGGTATTTAAATATGGATAATTAAGTGCATGTGTAATAAGTTTGGTGAAGATCTATCTATTCATATAGGAGTATTAAGCCCATTTATATTTATATAGCCAATAGAAGAACAAATTTAACGGAGCCCCGTCTACAGAGGGATTGATATTATTAGGTCAGTACCATTCAGTTTTTTAGTATGGATAATCAAGTAAATGTTTACTACGTTTTGTCAAGATCCACCTATTGGTGTAGGAGTATTTGTTATTTCATCCGAAGAGCTCTATTGAGGAAAAAAAAACGAATTCGGTGTCCCCGGCCAAAAACGGAATGTTATAAAAAAGCTCATAACCCCTTAAGAGTTCCTTCTGGATGATGATGGATTTATATGGACATAAGTTTGGTCAAGATCCATCAATCCATTTAAAGTTTTGTGAAAAAACAGACAGACCAACAAACTTTCCCTTTTATATATAAATATGATATGATATAATATGATATGATATATACATATATATTATTATATTCTATACATATAAAAATGAATGTGTGTATGTCTGTATGTCTCGTATGCGCTCCTACACCATTCATGCGATTGAGACAAAACTTTGGTCAATTGTTGTCCACATAACCGGCCATAACTGAGTCATTAAAACCCTTATAAAATGTTTCATTTCCAGCCGATGGCCCTTAATTGTTTTTTTTTTCGAATATGAGCTTGTAAAAATTAATTTCCATATGCGCTCCTACGCCATTTATCCGATTCCAATAAAACTTTGGTGAGATGTTGCAAACATGCTCATAAAGGTTTCTAAATTATTACAACTGTTTTAAAGTATTCAGGTTTGAGCCAGGGGCCCTATGTCCGTTTTTCATTAAGTGAGCTATATAAATATATATTTAAACCGTATGCGCAGCTACACCATCCATGCGATTGCTACAAAACTTGGTGAGTTGTTGTCCATGCGCCAGAGCATATTACTGTGTTATTTAAACAGTTTTAAAATATTCCGTTTTCAGCCGTTGGCCCTTTATTCGTATTTTTTCTTATATGAGCTTTGTAAAAAAATAATTTCCGTATGCACACCTACGTCATTTATCCGATTGCAATAAAACTTGCTTGAGATGTTGGGAGCACGGCCTTAAAGGTTTTTAAATTTTTACAAAACCTTTTTAAAATATTCCGATTTGAACCAGGGACCCTATTTACATTTTTTTCTTATACGAGCTATATAAATATATTTTCAAACCGTATGCGCTCCTGCACCATTCATGCGATTGCGACAAAACGTTGATGAGTTGTTATCCATAAGCCTGCCCATTTTTCTCATTCATTAGAACACTTTTTAAATTTGCCGTTTTCAGCTGTTAACCCAAATTCATATTTTTTCTTAAATGAGCTTTGTAAAAAATAATTTCCGTATGCGCTCCTATAATATTTTTCAGAATGCGATAAAAAATTTAGTGAGATTTTGTGCAATCGCCCACAAAGGTTCTTAAATTACTACAACCGTTTTAAAATTTTCAGTTTTGAGCCAGGGTCCCTATGTTTGTTTTTTCCAAAATGAGCTATATAAATATAATTTCAAACCGTATGCGCTCCTACATCATTCAAGCGATTGCGATAAAACTGAGGTGAGTTGTTGTCCATAAGCCATAGCATTTTTCTAAGCCATTGTAACCCGTCTAAAATAGTCTGTTTTTGACAATTGGCCCAAAATTCGTTTTTTTCCCACACACACACACATATATATATATATATATTTTAAAAAAAATTTAAAAACGAAAAAACTGAAAAAGAAAATTTAAATAATAATTTTACTTCTATATAAGAAGCAAAGTAACATGTTGGTTTGTTAATGAACTGTAAACTAGGTTTGCTCCTTGTTTTAATCGTGGTATGCAAATGAAATCCTGAAAGGTCTATGTGTGCCGAAAGGAGGAAAATGTTGCGGATCACTGGTTTTATTTGTTTTAATTTTTTTTTTTTAATTTTGAACGACATTTTCATTTATTACAAAAAAATCTTGTTTTACATTGAGCAACATTGTGTGTATATGATTGTTTCTATCAGTTTAAATTGTTTTTTTGTTTATATCCCTATGCAAAATGATTTAATACCAATGAACATTTACTCTCACAAACCTATTTATAATGATACAAATGTAAACAGCACACCAAATCCTCCTTAATATATGTACAGTTACGATATCTATTTTAATATTGAAAAAAAAAAAACTTAAAGAAAAGAAAGTATGTCTCACGATCAGCACTTGTTTCAATGTGCAACAAATCAGATGAAATATATTTAGAGCCCTTGGTCTAGACCAGGGTTCTCAAACTCAACTCATCCGGGGGCCGCAGGGGGGTCTGATTGAGACTGGGCCGCATAAAATAAAAACAAGTGATTAAAAATTGAATAAAGTACAATTGCTCAACCTTTATTAATAACAAAATAAATTGTAATATGGTTAGGCATGGAGAAGGATGGGCGCCGCCATGCGACAACTGCCCTAGATATGCTACATGTACATAAGAAAAGATTCACAATCCATACCGGCTCGGCCGTCGACGGGTAACCAAGAGCCGCGCCTTCCGTCGTTGACTGGGACGGAGGTAGAAAATATGCTAATGTTCAGCCAAAAAAAATATCATAGCCAGGAATAACGATACACTAGGTACCTGGAACGTGAGATCGTTGAGAGAAACGGGCAATGTGGGGGAATTAGTTCATGAAATGAACAGATACAGATGGGACATCCTAGGTCTGTGTGAAATGAAATGGAAAAACTTTGGAGAAACATCGACCCAGGAGGGCCACATACTGTATTTTAGTGGACGGTAGAACACACACGAACAAGGAGTTGAATTCCTCGTGCACAAAAACATTATAAACAGTATTATGAGCTGACGACCGGTTTCGAGCCACTCATCACCCTTCGTCTAAGGGCAACACCGCTTAACATCACCATTGTGCAGGCGTATGCATCAACTACAGATTATAGTGACGAAGATATGGACGACTTCTACCATCAACTATAGGATCTGCTAAACAAAACACACAAGAAGGACGTTTTTTGATAAAGGTGATTGGAATGCCAAAATAGGAGAAGATGCCTATGAAAATTGGAAAGGAACGTGCACTCGCCAATGTAACGCAACTTCAAACGAGAGACGTCTGAGGCTCTTGGAATTCGCCAGCTTCAACAAACTCATACTGGCCAACACATTGGGTGCACATAAAATGTCCAGGAAAACCAAATGGCAAAGCCCCAAAGGGAAAATCCCCAACAAGATCGACTGCATCATGTTGCAAACGCGCCTCCGTTGTAGTATAAACATTGCCAAGACTCGCAACTTCCCTGGGGCTGAAATTGGAAGCGACCACGACCTAGTCATGATGACCTTTATGCTGCACTTAAAGAGGGTAAACAAAAAAGGAAATACCATAATCAAATTCGACCTTGAAAAGCTGCAGGATCCCAAAGTAGCAGAAGCCTTCCAAACAATAATAGGAGGAAAATTTGCAGCGCTTAACATCATATATGCCGACTGTTTAGACATGGACACATTGATTGATAACGTCACCACAGCTGTGACGAACACCGTTCACGACATCCTTGGTAAACATCAACCAACCCGAAAACCATGGGTGAAAGCTGACATACTTGATCTGTGTGATAAACGGAGGCAGTTAAAGAAAACAAAAATGGTAGATACAGAGGGGGCCATTAAATATAGGACAGATAACCAAGCCATCAAAAAAGGTATGAAAAGGGCAAAGAAGAACTGGATTGAAGATAAATGTTACGACATTGAAAACTGCTTGAAGAAAATCAATAGCAAAATAGCTCACCAGTTGGTGAAAGAACTGCAAAACAAAGGTCTATATTTGACGTAGAGAAGGAGTCATTTAGCAACAGTTATTAAATTATTTTTAAACATATCAACAATAACTACTAAATATTTTGTTAAAAGGGCATAAATTCTCATCAACGAATGTATTACCTATATGCAATATTCAGCAAAACTAAAGTATATAAATTATATGTCTCTTGAAAATTATTTTTAAACAAAATGTTGAAAATATATATTTGAACACTTAAGGACTTTTAAAAAAATACTTCATATGCCAAGTAAAATAAATTTTTCTGTACATGTGTTCATTTGAAATAGAACAATAATTCTGAAAACAATCATACTTGCATGTCTAATAGTAGCGAATAGACTTACACCTATACCTCTATACTTATCATACTTTCCAGTATCTGCCGATAATATAAGTATCCTGTGAACATATGCACTTGTTTCTTTAATTTATTCTCCATATAAAATAAGTGGAGTTTTTATTATTTTTATTTTTTATTTTTGTTGCTGATCGAGGCACAAAACAAGAAGCAGCACAACTTAAAAGTGCTAACGATTACCAGGTTAAAATTTTGATTTACTACTTTCTCTTGGCATCAACAGGAACACATCTATGAATATATAGCCATATATCTAAATATGTCCCAGTCAATGATAGCCGGCGGCGCAGTAAGAACTACGCCTTTGAGTTTGTTAATTTATTCGATTCTGTAATGAAGGATGCTATTATTTGTGAACTTGGCTTTACAAAGTTAAACACTTAACAGTAAATTAGAGCACTGATATAGCACTGACAAAAATTTTCATCTTATGAGCAAAGTTTCGGCGATATCCCGGTAATTTTTACAAAACTGTGTATTTTGGAATTTTGTCTCCGTCAGCATGTGAAAGTAAAGCTGTGGAATCAGCAATAACAGAGTTTAGCAAGAAAATCCATTTGACATGCAGGAAATAGTTATTTTACCTCTGAAGGTGCATCGGTTATGCTAGGAAAAAACAATGGAGATGCAGCAATTCCTCGTCGGCACATCTACTGGAACAACATTATGTTGTTCATCTTGAAGATTTAGGCATTGATGATGCTTGCTAACATATACGTTTAATGGCAGACATTGAAACATTCCTCATCACAGTATGCACATTTTTTAGTAGGTCGACAGTACGGAAAGCCCAGTTTACCTAAATAGCTAAGGTGTTGGAATGTGATGCCGTAGTCCTTAGACAATTGAATGAAATCAGATACTTTTGCGTGGCATTGTTTTATGAGCATTACTGAGAAACATACTAGTGTTGACTAAATTCTTTAAGGAGCAGGTGGGTCTGTGCAATGATCCATTAGTGCAATTTGAAAAGATTAATGGATCCGTAATTTCGAACCGCACTGATTGTCTTTGGTGAAGTTTTTGGTGAACTTGCTGAATTATGCAAGATGCCACAAACAACAAATCTTCCGACCATCAAGACATACCAATGTGTAAAAGCAAGGATCGCTAATCTCCGTGCTCAGTATCTTGGTGAAAATGTGCACTGGACTGAAGATATTGCTAAATTGCTTGCTAAAGGCGAGGATATAAACATAGGTTCCATCCTAAAATTCGTTGAATGTTTATGATTGCACCAAGACTCTCGTTTCCCAGTCAATTGGTGCAATGGCGAATCTTTGAGATATCAGCGTTAATAGATAAACTTGCAGTACTGGTTTCTAGATATACAGCATTCCTGAAAAACTATGATAACAATATGCCGCAAGTTAAGGATCAGTATCGTAACTTAAGGTTTGAACTTCCAAAACAAAATTAAATGTGGGTTGATGCAGACTTTCGACGAAATAGTTTTGATTTGTAATACACGAGGAGCGATTCGGTGACATTGGCATTTATTTTTATCATAGTGCTACATTTCTAGTATCAAGCACTGATTTGGAACATGGATTCAACGTTATGAATAATTAAAAAAATAAAAATCTAGAAACAGGCTGGAAGAGTTACATTTAGACAAGCTTACGAAGATGTTACGCGCTGGCTTCTAGTGTGAGAAATTAATCTCTTAGCTTAAGTTATTGTTTGGTTGTAAACAGTGCCTAATAAAGACGATACCATAGATAAATACAATTGCAAAAATACGACATTCAAAACTCTACTAATTAAAATTAATTAGATGGCTGATTCTTAGTTTTTGCCACGTGAAGTCATTGCGTGTTTATTAAATTTTTCCGCAGGAGTCATTCCCCTTTGTTTATTTAATTTCTAATTTTCATTGGATGAATATTTTAATAACCGGTTGCAACACGATTTCATGGGAAAAATTAACGAAGATGATTGTGTGGCGAATTAATATTTTAATAACCGGTTGGAACAACTTTTCATTTGAATAATTAACGAAGATTAAAAGAAAAGTAAAATTTTATGTTTTCAAAAGTTAAATTTTATGTATTTTGGAAATACTCAGAGTTTGGAAATGTTACAATTTTGGAAATATTAAAGAAAAATAGAGAAATTAATTTTCTTATAGGGTACTTTAAAATTATGCGTATATAGAAAGGAGTGCTTAAACGTTACGTCACGTGTCGTCTTCTTTGATGTGCTCTGGGTGTCCGGCGGCGGTAAGATTGAACTTGGCTATTTCGTTTCTTACCATCATTTCTTCTTCAGTTTAGAGCACCTCCCCCATTTTAAATGCCAACATTAGAAACAAATAAATTATCTGGGGAGGGGAGACCCCAGATATAATTACAATCATCAACTTAAAGAGTATGGTAGATCTTGTACCGTTATAGAGTTAGTTCAACGTGCCAATTAATAATGTACAATGACGAATGCGAATAAAAACATATGAGTACAAAAGAATAATACACTTGTCTCGTAGGGTTAATAATATTTTCTAACAAATCTCCGTCGATGAATCTCTGAATCTGAATATATCAATTTTATATTTATGCGTTGCTAGAAACAACGCCTCTAGAAATGTCTTCTACATTGTTTATCTTTCTAGTCAAGTATCGAAGTTTCCCAATATTATATTAGAATATATTAGTTATTTTTAGTTGATATTTGTGGAAAAAAACGGCTAGATGAAAGGAAAAATAGGCCCCGCCGAATGCGAACACCGTCTCACGCGGGGTCAACCAGAGGTCATGGCACGAGGAACGTGGTGTAAACATTTACGTTTTGGCTTGTTAAATGTTAACACTTGGAAACAATATAAATAAAAAATATGTGTCAAAATATTTTATTTGTCACAACCATAAAAATAAATAATCATTATGGAGCCATAAAAATTAATTTGGCTTTTAACTAATGATTATTAATTTGTTGTGAAGAGTGGGAAGTAGTGGGTTATGCTACTTTTAGGGGCTTGCTTTAATTAAACTAGCGAGACTGAGAGTGGTATTGATTTTATAATGGTTAAGATTAAAATTGGAAGCTTGCATCAGATGGAATTTTGTTTGCCGTTTTAGAAGGTTATGGGAAATAATTTTAATGTTGGATCCAGTAAATGTTGAGTTGTTAATTCTGTTTACCATTAAGTAGGTTCATCTTTAAAGAGGTTGGTTAGTGTAGAATTTTAGAAGAGAATAGAACAAGGTCATTGTTTGGCTGCATTAAGCCACTGTGAAACAGAAGTAACGTTTAAGAATGTGTTAAAAATTGTTAAATTATTACTTTAGCAAATATAAGTAAAGGTGGAAAATGGTTTTAAAAGGAATGGAGAATCATCAAATAATTTTTTTAGCTTATTTTTTGGAGTAAATATCCTCGTACCTGTAAAAGATACGGTCAAGTTTTCACCTTAAATAACTGTTGAGATTTATGGCTTGACGACCATTCTCGTGCAATAACAAAGGTTTCTTTTTAAGTCTAGGTTTCATTGCAATGTTTCCACTTTACAAAATTTCAAGTCTTTGAGGAGTGTTACAAACACATTCTTATTTAAAAGGTTCGTTGACTTCGTTGTCTAAGGGGTTTAATTATATACATTTCACAACTATAATTCTTCTTTATTTATCTATATTAATGAACTAATTCTTCAACGGCCATTACTGTACTCAAAGAACAACACTCGACAACATCGTCTTACGTCATATCCTTTTTCACACAATACGTCACAAGATACTAAGAATAATAAAACAACACACACAATCTCAAACCAACACGCAATCACACTATACATTCAAGTCCCTAACAAGGAGGCATTTCTCCAGGTATAAAGTTATTCAAAAACTTTATTGGATGGTTTGCTACCTTCTAGACTTTTGCCCTGCCTTGATCAATACAATAGCACATTTTACATGACTTTTGGAGTCATGATTGAGCTTTTAGCAATTATGTCATCTCTGAAATCTGATGACTACTGGAATACCAACATCAACCCTACATACATTTGGAATGCAGACTGGAAGAATTTCGAAGACACCATCCTTTAAAATAGGCCTTTAGACTTTTAGGCTTTTCTATTCCCAACTTGTAAAAACCAATGGGAAAAGCTCCAATGTATATTGTCTTCTGGGGTTCACACTGTACTCAAACTCATGTAAAAATGCAGCCCGTTGCTAGCCCACCCCTTCGCTCCCCGTACTCAAACGTTTCCAACAGAACGTACATAAATGATCTACAATGTTGTATATTGTCTTCTGGGGTTCACACTGTACTCAAACTCATGTAAAAATGCAGCCCGTTGCTAGCCCACCCCTTCGCTCCCCGTACTCAAACGTTTCCAACAGAACGTACATAAATGATCTACAATGTAAAATACGTGATGATTAGCACACGTCTAATCAGACAGCAGTGTTTAAATGGTAATGTTTAGAGCCACTAAACAACACAATGTTACTTTGGTGCATTTGTTTACTTAATTAAGTAGGTTTTATGCTATTAACCTCACTCCTAAGCAGGAAGTAAGATACAAAACAATGAAGCAAAAATGTAATTTCGTTAGCAATGCTCTCTGCCATTCTAATCAGATAAGAATCTTTCTATATGATTCTATCTGAAATTTCCTACAATTATTGACATTTCCAAATGCTAAAAAAAGCCTATTCCTGATCCTGGGGGGTTTTCCAACTAATCACAACATCATACGATTTCCCGCAATAAATTATTCATTAGGTGCGTGAATAAATTTTGCTTCAAGATGACTTTAAAATAGAATGTTTGGAATCAGTGGCGGAGGTAAGGACACGTGACGTGGTGGGGGTACATTTAGAATCGTAGTCTATCAAAGAGAAATTAATGTAGTTATGACATGTCTGAGAGCAGAAAATAGCAACGTGTCCTTTAAACGAGCAAGGAAAACGCCTCCTCTCAGAGAATCTTAATAACTACCGCAACTTAGTCGTCACTCGTTACTTTTTTTACATAAAAATTGTGATCATGTCTGAGAGCAGAAAATAGCAACGTGTCCTTTAAACGAGCAAGGAAAACGCCTCCTCTCAGAGAATCTTAATAACTACCGCAACTTAGTCGTCACTCGTTACTTTTTTTACATAAAAATTGTGAGAACCTTTTTCCAGTTCTCTAAATATGATGAGTGTGTATTCAGAGCTATATTAACGATTTTGGGGTCTGGTGCAAACATGAACAAACTAAAAAAGTCACAAATGCATCTTCAATTGACATTTTTTCTTAGGACTGTAAAACAAAAATTGTGTTAATTATACACATTATTTTAAAAAATGTAACAAAGAAATTAAATACTGTAAAACGGTTATAATTTTATATTGGAAATATCTTGCCCTTTCCGATTATATAAAACAATCCTCAAATTAAACAATCAAATTGTACAGGCTTATGTTTCTCACAATAACGATTTGCAAGTCATAGCTTGTCTTTGTTTTTCTAGTGAGATGTGAAAATAAATGACTTTTGTCCTCTGTATTAAGATATCGAAGATTAGTGAAATTATCATTAGTGAACCTCAACGTTAACTTGATCATATCCAATGAAATAACATTGTGCTGGCGTGGACAAAATTTTCAGTCGTGTCTTCACTCTCTTTCTTTATTCATCCCAATTACAATCTTAACCATAAAATAGCTAGCCAAAATCGGCATGAAAAACCATCTGGGCGATAGTAGACAGATTCAGAACTAGCAACAATCCGATGTTTAAAATGGCCAGCATTGATTAGTAATTGATGAACTATCATCCAGTTGCGAAGGTGGGGGAATGGTTGAGAGGCGTCACTGAAAAACACATTGGTGTTACGGTCTAACGCCCTGTTTTATTTTAGTCCAACGAAGAGAATAACATCAACGGAAATACTTCTTAAACGGAAAAAAGGAGAGGGAAGTCTATCAAAGTGTTTTTAAGAGAAAAGGTTTTATAGATTTTAAGAATTAAGCTAATGCAATCATACTAAGGACCTTAGTAAGATGATAATCTCCAAGACGAAAAGATTTGTGTGGCTGGTAATAAAATGTCTAATCATCATAATCTTGACAAAACCATTAAGAAAATTATTTAAATTATCTTCAACAATGCACAGTCTATAGTTTGCGTAACACATTTTAAGAAGAATTTTTAACAAAAAATAATTAATAAACTTTGTCATTTTTTCATTCTTTAAATTAATTGGCAGTGATGTGAAAATTAAAAGAAAACAAAAATGACATGGCCATACTTAATTATGCTCTCAGCTACTATTTAATTGCCCATAACTATGAGCAACGCAACGCTATTAAAATTTTGTGGAAAAACAATGAAAAGAATTGGCAGATTGGAATAAGTAGAATGTCTGTTTTCGACATGATACAACTGTAAAATACATACATAAAAAAGAAAGAAACAACTATTAATATCATAATGTGAAAATTTATCGAGCTAAATCATTGTTCCAAAAAATGTCAGTTGTGGACAATGTCGTTATTTGTAATGTAACAAGTAGTAGACCACAAGCTCAAAAATTATACAAATTGTAAGTCATCTCTATAACTCAATCATGCGAAAAACAAAACAAAAAATAATTAAAAACTCCTTTTAAAATTAAAAAAAAAAAGATATTAAATAATAAAAAGCCCCGATTCATGAACAAGTCACATGCCCAAAGCATTAACCTATGTCAAATACCCTTCCTAGTTAACCGCTGGGTCGAGCCAAAACGATTTCCCAAGACACTGTTTAGGAAAAAGTAAAGACAAAATAAGAAGGTCTCTTTCTCGAGGACATTTCAAAAGTCATCTATATGACTCAACCATGCGAAAAACCAAAAAAACAAAAACAATAATTAAAAACTCCTTTTAAAAATAAAAATAAAAAGATATTAAATAATAAAAAACTAAGTTTTGCTTCTTTTTAATTTTTTTTTTCATTGTGCAAAAGCTGTGAAAGACTATGAAATCTGGGGAAAGGGGGGGGGGAGGGGTTGTTCAATTTGTCACAGGAAGCACAAGATACTTCTCAAAATAAATTAATTAATTTGTCAAATAATAAACATTCTTGGGTATTTACATGTTGGAGGTAGGTGTCGAGTATGAGCGTTCATTAGTAATTGTTGCGACTCAATATTATGTTCATTAGTTGTTAATCGCTTTTCCAGCGCTTGACTATTATAGTTAGTGAACGCTCTTCCCGCCATTGTCTTTATGACGTATTTTTATGCTGAGTCGTGACGTATTATCTATGCAGTATTGTGACGTATGTTTTAGTCGTGCGGCAGTCTTGAGTGGAACTTTGGAGTGATAGGATGTGTGTTATATTTACTTAGATATATAGTTATAAAGTTATAGTTATTATGAAAAGGAGTTGAGTTTGTTCAATGATAGTAGGAATAGTACCTCGCTTCAACGTATGAAAAGAACTGACGAATGTAATCAATCCAAGAAGACAGTAGGAGTTGACAGTAGGTAAGTATGATATGTACATTTTTACACGGATTACAATATATTTAAATCCCATGGTATTTCGTTCGTAAAAAAGTGATGTTAAATTCGATTTTAACAAATTAACATTATTTTTACCAATTAGGAAAATCAATGGCGTTTAAAAAAACGAAGGTACATTTATATAAGTATACCCATGAAAATCCAAACCCAAACATTTAAAACACTTCAAACTTAGGGAAAAGTATAGATGGTGTGTATGTTTATGAGAATAACAATTTTTTTTTTAAAAAAGGACACTTAAGTCTGTTATAGATGGGGAAAACGGTTGCGAGTTTTATCTTAAGATAGAATAATTCCTTGTTGTCCGATTTTCTGATAATGTATAATTTTTAAAAAAAACAAGGAAAAAGTGTGCTTAAATTTTTAATAAAGATATCAATATATACAAATTCCTTTAAAACAAAATACTTATATATCAAATATAGAGTTATTGTTGCAAATTTAAGATTATGATTTTTAACAAATATTAGAGAAAACAAGTTGTAATTCAAGGGAAAGGGGTAGGGTCAACCTAAAAAAAAATTCTCTAGCGTGAAATCGTTCCTCATTCAATTTCTTTAGTTACAAAAGTGATAAAATTAGTGATAATTTAGATTGGGTAATTTAAGGTTATGTTTAGAAGGAAAAATAAAAGTAATTAAGCACTTGAAGGGGAGTAGGGTAGGCGTATAATTGGCAGCAGATAAATACGTCTCAAAACTTAATGATGTTAGAAACATAAATATCTAGACATATATACTTTTTATTAAAGTTTTGAATAGTGCATTTTTTTTTTATGGCAGGTAAAAATCAACATTAAGGATATACCATTTTTATCCCGTTAAATTCAGGTCATTTATCATCTATATATATATATATATATATAATATCTATAAGCAAAGGTCAAACACCATCACGCATCATTTATATAGATACGCCAGAGTGTGGTTAAATAATGAGTTCACTAGCGCGAAAAATTAAACTCCCAATAACTAGGCTAAATGATATATATTTTTTTTTAAATAAAGCAATTGCGTTTGCTGCGTAATATTTTCTTTTCGGAAATGAAATCGTCTCAATTAAAAAATTGTGTTAAAAATATTTGTTTTAAAAGTTGTTGGGACATGAGAATATTTATATAGTTCGTGGGCGGGAAATGAAAAGTGTGCAGTGACGTATCACGAGGAAAGGGGTGTAGCAAATATTGGGATCCCTAAATGTGCGTTACTTGAGTTCATGTTTTGTCAAGTAGCTTTACTAGATGGAAAGATATTGTTATTAAATGTTTGATATTTTGTGACTTCTTGTGCGAAAGGGAATATGAAATTTTATCATTGTGTACTGTGGTCTTGTGAGTAATGGCATTTCAAGATAAAGCTTTGTTGTGTAATAAAGATATTTTATTGTAAGAACACATAGTTTGTGAAGTGCATAAATTAAACATGCGCACTGCGAAGACCTACCACCCCCCCCCCTTTTCAAAGCTTTCCACTTTCTTGCAAATATGGCCACCGCTTCAAATGTATTTCATGTAAACAACGCTTCATTCAATATTTTACCAATTCCTTCATCAGGTAACTCTTTCTTTCTATCGGTCGCATATTTCTGGAAAAAGATCTTTGACGAAACTGTTGCTCTTCAACTTCATGGCTGTAAACTTTTTTTCACAAAATTAGGATCACTTCGGCGATGTGCCCTCCGTTGTTCTCAGTGACGGAAACGTAGTCATACACTCTCCTCAACAATACGCTCAGTACATGAACACTTCCGGAGTATATGGTGGCGAGGCAGAAATTGTCGCGATGTCCGAAATACTTCCCGCCACTATCATCATTTACTTCCGAGAACGTCCTCATTCTCCTCCTCGAGTTTACAATTCCGGCCAACATTTGTTTATATCACTGCTCTTTAGCGATCCTTCCGATCATGATCATTGCAAAGTTCTCTTGCCTCTCCCACGTGATGACTTCATGTAGCCATCTATTGACTACATGGGTATGTTCACACAAAATTCACAGCCACCTGATGACACTGATGTGACGTCACCTTGACACTATCCTCTTTCTAAAAAAACATGTACAACCGCATTTCAAAGCACACTTCGATGAACGAACGGATACGGCAGAAGAATTTCAATGCACCATTTGTTTTAAAACATTTCGACTTCAGAGATATCCCAAGGCACATTTACGTACACACTCTACTCAAGAATTTCAACGCACCATTTGTTCTAAAAAATTCCGACTGCAAACATATCTCAAGCCACATTTACGTACACACTCTACTGAACCTACGGATTCCCCAAAGAAATTTCAATGCACTATTCGTTCCAATACCTTCCTACTTCAGAGAGCTCTCAACGCACATTTAAGAACACACTCCACTGAACGAACGGATTCCACTGTTTTTCAAGAATATACACCTAATCCTCGTCCAGGATCATAACAATGGTCTACCTACCGGACTTTGACCCTCTAGCAAAGCTCTTCATTGGCTATCAGAAGTAAACAAAGACGGACATTACGCTAAGTGTTATCATAATGGAAAAGTGTATTTGCCTCCATTACCCCAACCTCCTATTTTATTACAAAACCTCTAGACTTCTATGAGCACGCTCTCCAGAAATTACTGTGATGATATCAGGAAATACAGCTCTGCTTTAGATTTGCTTCAATGGGCCCCCAAATCGCTTAACCATTTGGCCACGGACCTTATGCTTTCAGAATACATGGTCAGATTTATCATTAAATCTTTCCTTTATACACCAATCCTAACATGTCACCAGTATATGGCCAGTTGTATATCTTTGTTTCTGCTAAGGCTATCACTATACGTTTGCAAAAGGTTTGTAACAGCTATTGCAGTGACAGGCTAATCCCTTTGCGAAGTCTTATTAGCAAATGCATGACATTATCACTCACAGTCCTCTGTTGCTGATGAACGAATGGTATTCATGGAAAGTCCTACTCTGGATTTGAGAAAAGCCTGATTTATTTCTAACCTTCAGCTTCAATCCCCTTTGGTCGGAAATCTCAAACGCCATTTCCTATCATGAGCGACCGTAACACAGACCTGACATCGTTCCTCGCGTCTTTTATATCAAACTGCGAGATTTCCTAACCGATATTTTCCAGAAGAATATATTCGGAATTTTTATCGCTTACATCTTATGCATTGAGTTTTTAAAAACGAGGATTGCCTCATTGTCATATGTTAATTACACTTGATTCGTAATTAAAATAAAGGGACCAAAGATGATATGGAAAAATATGTCTGCGCTGAGCTTCCACATCCCGAAATACACCCTAGACTTTTTCAAATTGTCACGAAATGCATTGTTCATGGTACATGTAAAGCGCTCAACGCCAACTCGCCTTGCATGAAAGTTGGAACGTGTACCAAAAATTTCCCAAAGTACTTCAACCCCACGACCCCCCTGTATACCGACGAAGACTAGGGAGAACTGACAATGTTGGCAATTACGATATCGACAACCGTTGGCTTTCCCTTAAAATCCCTGGATTTTTCAAAAATTTAATGCTCATATTTAACTTTGAAGTTTGCGCGTCCATTCAATGTATCAAGTATCTAAATAAGTATGTCTACAAAGGACACGACGCTACATCAATTGCACTTCACGAAGAGACTAGCAAAGGTGCTTCCCAACATGACGAAATACTGAATTTCCTGGACGGTAGTTACATGAGTGCTCCGGAGGCTGTGTGGTGTTTGAACGAGTAGAGTCTTACCGAAAAGTCTCAAGTTATTACACGATTGCCAGAACAAAAAGTCATCTTCTGTTGGGAGGGTCACGAAGAACAAGAGCTAAAAAGATACGCAAATAAAAAACACTATGCTTATAGCATGGGTTGAACTCAACAAGACAGATCCCGAAGCTGTGAAGTTACATTATTCCCAACTTAACACATTTCAACAATCTTGTGGAAAAATGGAAAAAGACAATCAGAGGATGTGCAAAAGTGATCGGTAGAAAGCCTGTTGTTGCCGTTAACGACAGTGAACGTTATTCCCTCAGACTTGTCATTACCCGTCGTGTAGGCGCCACAAGTTTCCATCATCTAAGAACTGTCAATTGCATCAAATGTAACACATTTAAATAAGCATGCCAACAATTGGTCTTCTTAAAGACGAATAGATATGGCATGATACTCTTACAGAGGCATCCCAGATTCAAATGTCATTCTTCTTGCGACAACTTTTCATTTTCGTCTGTGTCTTTGGCAAACCACAGTACGTTACGCCCCTATATGATACACATAAAGTCTCCCTTTCTGAGGACCTTCTCACTAAACATTTGACACACACAGCTTACATGTATGCAGTTATATAGGACATTTTTCCAGTGCCGCGATTTTTGTTTGACCCCACATTTGATTCCTAGCTGACGATAACGTCTGTTGTGGGAGTGGTTTAATCTCTATAAGTATCGTGTTTACTACCGACTACCAATTAAACATGGTTAGTATGTCTCCTAGTATCTTATGGAATGTTCTCGATTGTATTAGAAAAGTAAGTGCGTTTCTAGACGCGTCGGTAGACCCACATGTATAAGGAATTTGAGAGGCACAGAGATAGAGACGGAGATTGAGATATATATTATTAACTTAACGAGACAATTGTATTATTCTTTGTGTGCTCATATGTGTTTATTCGCATTCATCATTATTAATTGGCATATTGTACTAATTGTGTACCGGTACAAGATTTTCCAATACTCTGTAAGTTGATGATTTGTAATTATATTTATTTTGTTTTGTAATTGTATTATTTCTAAATTAAATCTTATTAATTGTAATTGGTACTGTCTTGGGTGTCGTATTTTTGTTATTGTATTTCTCTATTTTATCGTCCTTTGTTGTGCACTGTGCGAACGAGCCATAACTTAAAACAAGAGATTAATTTATCACAATAGAAGCCAGTGCGTAACAAAGGCCCTAGCGGAAATTAATGACATGCTGCAACCACATGGCCTTGGATTCCAAAAATTACAACTACCCGCCATTGACAATCTTCCCTTGTCTCATTCATCGAACACTTTTGATGCTCATGCTGAACAGTCCCTCGTGACGGAAAAGTACAACAGACTCAAAACAGAACAAAAACACGATGTTAACACTGTTTGATAAGTTGCATTCATCCATTCCCATCCACTACATTCTTAGATGATCCTGCAGGAACAGGCAAAACGTTCGTCTACAAATCCCTAATTCATACCATCAGAGGAAGGGGAGACATTCCTACAACCATAGCATCGACAGGAATAGCTGCAACATTGTTACCAGGTGGACATGCTGCACAGTCCGTTTTTAAAATAACCTTGAAGCTGACCACGACTTCCACATGCAACATCAAACCTACGACACTCCACGCTCAACATCTTCTGAAATCCAAAGTTATAATATGGGACGTGTCCCCAATGACACATTCAAGGCAGTTGACAGGTTATTACGTGACCTCACCGGTGACACGCAGCCATTTGGAAGCAAATCAATTTTATTGGGTGGAGATTTCCGACAAATCCTCCCCATCATTATGCGTGGCTCCCGAGCATTTACTGTCACCAATTGCATTAACAAACATCCTTTGTTGCTTAACAGGCATGTCCCTACATATTGACAACAAATATGAGAGCTCTTCCTCGAAAACAAGATTTCACCAAAAGGCTTCTCGATGTAGGAGACGGGACGAATGGAACATTTGTTAAATTACCTTCATATTGTTGTTCTGTTAATTCTAATCCCGTTTCACTATATAGCGGCATCGAATTCTTGACTGTCACACGGGAACAACTCAGTACGCGAGCTATATTTTAGCGTCACCAACGAAGACTCCCTGCATCTAAATGAAGAAGTCTTGAAACTTATCGTTAACGACGAAGTAACTTTCATCAGTGTTAACTCCATCGTCACAGACGATCCCACAGATCATCTCTCATTCCCCGAATAATTTTTTAACAGTAGTACTCACACTGGCACGCCTCTGCATATACTGAAAATTAAAATTGGTTTTTTTGTCATGCGTCTCATAAACCTCATGCCAGCAATAGTTCTCTGTAATGGCACTAGACTGACTGTTATCAACATTCACCACAGTGTGCTAGTGCAGGGGTCGGGAACCTTTTTGTCTGAGACAGACATGGACACCACACTTTGAAAAGTAATTCAGTGAGAGCCATACATTATGTTTCAAACTAAAAATTCAAGACAATTTATACATTTTGTGTAATTTCAACACTAAAATTGCAATAATTATGTCTCTGAATTCTTTTTCATAACATTGCTAAAAGATATGCCTCTATCTACCAAAACCGCTCTTCAGTCAAAGACAGTTGTATGTGGCTTTCTCCAGAGTTCAATCTTTTCACGCAATCACCGTTGTATCGTTAAACCCACCCCATTTGAACTACTGTGTCCTTCACATCCATCCATCTATCCATCCATCCATCTATCCATCTATCCATATATCCATCTATCCATCCATCCATCTATCCATTCATCCAACTATCCATTCATCCATTTATTTATTTATTTGTTTAGGGATTTTTGTATAGCGCTTATCTAACAGGTCAAAGCGCTTTACAATTTTTAAATATATGTAAACTATTTAAACTGCTAACGAAAATAACAATTTAAAACCATCCAACCATCCATCCATCCATCTATCCATCTATCTATCTATCTATCTATCTATCTATCTATCTATCTATCTATCTATCTATCTATCTATCTATCTATCTATCTATCTATCTATCTATCTATCTATCTATCTATCTATCTATCTATCTATCTATCTATCTATCTATCTATCTGTCTATCTGTCTATCTGTCTATCTGTCTATCTGTCTATCTATCTATCTATCTATCTATCTGTCTATCTGTCTATCTGTCTATCTGTCTGTCTGTCTGTCTGTCTGTCGGTCTGTCGGTCTGTCGGTCTGTCGGTCTGTCGGTCTGTGTGTCTGTGTGTGTCTGTCTGTCTGTCTGTCTATCTATCTATCTTATCTATCTAACAAAACTTTGCTTGTGTAAAAGGAATGGGTTTGATATTCATGGGTATAATTATGTAAAAGTACTTACGTTTTGTTAACGTCATTGATTTTCTTTATTTGAAAATGAGAATATAGACACAAGTGCAATATCATTAGATTTAAAGATATTGTCATCCAATTAAAATTGTATACATTCTATTTCCTAACCCCCATTAATATATACCTATAAAGGTTACTTATTTGTCAAATTCATTCTAAGGCATATCTAGTGCTGCCTTGGCAAATGAAACCATCGTCTCCCCCCCCCTCCACCCGTGAAGTTTAATAAAATCAAATCATCCAAAGGATTGTAACCCCCTTACTTACATAAAACATTGATTTTGAATTTCACATGCTTTGTTCTTTTTTGAATGAGTGATAAGTGAATTAGTGAATGTTTTTGGATATGTAGTTTCGCTGCACTGATTTTATTAAACAGCATTTTCGTAATAAAGTATTTTTAAAAGTTAATTCTTTTACTTCCTTTTAAATTAAAAAAAAAAGATATTTTAGGAATGAATCAAAAGTAAAACCTTATTAAATATTCAAAATACAAGGTTGTTTTTAATTTTAGCTAATTTTAGCAATTTAAAAATCAATCCGTTATTTTATTAATTTTAAGAAGGGGAACATACCTGATCAGTTTTGTCACGCAGGGTTTTATAATCAAAGAAACTTAGGGCTGTGGTTAAAATAGGCAACGGCAGTATGATGCCATCTGCCTAAGTATTCAGATCAAATTAATTATTATTATTTTTTTTTTTTGGAATATTAAAAACTCACTAAAAACGTACTAAGAAGAAATAGATGTTTGGATTTTCCCGATAATGTGATTAAGATACAATTATTGTGATTAACATTTTTTTTCATAACTTTTACATCCGGACAAAACTGTTAAAATATTTACTTAGTTGTTACTTTTAATATATTTAGAATTTATAATAATGAAATTTGTCTAAACTAAAATCGAAAATATAATATTATTTTTTTGCGCACTTAAATGTAATCGATTACCGTAAAATAATATAAAATAACTATGTGTTTGTAAGAATCCGAGCGTATCTAAATATTTTCGGTTGCATTGAGTTATGTCAGCATCGCTCATTCTTGTATATATATATNGGTATATAATATATATATATATATATATATATATAAATAAATATAAAACGGTTATACACCAAAATCAAGCAACGAAATACATTTTGGGTGCGGAAGCTTATAGTTATTATGGGCGACGCTTAACAGGTTACTGTAACTTTATAAATTTAACACTTCTTTTAAACACCACAAAAGGAGCTTTTCCTGAATAAAAAAATGATCATTAAATAAGCTCAGTACATGCTGGGTGGCTAGTAATATGTTATTAAAAGCCTTCATGATTTAGCCCTTGCAAAAAGCTGGCAATTTCTCGTTTAAGTTTAGATAAGGACAGTACTAAACTTAATGCAGTATTTAACCCCAACAATTTTTTGAATTTTATTTTAATAAGTGTTTTTTTCGACAGAAAAACGTATTAGGTAACCACACAAAAAAACCAAAGAGAAAAGCCCAATATCAATATTTGCAAATTGATAATATAATTCTTTTTTCATTGAAATTATCATCTTTTTCATTGAAATGTCTGTTATTTTCGCCTCGTTTGCCCGCTTTTAGCTCCCAGGGAGTACCGATCATTAAAATTATACCTTCCAGTCTTGCAATCGTATTGTTACTCGTTTAAACTCTTTAAATTTTTAGTACATCCTTCTTCTCATATACGTAACACATATTTTATAAGAAAAACGGTTTATTTAAGAAACATAATTTTTAAAGATGGATAAAGAACTATGTTTGAACTTAACGTATCTGTCAAAGTAAATCAATGTTCCCGTAACAAGTAATCTGTGTCTTGAATTGGCTTCAATGTAAACTTAATAACAAGCCGAAGCATATTTTTTAAAATTATGTTTCAAATGTTTTTAAGCGTATTGGTGAGTGAGAAATGTAAAAAAATGTAAACTCGTAAATATTTTGTTGGTTTTGTTGTTGTTGCTGTGATTTGATTAACATTACTCTATTTCGAAGAAATTTCTGTGAGAACCATTTTCTTTCGCACAAAATTACGGGAACCACTGAGCGGAAAACGAGTAATAAATAGAGTGAAACTTGAAAGAGAAGTAATGGACTCACAAGGAAGTACTGTCTCTTATTTATATTTTGCTTGTGGGTTGACTACATCCATTTCAGGATAAGCGTAACATAGAATTACCGATAACGACGCTAAAGGATTTTTTTTTTAAATAACGCAACTGCGTTCAGTGCGCACTATGTTATTTTTTATTTTCAGAAAATGAAATCGTCTCAATTGAAATATGATGTAATAAATATTCGGTTTATATTATTTATATAGTTCATTGGCATGAAATAAAAAGTCTGCAGTGACTTTTCATTTGAGCTGTTGGGGGGCAGGGGGGTATCACAAATCTGGATTCTTAAATCTACGTTATTTCAGTTCATATTTTGTCGAGTAACTTTAGTAGATAGGAAGCTCACGCATTGCTGTCGCGAATGTTTGACGAGCAATAACTATACAATATTAGACACAACCTGAACATATTTGTAACACAGACCGAGAACTCCCCTATGTGGATTCAAGATTAAAATAATTAAGCTGTGTGAAACAAGTTTAACTTAGTTGGTTTGTGTTCTACTTTTTCTGTATACCAGGTGTCTTGTGAGTTTGCTGTGTAAATATGTGCTAGGATGGTCACCAACACACCCAAACTAAAACACAAGCAGAGTGCAGGGTTTCTTTCAGCTATAGCTCACGGGGGGGGGGGGGGGGGGCCCTCCAACCCCCCCCCCCCC
>CAXITT010000576.1:246519-258013 GCA_964033795.1 Lymnaea stagnalis | reverse complement strand
TTAAAACATGTAAACTAAGTAAATACAAATGAGACACTAGGATAGTAACTACTATTCTATAGAAACAATGAAAATGGCTATAAAAAGAGGACACTTTGACACTTCAGGATTAAACCGAAACAGAAAATGAGGTAGGGCAAGGAGGGTGCATCACAGGTCATAGGCGGACCTAAACAGATGAGTTTTAAGGGACTTTTTGAAAATGGACGAGGTTTCACTATGACGTATATGGAAGGGGAGCTGGTTCCAGAACGTGGGCCCATGGAAGCAGAAGGAGCGTTCACCGATGGTCTTAGTTTTAGTTCTTGAGATTGAGAGGGTTCTACTGTCAATGGAAGAACGTAGTTGTCTTGTGGGGATGTAAGGAAGCAACAGTTCAGAGAGATAGACAGGAAAGTGAGGGTCAGTGAACGAGTTGAAGCAAAGAGCCATTGGCAAAATTATAATTAATTATACGCAAATGTAGCTTGTAATATTTAAAGCTCAGCAAAGAGAGGAGTATTTTGAGCGCTTGTCAACCGAGGACACGATTCTTATTTACGCACCTTTCTTAACCCTCATTCCAATTTTTTTTAAATTTCAACAACCCTCAGCTCCTGTTTATTGTAAAGACAATCCTTTTATTATTGTACTCGGTAGCCTGTGATAATCAAAAGAGAATCCAGTTATTATTGTGCTCATTAGCCCGTGATAATATAAAGAGAATCCAGTTATTATTGTGCTCAGTAGCCCATAATACTATAACGAGAATCCAGTTATTATTGTGCTCAGTAGCCCGTGAGACTATAAAGAGAATCCTTTTATTATTGTGCTCAGTAGCCCGTGATAATCTAAAGAGAATGCAGTTATTATTGTACCTTGAGGGCTGTATTTATTGTAAAGAGAATCCAGTTATTATTGTACCCAGAAGACCGTGATTATTGTAAAAAGTTTCCAGTTATTATTGTACACAAACACCCGTGTGTATTGCACCGAGAAACCCGTGTTACTTGTACAAAGCTGGCAGTGTTTATTGTACCAAGAAGTCCATTTTCATTTTAATCAGAAGGCAACTTTTTTTTTTTGTAGCTAGAAGCCCGTGTTTATTGTTCACAGAAACCCGTGGTTACTCTACACAAAAGCCTGTGTTTATTGTGCTCAGAAGCCCTTTTTTATTGGAGTTATGGGCTCCTAAGTACAATAATAATAATAATAATAATAATAATAAAGTTCATTTCAAAAACACGCTTCATCCCCAAAGGCTCGAAGCGCGGTACAAAGTCAACAAAAAACAAATCTATAATTTACCACATTTAAAACAAACGCAACACTACAAAAACTAATTATTAGCATACAATTGCAAAGTCTTTCTAGCCATTTCAACCTCAAGCAACACAGCCATTATGCACTAACTGGAAAATAAGGTTGACAATCATCCCAGAAGGTGTTTGCGAAATAGATGTGTCTTTAAATTGGTTTTAAAGGACTCCAGTGTCTGGTTGTTTCTGAGATCGACAGGAAGGGCGTTCCAAATTGGTGGACCAGCAAATGCGAAAGTGCGCCTTCCGTAAGTCTCAAGGCAAACGCATAGTGTCGAGAGTTTGCCACTATCGAATGTTTATTGTACTTAGAAGCCCATGTTTATGGTACCCAGAAACCCATGTTTATTATATTTTATTTAAAAAGAATTGTGAACTATTCAAAAAATTTATTATAAAAGTCTTGTGTTCAAATTGTTTTATTTATGAGCTGAAAATGTACAATGGAATCATAAAACATTTTCATTTTTTTAGATCAATAAAATAATCTTATATTATCTGATCTTACTGTAGAGAGAAGCACTTGTTTATCGTACCCTATAGGCTGTATTCATTGCACACAGAGACCCATGTTTATTGTACCCAGACCCCTGTTTTTATTGTACCCAGAAGCCCATACTTCTTTTACCCAGAATCCGGTGTTTATTGGGAAGAAGCCAGTGTTTATTATACAGAGAACCCCATGTGTATTGTAAAGAGAATCCAGTTATTATTGTACTCACAAGCCCGTGTTTATTGAAAAGAAAATCCAGTTATCATTGTACTCAGAAGCCCGTTTTTATTGTACTGAGAATCCAGTTATTATTTTACACAGAAGACCGTGCTTATTTTAAAAATAATTAAGTTATTATTGTACTCTGAGGCCGGTTTTTAATGTACACAGAAGTCCGTTTTTATTGTAGCCAGAAGCCAATGTTTATTTGTATCCAGAAGCCGTGTTTATAGTACACAGAATCCTGATTCTATTGTAAACAGAATCCAGTTATTATTGTTCCTAGAAGCCATGCTGTTTTGTGTGTAAGTTGTAATTTAAGATCTAAAGATGAAGCTGTGCAGTTGTGTTAACTTTTACTGCTTGACTTTCTGTTATATATAACATTAAGAAATATAAAGAAAGTTAGTTTATTGGTTACGTGCAACAATTTATATTATTTAAGAAAGGTTGATTTAAAAAAAAAAGGAAACATAATGAAATACAATATAAAAGATATACATTTAAATTTTGTTTTTATATAGAGGACAATATGATACCAAAACTAATGGAACTTGAGTTTACCATCTAGTTGTGCTCCTTTTTAATAGAAAATACTAATTAAACTATGAAGAATCTCATATCTGGTACAGTACGATAATGAATTATAAAATTCCTACAATTCGATGACAAAGATAAATAGTAATCAAAACAATTACCAAATCTATTGTAGGTAAAATAATTATCATTTGTAATGCAGTCCACAGACAGTCTGATGATAGGTGTAGGCTGTGTGTTTTTTTTGTGTGTTATGAACAGTCTTATTACATGTAACGTCAGAGAGTAGATCAAAATTAAACTTAAAAAGACCCACGATTTCCAGGATTCCAATTAAATACCTTGAGTGATAGAGACCAAAAAAGAATTTGCGTAGCTCACCACATAGATATCATCTCAGCAAAAAAAGTACATATGGGCAACTATTGCAATTTAAGTCACGTAGACGAAAAAAGGGGAAAAAAATGTACAGCTGGCGTTAAAAATTTATTGTAAAACATATAATTTAAGGGGAAACGTTTAGTTAAGGAGCCTGATAACCGAGTGCATGCCATTGCACTGCGTGGATGTGATTGTACTGAGTGCATGCCATTGTATTGAGTGCATGCCATTGTACTGACGGCCTGCCATTGTACGGAATGCCTGCCGATGCGCACTTGCAATGCAGATCAGTTGACAGGCATTCCGATCAGGTGTCAAAACCTATAAATAAGTTGTTGAGCTCAATTACTGGCTGATGGGGAGGGCACTAAATCGTTGCCTTATTTCCTGGTTCTGAGCGTAATACTTTCTTGTTTTGTTAGCAGCTCAACTTTAGCTCCTCATTTCAGTAGTGATTTTTTTTTCTTTCCAGACTTTTATTTAGAGCCGAGTTTTGACAGAGTAACAACACTCGTTTGTGATTATCGGTTGTCCTTATTAAAAATTGTACGTAAATTTATTTTGTCTGGTATTTAACAATCTTATGATTTATGGGTAACAACTAAGTTATTTAATATTTAACAATGTAATACAATATGTACTGAAATCGGTGCATTTAACAAAGAATGCCATTGAGTAAAGTTTTCAAGTTGCACCTGTGTGCAAAGAGGATATCACATCTATTAATTCACATGAGGGTGAATTGGCTAGGTGTCCAAATAACACTTCTTTATCACAAAGTAAAAAGAAATTTTGTTTCTTTGACAGAACAAAATGAAAACTAAATCATAAGGATGCTTATAAGCAATGTATCTATGAGTACAACAAATAGTGACGCTTAGAATAAAATACACACTGGGTATTTGTGGCAACCACACTACACCATCTTGTTTTATCGGAAGTATTAAATACTTTAACATGATTTTATGTCAAATTTTGATTCACTGGGATTACAATGAAATGTTTATAAAGATTCATGTATTACAAGAAAACACTATGCACCATACTCATTCAATTTGTTCTTTTTTTGAAGAGCCAGTTAAACTGCAGTTCAGTTATAAATAAGATTACCTTACAGTGGACTGTTTTAGTTCCAGCACGTATCCAAAAGGTCTTTGTGTGTTTGATACGAACCTAGAACTTCTGAGTATGGCAATTAAACTACTTAAATATTTTTAAAAAAAACATAGGCCCCATAAAACATGCATACTTTCAATTGAAATGTAGGTATATAAAAATGGTGCTCTTGAGAAAGTTTAAATGTAAAAGTATGTTTTGAAAACAGTATCATGATAAAAGAAAAAATATCTATATTATAACATTAAGTAAAAAAGTAATTAATTAAAGAAATAAATATACCCTCTCATTCATTTCATGTTAACATAAAATGGAAATAAACTTTTACAGGAGACTTTTGAAACCGTTATGATCGATGATCCGAAGCATAGCGATACCCTTAACTTCACATGCAAGTGTACACTCTCAGTCCTAGTCGCAAAGTTAAGAAACGGCAAAACTGAATGTTACAACTACTGTATACCCAAACGTAACAGGTCAAACAATCGACAAGTAAAAATTATGGAACAAATTCAACAAAAATTATAAATATAGGTAGGTGAATCAGTAATTTATTTTTAAAAAATGGTTATTACCACCAAACACTATACAATAGCATCAAAATTTCTTTAGCAATATATTGATGTTTTTACCACATCTTAATTTTATTTTACATATTCATTAACGCTATATATATATATATATATTTATATATGAAAAAATATGGGTTTTTTGTGTGTTTTTTTAAAAGAAATGCCAATAGTTTGACTAGACAATGGCCTGTCTTCTGTGAAAGAAGGGTATAGTATAACTTGACATTGTAAACAAGCTGACTCAAGTGATGCTGATGTTGTCATTTCCTAATATGATAACTTTAAACACGCAAATGTCAGTAATGGACCTCTGTCATTTACTGTTAACATAAATAAACAAGGTAATAATTCAATTTATATTATAAATATGCATAGTGCCTATGTGTAGTATCTTGACAGCTTTGAGAGGTATTTAAATGATAGCAATAACTTGTCGGCAGTGTACCGAATCGTGAAAAGGTTTCAATTTAATTGTATTCCTCTTACTTCCAAGTCCATGATGCCATGATCAGATCAAATTATGATTTTTAAATAGAATTTAAAAAAAAAAAATGAAATAAAAATTTAAAAGCAATACATTTTTAGCGGATTAAGATTCCGCCACTCGATGTATACAAATATCTATATATATAACATTAATCAACCCCTAAAAACAGATTTTTTTTCTTTTAAATTTTAAATAAAATTTAATATCGTGCAATGGCTGTGGGGCTGGAAGTTTTACATAACACGCATACAAGTAACGCACATAACAAGTATCGCAATTAGTGCCTCACCCCTGGTCTAGGCAAGCAACCGAAAAAAATTACGCTCCTGGTCTATATAAATAGTGTAATGACCCACCCACTCTGACGCCGCTCGTTTCACCAATTATTTCAGAAAAAACAAAAGAAAATATTACGCACAAAACGCTATTGCGATATATTTTTTTTTTAAAAATCTTATCTTGTACAGTAATCAAACATTTTATTTCTCAAAACTAGTGTCATCGTATTTCTTTCATATTTTTAGGGGAAACCTACTTTTTAGTGGTGGGGCTGAAAATTTTATATAATTTACAGTGACCGGCAACGAGTCTGTGTGCACAGTTTCAGCGCGATAGTTTGAAAGGAAGGGGGTCACCGAGCCATCCGAAAATTTTGCCAGCCAACCACCAAGCAACGAACGAAAGGGGTTTTACTATAAAGGGTTATTAAAATTTTAAAAAGCGATTGTGTTTGGAAATGAAAATAATCAATCAAATTTTGTCGATGGCATTTATTTCTCATCGCAATTATATCGACTGTCTACAATCTAGCTGAAAATCATAGATCATACATTTTGTTAACGTTGACAGAGCAAATCTGAATTTAAAATACCACACTGCATTTTGGGATTGTTTTGTTTTGTTTAAAAGTTAATGTTCTGCCGTTTTCTTCTGGTTTCCATCAAAAGCATTGCCCCTACCTGATACAGCGCTATTTAATCAAAACCAAATTCGACCGAAACGCTCCCCAATTTACATTCCTTTCCTCGTTCCTCCCTTCCCCACCCAAAAAAAAAGAAATTGGTATCTCTTAACTCACACGGATTAACAGCCCAAATACAAACCTGTCGCCTTTCCACTTACTGACACGTTTCAGACTTTAGTTTCATGGTTGACAACTTTAAAAGATTTTACGCAAACCATTGTCATTCCCAATGAGGAGTAATTAGCGCTTAGGTGGTGCGAAATTTTTCCATGGAATATTTTTGTTTAATGTTAGCGCTACTCAGGGTCGGCATTACGCTTTGCTGGCGCCCCGGGCAAGCTTAACTCTGGCGCCCCTTTTAAGCATAATCAAAAAGTTTTTTTTTCGAGGAAGAAACTAGGGGTTAGGTAATTAGTTCATTACCTAGGTTCATTTTTCACAAGTAACATTGATTTTGATTTTCTTAAATTGTATTTGGAAAATATAAACAATTAGCCTCCTTATTATATTAGCCTCCTTATTATATTAGCCTCCTTATTATATTAGCCTCCTTATTATATTAGCCTCCTTATTATATTGGTACAGCCTTTTTAGCAGCGATTATTTTCATGCATTTATTTTTTTCTCCGATGGTGCCCACATGCAATATTTTTTTTTCGAAGATCTTTGATGGCACCCTAAGCACTTGGCAAGCCGGGCAACTGCCCCTTGTTGCTGGTACCTTGAGCCGGCTGTGCCGCCACTCGGGTGATGTTGGGGTGGTAATTAGTTTGAGTTTCTCATCAACACACGTATCCTCTTGTTGAAAGAGTGATTATTTAAGTTTACTTGAATCTAAGAGTTAGTTTAAGAACGAGCATTTCTAGAAATTGTTAATGTTGAGAAAGTAAAGAGCAGGTGGCTATTATTAAGACTAGGAGCGTGCAGCTTCTAGAAATAGAATGCTGTCGCGGCAATTGAGAATTGTATGGGATGGCTTTAAATGGATTTTTTTTAATTAAAAAAATATTAATGGACGCATGGAAAATTTCTCCAAAGTTGTTTTTATTGTATTCGTGCATTCCGTAGTTTATTAAGCATAAGTTTTAATTAGGTGGAATTAAATGACAAGTTAATTAACATGTTTCTAGAGGGAAAAGTTCGCTAAGTAGGCTTAAAATTATAAATTATAAAAGTACGTTATTGTACTTAAAATTGGAATAGGTCCTATAACAAATTAAATTGACATAGATTCGTAACTCAAATTTCCCACCTAAAGTAGCAAGCGTAGTTAGCAATTGATTTATTTTGCATTGCTAAAGGCTTCTGTTTTTGCAGCAATGTACTAATGTCAGTCAGGATATTTTTGGATGTAAAAGTCCACTTATATTTTATCAACCATACATTTCCAGTAAGTAAACGTAAATAAAGCCTGATAATTTTCTTAAATAACATTTTATGCGACTTCTTCTCTATTTATAGCTTATTAAATTAGTTATCTATTATTGTCTTAACATATATTTTTTTTTAAATACAACAATCTGTTAACATTTAGAAATGCTTGCTTAATTTATGATAAATTAAAAATTAGAAATATTTTTTATGATCAGGGATGCATGAAACTTGTGGAGTCCTGGAGCAAAAAAAAACGCGGTGGATCTAACTTATTTTTCTTTAATCACTGGACAAAAATAGTATTACATTTTTTGTATTAATTTATATTTTTTATTTTTAAAAAAAATTTTTTTGGACCCTTCTACATTCTTTTTTTAATTATTTTTTTTTTTTTGGAGTGGGTTTTGCGGGGAAGTTTTAAACATATTAATATACTGCTTGAATAGTAAAACAACTGCTTTCATATTTACGCATATTGTTTTTAAAAAAAAACGCGGTTGATCTAAATTATTTTTTTTTAATTACTGGACAAAAATAGTATTACATTTTTTGTATTAATTTATATTTTTTATTTTTAAAAAAAATTTTTTTGGTCCCTTCTACATTCTTTTTTTAATTATTTTTTTTTTTTTGGAGTGGGTTTTGCGGGGAAGTTTCAAACATATTAATATACTGCTTGAATAGTAAAACAACTGCTTTCATATTTACGCATATTGATTTAGATGCTACTAATATATTATTGTTTCCAAATTTTGTTGTTTGCCGGCATCTTTAAAACTGCGCTCTTTTAATATTTCTGCAAACCTGACTCTGTTTTCTTTATTTGTTTCATTTCGGTTGCTCTCATTCTAAATTAAGAGAGCTAGGTACGACATGATGAAATTACAATTCTCACGTCAGGTTAAATAAGCCAGTATTTTAGCTAAAAGTATGTCATTTCCGCTCTACATGTTTTAAAAAATAACAAAAATGATTAATATAAAGATAATAAAATAATGTGTCATAACCAAGTGAAGTCAATTTCAATTTTAAAAACCTAAACTGAGATTTGGCAGAAATTTAAATTTTGCGCCAAAATTAATCCGCCACTCATGTTAAAGAAAACCACATTTTTAATCCTGAAATGGTCACTCTCCTTGTTCCGCTATGCTTTTTCCAAACATAGTTAAACGTGTGGTCATGCTGATGTGTACCAGTACAATGTTAGCAGATACCGTGAAAGGACACATGACATTTTAACCGTTACTGTTTGTGAAATGCCCTATCCAGGTGTGTCTTTTTTTTTGTAATGTATATGTTTATTCAATTAATAGGTTTGGTTTTTACTTCGTGCGGCTGCTCACAATTTCACATTCTACACGTTTTATTCAATATTTCATGACAAATCTTACTTTAGGGAAAAACTCATGATTTAAAACGGGTGTAATTTTAAGTCTTTCATAGCAGTCTCTTAGCCAGTAATACACTAATCATGATTATGGTTTCATTGATTTCAATATGGCTCTTAACAGAATGAAAATAATCAATACACTCAAATGCCCTGTTGTTGTCTTCTTGTGGAGCAAGTTCAGATTCTCTTGACTTCTTGCATCGCCCCCAGCCCCCTCTTTTTACAAGAATTGTATATTCTGTAGACTTTTGTTTCTTACATGTGGGATTGTAAATGGGCGTGTTAAGTTCTAGTATGTACTATGTGCATACTCATGGAGTTTACATTTAATTCTACTCATGAAATCTTGGTCACTCGTTGGTCAAGTGTTAAGCCCTTAAACTATTGTTTGCAAGGTTAGATTTCACACTTATTTAACCAAAGAAATTAAGTGCAGCAGAGATACATGCGATCACATATTGGATGTGTCCAAGTTTTAGGAGGTTCCTTAAAGCTTTAGTGATGTTCTATCATTCATCAAACGTGTAAAAATTATACATTGTCAGCAGTAGTGTAGAGCACGCATAATACTTAAATTGCTCATGAATTATTTCAGTGTATCTCTCTTGTAGGAAATGTGGGTAATTTTAAACTTTATAAAATCCAGAAAAAATGGTAGGCTTTTTCTTAGCTTCAGCCCAGAGCATTTTTTTAAAATAATCATAACTCACTCCTCATCTTTTGAAAACTTAAGATGTTATATATTTATATTTTTAAAAAAATTGAAACTTAATATTTTAGAGAAAATGATAGAAAATCTTATCTTACTTAAAATTTCACAATGCATAATTTAACATAACTAATCACATGATACATCTGGTCAGCATATGGCACACAAAAGGTGCTCTAAAAATTATTCCAAATATTTTTGAGGGACACAAGTTCAAATGACACCCTGAGCTGCTGGAGTAATGTTTTGTCAGCACATTGGTATTGTGGAAGATTCGTCTGTGACACCCATCTCTAGTAATTTACCACGATCGTAGTAAATTAGACTAGATAGATACAATATGACTAATGTGTATTTTTTCATTTGTTTTATTCATGTACTTGTGTCATCCACTGCGGCCGCGTCACAGAACTCCTTAGTAACGCTATTGATTATAACACAATTGAATGATTCAAAATATTTACGATATCATTCTTTTCGTTTATATTTCTTAATAATATAATAGTTGGCTAATTGCCCTGTTGTTTTCTTTTTGTGAGGCGAATATCATAAAAACCGAACGTATTTTATAGAAGTTGGAGAAGTATGCCATGGTCAAGCGTATCGAACGCCGCCGAAAAATTAAGTAACGACAAAAGCGATATCTTGCCCTCGCCACAAGATGACAGAAGGTCATTTACAACTCGCAAAAGAGCTGTCTCAGTAGAGTGATGTGCCCTGTGTGCTGACTGAAATGGCTGAAACAACTCGCACCAATTGAAGTAAATCAGGAGCTGTCGGAGAACGACTTTCTCAAAAATCTTTGATACAAATTGTAGATTGGAGACAGGGTGATAATTTTTCAACACATTTTGGTCGAGATTCACCTTCTTTAGCAGTGGAGTTACAACCGCTTCTTTAAAAGAGGATGGAACAATAACAGATTTTAAATACTGATTTGTGATACAATTTATGATTGGTACTATTGCATCTAAACATTCGTATAACAGTCCTTGCCGGAAGAGGGTCAAGCAAACATGACCTTTTTCGGGGAGTCAGCCAGGATTTTCTTCACATCCGGTTCAGTGACCCCAACAAATTCGCTCATAGCAAGACTTCGGGGGCATTGGTGCAAATGTCAAGTCTCGCCCTGATTTTCGTAACTTTCGTAATAAAGAACTCATTGAAAGTGTTTGGCAGTTCGCCAACTACAATGTTAATTGGCAAAGATGTGTCCTTCTTTTTACCGGTTAGCTGACCCACAATATGAAATACGTCCCTTCCAGAGCCACATTCTACAATATGGTGACTAAACTATTCAATCGTAGCTGCAAGGACCAACTTCTTGGTTCGTTCCCTGTGATCAATAAAGATTTGTCGGTGCACGGTAAAGCCAGACTTCGGCCATTTGCGTTCTGCAAGTCACTGCTTCTGCTTAGCGTCCTTTATTTCGGGCGTGAGCCAAAGGCCGGAAGGGCGGTTCGTAACACGACGTGTGGACAGTGTTGTATCTTTGTCTAAAATCACTCTGAGGCCACTGTTGTAGTCTGACGCAGGGTCTTCTTCACTGCACCCAAGGGCAGCGACGTCACATCGGAAGGCCACCAGATCTATCTTTCGGGGGTCACGGGATGTAACTGTGCGCAGAAGGCGTGTAACTGTGCGCAGAAGGCGTGTGACTGTGCGCAGAAGGCGTGTGACTGTGCGCAGTAGGCGTGTGACTGTGCGCAGAAGGCGTGTGACTGTGCGCAGAAGGCGTGTAACTGTGCGCAGAAGGCGTGTGACTGTGCGCAGAAGGCGTGTAACTGTGCGCAGAAGGCGTGTGACTGTGCGCAGAAGGCGTGTAACTGTGCGCAGAAGGCGTGTGACTGTGCGCAGAAGGCGTGTGACTGTGCGCAGAAGGCGTGTGACTGTGCGCAGAAGGCGTGTGACTGTGCGCAGAAGGCGTGTGACTGTGCGCAGAAGGCGTGTGACT
>CAXITT010000576.1:163422-245741 GCA_964033795.1 Lymnaea stagnalis | reverse complement strand
GCGTGTGTCTGTGCGGGGTGGGCGTGTGAGTGTGCGCAAAGGGCGTGTGAGTGCGCAGAAGGCGTGTGACTGTGCGCAAAAGGCGTGTGACTGTGCGCAAAAGGCGTGTGACTGCGCAGAAGGCGTGTGACTGTGCGCAAAAGGCTTACTGGCTTCCTCAAGTCAAAGTCGAAGGTGACTGGAAAGTGATCAGAGATAAGTTTGTCATCAATGATGAGGTTGGGGATCATAGCTCCATGGTCCTCTCTGACTACTAGCCAATCTAGGATGTAACCCCGCTTCTGTGTCGGGACAGTGACAAACTGAGTCATTCAGCGTGTGTCAAGAGCTGATTCTATGATCTTCACATAGCTGTTGGTGGTGGATTAAAAATGACAGTTTGTGTCGCCGATTATGATGACGTTGCTGTTGGTGGAAGTGTGGATGTCAAGGAGCTGTTGAAACTCTGCAGTAAACTGACAGATCTTCAATATATTTTGCTAATTTGGAGGTGGCCTGTAGATGCCCAGAAACGTCATCGCTTGTTCACCATAATTAACTTGCAACTTGCACATCTCAAATGAAACAAACTCGTCCAATTTTGAGAAGGCCACACTATTTTTAAGTGATCTCCTCTAAACGACAGCAATACCCCCACCCCACTGCGCGACTGCCGTGGGCAAGTGTGAAGGACGTAGTCCGGAAGTGTAATTTATTGCAGCTTGACCTCATCTCCGACATGTTTAAACCACGTATCGGTAATGAACACAAGGACGGCCTTGCTCTCCAAAACAAGATCACACACCTCAAATGTCTTATTCCTGCATAACTGGGAGTTGAAATACAGCACTCGGAAATGCCGGCTTCACGGCAGGCTGGCAGTCAACAACAGCTAGACTTGATCTTGTCACGCCCTGTCGAGGTGGTGTGAAATCATGAGCCGCTGGCCGTCCTCTTAGGATTAACACGTAGGGAATGGTTCCGATGGATCACACGGTAGTTCGCTGATTTCTATTGTCACTGAAAGCTTCGTTTAAAGGCTTTACATGACGATCTCCGCAGGCAATAATATTGATGTGGCTGTCACCATGATGGTATTTCAGTGGACGCTGTTTCCGACGACCTGCTCGATAAAGACGCTTATTCTGTTGTCGTGCGTCAATTTTCCGTCCACCACTACAATGGGTACGCTTACCGGACAGGCCTCGACCAATGGAGAATTCGTTCAGTCGATACATAAGTTTAGCAGTCAAGAGTATACGATGGGCATTCATTTACAATAGTCGATCGCGTGAGTAAATTAGCACAGCTCGATTACCTTCATGGGTCCGGGATGTGTCGCCAACCTTATCATTCACCTGCATGAGGGATGATTGTGATGTCAGCAAAGATGGCCGAGTACGTAAGGAAAACAGGGAAACACACATAAAACGACAATGTGATCAAGAGCTCGATCCTATATATGCCTATAAGGCGTAGTCTCGAGTTCAAGACAACTCTGACGTCGCCGAAATTGAATTTATGTAATTATGATAATAGTTTCACAACACCTTCCTGTTTTTTGCACAATTTCGGTAAACAAAACTTTGAAAGGCAGCATCTTGTTTCTAGCCAGATGTACATATTAGTGGCTCACTCGAAACATGCCATAGAAATTAGTACAATCAGGACATATTCTAAATAGTTATATTTTTCTAAAAGGTTAAGTCAGTGAGGGATCTGTTAAGCAAGTTTAAGCAATGCAGAATATTAATTGGTTGACATACACTGCATGATAACAAATTTCGTTTATGTAGTGTAGTGCACACTGTACAAACTGTATCGCGCTCTACTGCAGAGTGTCACCAGCAGGGTATATCTGTCTTGAAAAAAAAAGCCATACCAACATTAAATAGTTTTAGAATTAATGTAATATGTAATATTATATCTTACACAACGTCTATCAATAAAAGTTAACACAGATATACAGCTGAGTGATACGAAATTAAATTACAACTCTTAAAGCAAAACAACAAAGCTTCAGCGTACAATAAACACGGACTTCTAGGTACAATAAATGCGGACTTCTGGGTACAATAAATACGGACTTCTGGGTACAATAAACACGTGTTTCTAGGTACAATAAATGCGGACTTCTGGGTACAATAAATACGGACATCTCGGTACAATAAACACGGACTTCTAGATACAATAAACAAGGGTTCCCGAGAAAAATAAACACGGGCTTCTGGGTTCAATAAACAAGTGCTTCTAAGTACAATAAACACGGGCTTCTGGGTACAATAAACACAGACATCTGGTAAAATAAACATAGGCTTTCGGGTACAATAAATCCGGGCTTTTTGTTCCGGTAAACTATGGATTTTACTCAATGACAATAAAATTGTAACAACGTTGACAATAAACTACATGATAATGCAACAGATTGCAATTTATATGAAATGATAAACAATAGGACACCCTGGCCAATGTTTACAGTAGCATAGTTAAGCCGAGACAGAGGGGTACATAATATGTCTTTAGGCACTCCACAAGTGTGGGCGGCAAAAAGGGTATTGATGTTGTTGTTTTTTTAAAATGTAAATAATGGTGATCAGTGCTGATGAGCTTGGGAATTAAAACGAATCTCGTCCCATGGCGCCAAGCACTCTAACTACTCCTCTATTTTTTTTTTATTTGTATAAATTAAACTAAATTTGATTATTTTATGTATAGTGATTTTGCCAATGTTAGGAATTAATACTGCAGTATTTGTTAATATAATTATGATGAACAGCCACCAATTTCCCAAATATGTCATAGGAAAATTTTCAACTATTAAAATAAAATCAGAGGCATTTTTATTAACCACTCTTTTGTCGGTTGTTTAAACTTCCTGCCTATGAGTAACGCTTAGACATTATATTGTCTCTGATAAGTAAAACAATAACGCAATGTATTATCATTGCAGGGGCAGATTTTAAGTGGCTCTTAGCAGAGAAATTTGAATGCAACTGTCCAATGGGATATGAGCCAATAGTCACGTCAAGTTAGTGTGGGTTATTCTGAATCTGCTTGTGAGTGATTAGGGGTGTTTGTTACCACTCTAGTGTTGTTTGTCATTCACACGCAAACGATGACCAAGGCAGTTGTTGTCTTGACTTGAGATGTATTTTTTTAACTGAGCGGGATTTGCCACTTTTTAGCCATTTCTTATGAGATTATATGGCAAGACCTCGTCAAGACGACAGGAAATAGACCAGGATTCAGTAGATACCAATGAAATTGTAAAACAAGGTATGTTGACGCATGAAACAAAAGACATGACAATAACATGAACGTTTTGGGTTAGAGCATATTTATGTGAACAAGACACGTAGAAGTAAGACAAGTAACAGAGCACAGTAAACAACTGTAAAGCTCTATTTTGTTGTTGATGTAAGTACGATTACAGGAAGGGAAAGAAAAGAAATAGTGGTACCGTGAAAATGAGGTAGAAAATCTTAACGACAAAGAAAATTAGGGATACATAAAATCTAACGAATTAGAAAAAAATGAAGAAATACGGAGAATTCGAGAAACATTAGTAGAAGAGTATTTTGCTAATATAATAGGGACATAGGGAGCCAAAAAGTTGAATAAATTTGTGTCCTATTTTAACTTTCTCTGGTGTGTTTGTGCAGGAAATAGGGGCCACAATGGATACATCTAATGCACCTGTGTAAAGTTTACCTTGTTTAATACCGCGAGATGTTCAGTGAAACTATTTGTCAAACGTCTCCCTGTTTCGCCTATATAACAAGCAGAGTATTTTGTGTTCCACTGTACGTTTTATTTCATAGGAGGGTCATAATGCTCATTATATCAATGTCATAACGACTTTATGTCTCCATCTCCAGGTTCGAATTCAGAGTTTGCCTTCTCTTAAATGAGTTGCCATCCAAGGTTAACGAGTGCCATCAACTCGTGGGTCTATAGATGTTTGTGATTGAGTAAATTAGGAACTTTCGGCCACCAAGTACATAACTCACACTTTAACTAGCACAAGGCCACTAAAGTTGATTTGATTTCTCTATCAGTTAAAAAAACTATTGTATATTATAACATTATAAAGTGAGTCTATTACTTCCCTCCTACTTTTCTCTATATTTAGGACTCGTGATCTGCTGCCTGGTAACCCAAACATTTGTACACAAGAAAATTTCACCTTTCCTTCATTTAAAACAAAAAATAGCATCGGCTTATGATTAAGGATACAATAATACAAATAATCATACTATTGAGCCAGAGATTATCCTCTTAAAGGAACTTTCATTAGCCTTGACACATCGTGTTCTTTTTCATGTTTTTTTTTGTATATCTCCAATACAAATTATGTTATCAAATTATGTGTTCACTACGTTAAAAGAAGGGTGTATTTAATTTAAGATTTGAAGCGTTGAAAAGAGTTGCAGAAGATTACAAGTGGCCGGAATATGTCGAAGAATATTGTTCAAGACATATGCTCAACCAGGAATTTAAAAAAAAAAGAAAAGAGAAGGAGAAAATTTTAGAAATTGACCAAAAAAAATTATAATTGATCAATAAAGAAGACGTTCACTATAATAAATACCTAAACATTGACATTGCTAAAGAAGACGTTCACTATAATAAATACCTAAACATTGACATTGCTAAAGAAGAAGTTCACTATAATAAATACCTAAACATTGACATTGCTAAAGAAGAAGTTCACTATAATAAATACCTAAACATTGACATTGCTAAAGAAGAAGTTCACTATAATAAATACCTAAACATTGACATTGCTAAAGAAGAAGTTCACTATAATAAATACCTAAACATTGACATTGCTAAAGAAGAAGTTCACTATAATAAATACCTAAACATTGACATTGCTTAAGAAGAAGTTAACTATAATAAATACCTAAACATTGACATTGCTTAAGAAGAAGTTAACTATAATAAATACCAAAACATTGACATTGCTTAAGAAGAAGTTAACTATAATAAATACCTAAACATTGACATTGCTATAGTTTTCTTTTTGAAAAAAAGATGTTCCTGTCGAGGAAAAACGTATTAAAATAATATTAACATAGTCGTAACGATAAAAGTTCACTTAAATTGTGTCTTATTGTCCTGATCTAGACTAATACGAACATTTTAAAACTTTTGCAAACTGTAAATTTTGACGGGTTTAACCAGGTACTATTAAGCCATATCCAATCCTGCTCCTAATTAATTAATATTTTTTTTCCTTCAGTTTTCTCAAAGAACTCTTTTGATTGTTTAAAAGATGTTTTAAAGCAATGAAGTAACAATTACCTAGTTTGCGTAGCACAAAAATAACTATTATTTTATGCAACCAGAATTTCTTTATGTCATCTTTATTTGTTGAATACATTATATTAGCACAAAAATATGTCATGAACTAACATCAAATTAATGTAAGTCATTTGTTAGGGTGTGTCGCCTACTTAATACATGTCCCAGAAGGACTACAACACTCTTTAACATCTATATTAGCAGGCTGAGGAATGCTCGTTTACTTACTGTATTAAGTTGGGTGGAGATGTACCCAAATACATTTTAAGTATTAATTTGTCAAAACATATTTTAAAATGGAAGATATAAATGAAAGGACTGCTTTCAAGCTTAGTAAATGAATGAAATAGCGAAATGAGGTATGTGGAATCTTGAAATAGATTATAGAACACAAAACAAGGAGGTTTCGGCATAAAGCCTTCCTCAGCCAACAATAGAAATGAAAATATAACAAAGAAAAGAGCACAGTAGACAACTCAAGCAGTATTCAGTGGGAGACACGAATGAATACAACTATGGCATTTTAAAATAAATTTTAATAATACAAATTGTAAATTTTAACTCTTTAATTTATCTAAATGATTTTTATAGTGCCCCCACCAAAACTCAGTCATAAATAAAATTAATACTTTATTAAATGGGCCATCACCGGGGCCCCTATTTCATTTTAAATGAACTTTAAATATAGTAGTACAATTAAGTTGTATAATATTTTGTATTCAAGAAAAAACTACGTAGAAAATTATTTTTTCACCTGTTTTATGGAGGATATTTATTTGTAATCTAGAATGTTCATAAGGATCTATATTGTTCTACGGGTATATATAATGGGATCTAAAACTTATTTACAAAAAATTGCATTGAGCATGATCCCATAGAGGAACAGGATCCTAATCGGGAACAAGATCCAAAAGTAAACTGGGACCTATCGGTTACGCGATCCCATCGGTGAACTTAATACCATCGGTAACCCATCGTGTAACGCGATCAAGTAGTGATCAGGATCCTGCCGGGAAAAGGGATAACATCGGACAAGAGAGTCACTAGGTGGAACGGGATCCCACAGAGAATGGCAACCAAACTGGCTCGGTAACCAATCAGGATCCACCGAGATCGAGATCCCACAGTGATCAAGTCACCGACGGGCTCGGGATCCCACAGGTCTCTGAAATCCTATTGGATCTGGGTCGAAAACAAACGCGATCCCACCGTAAACGGGATCACTTAGAGAAAACAGATTGTGCTGGGATCGGGGTCAGAATGGGATTTGGGTTCAATTGGGATTTGGGTCTTACCAGGATCGGAGTCCTAATGCAATCCCTTGCAATGTTGGGCATTTTGGCTACCATATATATAAAAGATAAGTTGTTTTTCTGTTTGTTCCACTAAGGCTTTTACATTGATTGTTGGATCTTGACCAAACTTGATACATGTATCCATCTTTATCCGGAAGAAACTCTTATGTAATTACGAACATTTTACAACATTCCGTAAGGGGCTAGGGCCCCAAAATTTCATTTTCTTTTTCATATAAAAGATATATACATAAAATTAATTTTAAAAAATACTTGTACATGAATATATGGATCTTGACAAAACTTAAATACACTTTATTATCCTTGTTCAAATACCGATGGGTACTGAACTCATAATATCCATTGCTCTGGGGCTGGTCGCCTTACTTTTTTTCTCATATAAACTATATAAAGAACATTAGGCTTAATACTCATACATGAGTAGATGGATCTTGACCAAACTTAGTACACATGTACTTGATTATTAATATTCAAATACCAAATGGTACTAAAATCGTTATATCGTTATATAAAACTGGGTCCAGGGCCGAATTTCAATTTTCCTTTTATAAGCTATATAAATATCAATAGGCTTAAACAACACTTTGGGTTCTATGTTCAATGGATCTATGCCTAGTTTGGTAGCAATACACTTCATTGTCCATATTAAAATATCGATACATTTAATACTAAGATTATACTATCTAGAATTTTCAAGAACATTCGATAATTTTAAAAAAAGCTATATCTATGGCATTTTAATTTGGATTTTAATGGGACAAATTTTAAATTTTAACTTTATTATTTACCTGACTGATTTCTATTGGGATCCTTATCTCAGGCATAACAAAATTGATACAATTATGAAATGGGCCCCTCGGGGCCCCTTGATTAACTAAAGGAAAAAGGATTATGACTAAAGCATTTGTTGAAGTTTTTTTAATCGTATTTGAAAAATAATTAGATACGTACTTTTTACACATGTTTCGAGCAAGTTCTTTATTTAATCTAGAATGTTCTAAATTGTTACAATAGGATATATAGTGGGATCTAAGGGATTATTGAAATTGTAGTTAGTTCTATTTATTGTTATACTGTTCCGGAGTATACTGTTCTCTCAATAACATTGAGATATATTTTCATACGGGATCCAAAGGGGGTAAGGATCCCATCATAATCTTTATTCCAAAGTTATCAGAATTCACTTAGAAAATGCAATATTCCTGCACCTGTCAGGCTGCAAACATCATATGCTCCAACAATGACAAACCCAGGTGAAGTGAAAACCAAGTTCTACGTGGATCTTCACTCTGTCATAGCGGCCTTTGCAAAGTAGGAAAAGAATATAATTCTAGGGGACTTCAATGCTCGAGTTGGTAGCGACCAAGCTAGAGGAAACATCAGGAGGGGTTTTATGATAACTGTGTCGTAAATCGTCTCAAATAGGTGCTTTTCAATCAAGAACTGACCCCCCCCCCCTACCCTAACTGAAACCCAACATGCTAGATGCCTTCTCTCAAGCAGCAAAGCACCAGATGATAACTCAATCCCCACTGAAGTATACAAAGAATCTGTTCATACTTATGTGGCAGTAAAAGATCATTCCACAGTACTTCAAAGATGAATGTATTTTTCACCTGTACAAGCGTAAATGGAAACGTCAATCATGTGACAACAACCGTGGCATATCACTGCTCTCATTTGAAGGCAAAATATTATCCAGAATCCTGCTAAATCTTCTTAACAGGCATCTTTAAAATGGTTTACTGCCATAAAGTCAATGTGTCTTACTGAAGGAAAAGCTTATGATAACGTTAACGAGATCCAGCAATAATTTGAACCCAACGGTAACGCGATCAAATCGGGTAACGGGACCAAACCTGAAACGGGATCCTATCAGGAAATGGGAAAATATCAGAGAAGAGGATGCCAAGAGGAAACAGGATACTAAAGGGATAGGGATCCTAAAGAGATCGGGATCCCACTCGGATCGGAATCCAATCGGAAAACTCCAACCTACAGAGAATGGTACTATACCGGTATCGGGATCCCACCGGTATCGTTATCCTAATGGTATCGAGATTCCACCGGGATCGTAATACCGACGGTATTTGAATAATAACGGAAATGGGATCCAGAGGGATCGGATTACCAAGTGAACTGGTAAAATAACCGGAGCGGGATATCCATGGGATCTGGAGCCCACCAGGATCGCTATAAATTATAAGTCTGTAGACTGTAGAAGTTCCTTCGTTCCGAATGATATCCTGGAAAATGCCGGGCATATCCACTTGTATGTTATGTTTTCTATAAATTTTTTATATTTAATGTATTTTTAAAACACATTTTCTTATTTAAAAATATTGTATGCATTTAAATAAAACTGTACATTTTTTTTCGTTAACGAATTAAAAATTGTGTGTATTTTTAATGATGTGTTTTTGCGTTGTTTATTCGAAAGGCAAACAACAAGGCATTATCTTTATAAAACTTCATCACTAATATTGCATCTTGATCAATTGTTTTAGAAACAAAAATGTATTTTAATTTGAATGTGTTTGACTAAAAGGTTTAATGTTTTTATCTTTATTTTCAGATATTGGGAATAGGAACAGTCTATTAAAATGTTTTTAAGTATTGAACGATTTTTGAAATGATATCACGAGCTGCACGCCTGGCTGTGGATTTGTTTTTACCCCTTTCGGTTTTCCATCGACCACACTGTAAGTTATTATATGATATAAGTCAATAATTTAATACAATTTTTAAAAAAAATATAATTAAAAAAAATTAAATCTCAAACGGCAACCGCTTTTTTAGTTTGAAAATCAAGAAAAATTAAAATTATATGTAATCCAAAGACATTATCTCAACATTCATGGTAAATCAGCTGTTATGCGATGAAATACATTGAACAAAATAAAGAGGGACTTGTTCACTTGTAAAAATAAAAGTAATTAACAACAAAAAAATTGAAATTTTACATTTTTAAATCAAATAAAACTTAAACCTTATTTTCGAATTAATCATAATACTTAAGCCACAATCAATAGACATTACATAATAATTTTTTTTTAAATTTCTATAAAATAAAAAAAATAGTGTGTGTGTGTTGTCGTTTTTTCTTATTCAGTTATAGCAATGTTCTCTTTGTGAATTTTAGTGGTGATGTCTTGTAATCAAGCTGAAGTTGGAAGTGACCATGAAGTTATTTTTACTGTTACAAATAATCGCTCAGCTGGCTACACCAGACTCGAGTCATATGATGGTGTTTAGCTAAATGTCCAAATTACACAATTAAAGAAAACAGAAATGAAAGGTCTACTGTAATTCAATCAAAACAAAATATTTTAACATCCTGTCACTGATGATCTATATAACATCTCATTTCCTTCAACAAACAGTAACGTGTATTTCATTCTTAATGAAGGCGAGTCTTCAAGAAAAGAAAACTGTACTATTTCACTTTATCGTAAGTATGAAATATTATGTTATCGTCTTAAGTAGTTACTCGTCTATCGCGAGAGGTAGGTTCCTGAAACACTCGCGAAAAGCGAAAATTCGCGATGTTGGGACGTGTTATATTTAATGTAATTATTTGAACAGGACCTCTCTGTTCTCTGCCCTCTCTCTCTGTCTAACTGAACTTCTTACTGCCTATTCACCCCTTCAAAAAACTTCGTTCCTCCACAGACATACATATTCTTTCTGTTACCAGAACACACACTAAAACATACGGTGAACGATCTTTCTCTTTCTGTGTCCCTAAAAAACGGAATGCTCTTCCATTACACATCCTCAATATATCGATCTTCACAGCCTTCAAAACTGCCCTCGATACCCATCTCTTTTCACTATAATATACTGACTCATTCTTACCACCTTGTCACTGATAACGCTCGATTCTGCTGGGTGCTGTCTATGACTGACAAGACAGGCGCAGAGAGTACAAGGGTGGTGATATCAAGCTTTTCACCAATTGTTGTTTTTAAATTTATACGCTTCTGTAATTATTAATGTTTATGTGAAGGGCAGTGAGCCTAGCCCTAGGTTGGGGTACTGCGCTATAAGACGCAACCTACTAAAATATTATTGTATTATTCAAATTCTACGTTTCAATTTTTTAAAAAATCAATGTTCTGCATGTTTAATTTTGTTTTCTTTATTATTTTTGTGTTACTATAATAATTTTTTTTTAAATATCTATTTTGTTCTATTTTAAGAAGAGCATGTGATGTGAATAGTACCTTAAATATAAACAATGATGGACTTAGAGTGGAGTGTTTGAGTTCTGAGACGTGTCCGGGTGGTTCGTGTGTATTTGAAGCGGATTTAAAAAATGTAAGTGATAATGTATACACAATAAGACAATCAACTTTGTACAAGCCGCCTATTAACACTTGCATGCGATGATTTCAATCTAAATCTGCTGTTCAAACCTGAATATATAGAACGAAGTTTCAGACTTAGTATTTTTTAATGCTTATTTTACTTTTGCTTGATAACGGCATTTTAAAAATGCTTGATCCCTTCTTTACCCATTTATTTATTTATTTTTTAAAATATAAAGTTAGTTATTCTATCATTTAACTATTTCAGGGTAGTTTTGAGAAGAAAGCTATCTATGTTACTACGCCAAGCAAGAGTCCACACGTCACTAAGAAATGCACACTTTCAGTCCCAGTAGCGAACATGACACACGGGTAAATGATGGAGGACGTCACGATTGACCCAAAGAAACATGACCACACTCAACCACACATGCGGCAACTCCACTGGCTTCCAATATCCTCTCCCGTCGAGTACAAGTCTGCCAATCTTTGCTTCAACTCGTTCACTGACCCTCACTTTCCTGTCTATCTCTCTGAACTGTTGCTTCCTTACATCCCCACAAGACAACTACGCTCTTCCATTGACAATAGAACCCTCTCAATCCCAAGAACCAAAACTAAGACCATCGGTGAACGCTCCTTCTACTTCCATGGGCCCACGTTCTGGAACCAGCTCCCCTTCCATATCCGTCATTGTGAAACCTCGTCCACTTTTAAAATGTCCCTTAAAACCCATCTGTTTAGGTCCGCCTATGACCTGTGATGCACCCTCCTTGCCCTGCCTCATTTTCTGTTCCTGTAGTATAGGCCAAAGTGTCCTTGTTTTATAGCCATTTTAATTGTTTCTATAGTATAGTAGTTACTATCCTAGTGTCTCATTATTATTTTACTTAGTTTACATGTTTTTAATAATTGTAAAGTGCTTAGAGCTTTAAGGTAAGCGCAATATAAAAATGCCTAAATAAATAAATAAATAAATAACAGGACATGCAGACGACAAGTATAGGTTCGGAACTCATTCAAATACAGTTTTAAATCTAAGTTTGTAAATAAGAAAAAAGCCTCTAATGTGTAACGCTAAAATAAATAAAAAATAAAATTCTCATTACCGTTTAACCATTGCTAGTTATGCCTAAACTAAAGAACGCATATATGCTGGTGACATTCTTAGATTGCATTTTATGATTCCGTCTGGTAAATTTGCCACCAGCTTCATCTGCTGAGCCGAGCCACAAAACATTCTCCTCATGTAGTGTTCTCCCGCAGCTCACACTATTGCTTAGCATTTCAATTCTATAATAGCATATTTCTTTTCAGAATAACTGAGAATCTGTCGATTTTCTGCTAAGCTATAATACAGGTTTATTAATATTACTGTATGATTGCATTAAACAAGCCCCTATGCCATCTCTAGATGCATCTGTTGCTACAATTAATGGTTTGTCATATGTAATTGGCTTTAAGATTGGCTCTGATTGAAATTGTAATTTTATTTGTTGTAAAGCTGCATCACATTCTTGATTCCATTGTACTTTATTATTTTGATCCTTTTTTAGTCAATTTAACTAAAGGATGTAAAATCTGAGCAACATTTGGGTTGAACTGTCTGTAGAAATTGCACAGCCCTTTCAATGCTCTTACTTGTTTCTTGTTCACTGGTATCGCTAAATTCAATATTTTCTTTGCAAGTTCTTCTATAGTTTTAATTTGATTATTTCCTATGGTATAACCTAAAAAAATCAAATCTTTGTAGTCCAAATTTTAATGTCAGGTGAAATTGTGTTTTAATTTTGAAAACAATTCTTCTAGGGTTGTTAGATGTATTGTCCAGTCTTTAGTGAATACACATATGCGATCAACATAGTGTCTAATATATTAAACCTTGTTCAATATCATGTTAATTATTTTTACAAATGTAGAAGTATTGATCACCAGCCCAAACGGCACAACATTAACTCATACACAAAATTAACTCATAAAAACCATTGTGTGTTACAAATGCTGTAAAGTGTTGAACTTCCTCTTCCATTTTGAAATGCAAAAATCCTCTTGTTAGGTGCACATTTGTAAATATTTGGTTAATTGCTATTTCATTCATAATAACTTCTGTATTAGGCAAATGTTCTCTGTCTATTACATTAACTTGATTTAATCTTCTGTCATCACAAAACAGTCTAATTTTTACATTTTTCTTCCTTACAATGACAATAAGGAAAATAATATGTAGAATTTGAATCTCTTATTATCACATCTACAATCACCTATAATCACAATCTAGTTAATATCTATAACAAAAGAAGCGTTGTGAATAGTGACTATACTTTATTAAAGTTTATTATATGCCAAAACACACGATCACATTAATTATAATAAATAGTTAATACTTGAACTGATCCCAAAACACTTAAAATAAAGTTTCTCGGTAAATTCTCAACTTAATAAAAATATCACTATGCTGAGACCAAATCTTATACCATAATATGGACTTAAAAACCGCCATCATTTCGACTCCATTTTTGTTCTTCCATGATTGGTTCCTCTTTACCCAGTGCGCATATTCTATAAATTACAAGTGTTCATTGTCACATTATTTAACTCGCTTGTAAATCATTATCTCCCATATGTGAACCATCAAATTATGCTCCAAAAAATTACGATTTCTTCTCCTACAGAATTTCTGTAGTGATAAGGTATTTGATATGGCTTGATCTTAAATGAAGTATCATCAGTTTCTGTGATGTCATATTTTATTACTTCTGTGTTGCCTCGTGTATTTGTAATAGTTGAACTGTATTTTTGTAATTTACATTTTAGCCTCAGTCTGATTTACTTCAGTATATACTTGGAAAAGTATATATTTTCTATCGTGTCTTTTTTGTCTAGTGATAGCAAATGCATTTTTAAATCATCATTTTCTTCTGTAGTTGTAGTATTTGCAATTACATTAATATTATTGTCATTCTTCAATGAGGAGGTTTCTTTACCTTCTATAACTTCTTCGATAATGGTTTGTATAGGTTAAGTGGTTCATCAAATTTTCTTTGTAAATCAATGTGAAACTACTTGTTTTTCCTTTGATACTCATTATGTAATCCACATTACTACATTTTTCTATCACGGTGTGTGGACCTTGCCACGTATTTTCAAATCCAACTTTCTGTGGTAGAAAAAAATACTTTGTCTTGAGGTTCTAGGTCTCTAAAATATCTGTTTCTGTTGACAATATCTTTATGTTTGCTGTTTTTATTTTGTAACTTTACCTTGGCATCTTGCACAGCATACATAATTTCTTAACTTGTCTTGGTTACAAGATCATATGGAGAAATAGGTTTTTCTTTATGCAGCAACAATGCTTTATGTAATTTTTCCAATGTGTTTTGGGATTTGCTCCAAAAACAAGCAAAATTGTGAGAAACCTGTTGTTTCATGTGGTATTTCTCTGAAGGCAAATAGTACCAAGGGTAAAAATCTGTCCCAATATCCTTGTTTATTATTGATAACTTTCTTTAACATTGTCTTGATTGATTAATTAGCTCTTTTTACTGGTCCATTTGCTTGTGGTCTGTATCTTGCTGCAAAGGTCTGTGTTATTTTCAGCATATGCGTGAAAGCTGCAGTAATTTGTGACCTAAATTGAGTTCCATTATCTGACAAAATTGTGTCAGGAAATAAAAATTGTGTAAACATTAATAATAGTACATAACAAATGCTATCCACTGTAATTTCTTTTAATGGTATAGCCTCGATCCATTGTGTTGCAAATTCAATCATTGTTAAGGCATATTTGTTATTCCTTTTTAATGTTGCTATTGAAAAAATAATGTCATTTGAAATTTTTTCAAATGCCTTTTATGCAAGATCCATCTTTTGTAGTGGAGCCTTATGCTTTGGCCCTATGTTATTTAAGGTTTTACATTCTTCACAAGATTTTATGTATTGCTTTACATCTTTTCTCATATGAGACCAAAAATAGTGTTTAGAAATTCTCTGAATTGTTCTCCTTCGATCCATATGTCCTGCCCATGGACTTGAATGTGTAGTTTTGAGTATCAATTGTTTTAATGTCTCTGGTATCATAATCTGTAATCTAGTTTCATTTCCAATCATTGTTTGTATTTCTCTTGCTTTTGAAGGCTGTAAAGTTCGGCAAGTTGCGGCTGTGTAATGGAAGAGCATTCCGTTGTTTTGGGGCACAGAAAAGAAAGATTGTTCATCGTATGTTGTAGTGTGTAACAAATAGAATATGTATGTCTGCGGAGGAACGAAGCTATTGAAGGGGTGAATAGACTGTAAGAAGTTCAGTAACATAGAAAGATAAGGAACCAGAGAAAATGTTGTGACAGAGAAAAGAAAGCTTGTAATTACCTTTTAATGAGTAGGTGTAAGGCTTAAATTTTTTTCCAACAATACATTAATTATAAGGTCACAGCATCGCTAATTTTCACTTTTCGTGGGGGCTTCATGAACCTACCTCTCGCGATAGACGAGTAACCACTTGCTACGCACCGCCTTCTATTGGGAAAAATTACACTCCTATTTTAAATGTATGGCTTGTTCAAACAGTGCACAACAAAGGACGATACCCCAGAGAAATACAATAGTAAAGATACGACACTCAAAAACAGTTGCTAATTATAATTACAAGATTTATTTAAGTATTAATAATTAGAAAACAAAAGAAATATAATTACAAATCATCACCTTACAAAATATGGTAAATTTAGTACTGATACACTGTTAGTACAATGTGCCAATTGATAATGTACTATGACGAATGTGAATAAACACATATGAGTACACAAAAAGTAATAACACGTGTCTCGTAAAGTTAAAATTATATCTGAATCTCTCTGAATCTCCTAATCCATTTATTTATATAGTAAGTCTATCGACGCGTCCAGAAACGCATTTGACATTGTTTACGTTTCTCGTCAAATCGAGAAAGTTCAACAATAAACAAGGAGACAAACTAACCTTGTTTAATTGGTAGCCGGCAGTAAACACGACAGATCAAAGAACGAGCCCCGCCCATCTATCATCTTAGCATCTGCTAGGAATCTAAATTGGGGTCAAGCAAAGTTCACGAACGGGGAAAAGTGTCCTACATGACACCCCTGAAGATCATACCATAATACTTTTTTTTACTTACGATAAAGTAAAATAGTACAGTTTTCTTTTCTTGAAGACTCGCCTTCATTAAGAGTAAAATACACGTTACTGTTTGTTGAAGGAATTGGGATGTTTTATATCATCAGTGTCAGGATTTTATAATAACTATTTTGTTGTGATTCAATTACAGTATACCTTTCATTTGTGTTTACTCTAATTGTGTAATTTGGACATGTTGCTAAAACACCATCATATGTTTCGAGACTGGAATAGACAGCTAAGCAATTATTTGTAACTTTAAAAATAACTTTATGGTCATTTCCAACTTCAGCTGGATTACAAGGCATCACCACTAAAATTCACAAAGATTAAGATGGGATCCCAACCCCTTTTGGATCCCATATGAAAAAATGTATCAATGTTACTGAGAGAACATTAAACTCTGGAAATGTATAAAAATAAATTGAACAAACTAAAATTTCAATAATCTCTTAGATCCCACTATATATCCCATTGTAACAATTTAGAATATTCTAGATTAAATAAAGAACTTGCTCGAAACATGTGTAAAAAGTACTTATGTAATTATTTTTCAAATACGATTTAAAAAACTTCAACAAATGCCTTAGTCATAATCCTTTTTCTTTTAGTTAATCAAGGGGCCCCGAGGGGCCCATTTCATAATTGTATAAATTTTGTTATGCCTGAGATAAGGGCCCCTATACAAATCAGTCAGATAAATAATAAAGTTAAAATTTAGAATTTGTCCCATTAAAATTCATTTTAAAATGCCAAAGATATAGCTTTTTTAAAATTATCGAAAGTTATGGAAAATTCTAATTAGTATATTCTTAGTTTTAAATCCACCGATATTTAAAAATGGACAATGACGTGTTTTGCTACCAAGCAATACATAGATCCATTAATTAACATAGAACCGAAAGTGTTTTTAAGCCTATTGATATTTATATAGCTTATATACGGAAAAATGATTTTCGGCCCCGGCCCTAGAGGACTTAATATAAAGAATTCAGCACCATTTGATATTTGAATATGGATAATGCAGTGCATGTACGACCACTTGGGCTGTCTCTAGTGTATGATTATATTTGCTAATTAAGTACTCTAAACTTATCTCACTCCACACTCACTCTAACGCTCAACGACACTAGCTACTAGCTCTCACTTCTTTTAATACTATCACAATACTAAGAAACACATGTGGTTTAGCTAACAAATAAACATTTACATATAAAAAGAAATAACGACACACATACAAATATAGAGTAATGTATAATTAACTATCTAATACTTAGATCTAATTCAATTTTTCCATGGACTAAGTTTCGTTGGCGGTCTGTCCCCTGTAGGCAGGTCCAACACACACACACAGCACACGCTACAGTCTTGTTTGATTTGGGCACTTGTCACTGCGATGTAAGAGGTCTCCGTTTACTCGCACTGCGACGTGATAGGTCTCTGGTCAGTCGCACTGCGACGTAACATGAGTAGACTCTAACCACACACACAGCTTCTGGTGGAGTCTTTGCTATTCTCGTAGTAGTTAGCCTAACCTATACTTGGTTCTTTTCATAGGACGTCAACGTTATTCTACCCCTAACAACTGACTCCGCAAACTGAACTGTACTAGCTTCTACTGTACTAAACTCAACTGTTAATTACTTCACTTTTACTTACTGCACGATTACTTACTAATTCAACTATTACTTACAGGCTAGAAATGAGAATAAAAAATACAACGCAAAAGACATAGCTAAGAATAACAATCACACCACGTTATAAATTTTTAATACATATCTTTATCTAACATTAACTATAGTCTTAACATTTCTTAAATAAAATTACAACGATGAAAACTAACAATACAAACCTAGTTAATCTTTTGGATAAACAAACTTTAACACAATGCAATAACTAGCCAGGCTCTACTGACAGACTTCAGGTGAAAGAGGGTGATACATGATTAAGGGGTGCTTTTATAATGAGTACATGGACGCTGTCCTGCATTCTCATATGGGTCCGGGTGGGTACTCAGCGTAGGTACTCAGAGTCGGTACGCTTGTCATGAATCAGTGCATTGCTTAAGCTGGGTCACGCGACAAGGTTACCAGGCTAATTTCCATTGTTATTCGAGTCATTGTAAGGCCCAGCCAAATTGCGTAATGTTACGTGGGGTATCGATGGACATAGTGTTATTCAGCGGGTCTCACAAAGGTGAAGACAAGCGGGTCTCAACAATAGCCAATAATTTCTATATTTTGCGGACAAGCTAGGGAATTTCTATTTCTTGATCCTTTAACTTCTGTATGTGTTTTATTATTGATAGTATTTGCTGATTCAATTTTTTTCTTTTCCAGTTCATGTGATCTTCTTGCAGCCCTTTCACTCTTTCTTCAATCTTCTCTTTTAATTTTCTGTGTTTCTTGATGAACAAATTCCTTTAGTTCATCACCTTCATTCCTTATGTATTTAGCTATTGCTACTAATTCTTACTACATCATAGTCATAGTCACACAGATGACACTGTCTATTGTGATTTTTCAAAGACAGTAAAGTTCCAATAAGTTTAATTCATATTTTCCTCCACACATATATATGGTCATCAGCGACGTAGTCAAATTCACATTTTCCTCCACACTATGTAAAGTAAGTCATCGTCATGTTTCACTCATTTCATTCATTACGGCTTTTTACCCGTCTGGGGTATAGGCCGTCCACAAGAATTATCCACTCATCACGGTTCTGTGCTGTCCTTTCCAATTGCTTCTAGGTGTATCCCATATTTTGTGTGTCTGCCTCTAGCTCACGTCTCCATGTATTCTTAGGCCTTCCTCTCTTTCTTTTTCCCTGTGGGTTCCATGGTAGGCATTGTCTGGTGGTGCTATCTGGGGGTTTTTTGGAGCGTATGCCCTATCCATCTCCATCTTTTCTTTATGATATCTTCATCAATGGGCATCTGGTATGTCCTTTCTAGTAGATCTTATTTGTTGATAGTATTTGACCATTTGACGTTCAGGATTTTTCTAAGGCATGTGTTTATGAATATCTGCACTTTCTACGTTATGCTCGCTGTTGTTTTCCAAGTTTCTGCTCCATATAGTAGGACTGTTTTATATTTGTATTAAAGATGAAACTTTTGTTTGCAGTTTCAGCTCCTTTGACTCCCATATTTTCTTTACAAGCACAAATGCAGATCTAGCTTTCTAAATTCTAGCCCTTACGGCGGCATTGGATTAAACATTTTTGTCTATGGTGCTGCCTAAGTATTTGAAGGACTCCACTTCTTCCAGTGCCTTTCCTGCCAGACAAATATGCTCTGGGTTGGAAGAGTTTACCTTCATGATTTTTGTCTTGCTTTTAATACTTTTATTTATATTGAGGCCAAGCTGTGCTGAAAATGTGGTTACGTCTTTTGTCTTTTCCTGCATTTGTTTCTGGTTGTGGGACAGAAGTGCAATGTCGTCTGCAAGGTCTAAGTCATTCAGTTGATCCCAGAGTATCCACTGTATCACATTCCTCTTTTTGTCTCTGGATTTTTTTCATTATCCAGTCAATTGCAAGGATGAATGGAAATGGGGAGAAGAGGCATCCTTGTCTGACTTCTGTTTCCACTGTCAAGGAATCTGTGAGCCTACCTTCATGGACCACACTGCATGCCATTTCTTCATAAGAGCTTTGGATGATCCTGACTAGTTTTTCTGGTTCTCCAAAGTGCCTAAGAAGTTTCCACAAGATTGTGTCGGTCCAGGCTATAAAAAGCCTATTCTTAGTCTATAAAATTTATATATAGGGGGGGGGAGTTCCATTCGATTCACTGTTCTACAATGATTCATAGAGTTGCGATTTGATCTGTGCATGATCTGTTTGTGCCAAAGCCGGCCCATTGATCTCGTAGCTGCATGTCAACTTGGTCTTTCATTATATTTAAAAAGTTCCTGTTAAAGACCTTTCCTGTTACTGACAGCAGTGTGCTTTCTCTATAATTTGCACAATTGTTGAAATCCCCTTTCTTTGCTATCTTGATTAGTTATCCTTCTTTCCAATCTTTTGGAACTCTCTCTCTTCTTCCCATATCTTTTCAAACAGAGGGTGCAGCATGTTGACTATTGTATTGAAGTCCTCTCTCATCATCTGTGCTGTGATGTTATCCGGTCCTGGTGATTTCCCTAATTTGAGCTGCTTGATGGCCAGAGCTATCTCTTCCTTATTTGGTGCGCTTTCTTCTATTTGTAAGTCTTCATTTGCTGGTTGTATGTCTGGTGTGTCTGTGGGTGGGGGTCTGTTTAATTGCTCCTTAAACTATTCCATACATCTTTTTTGTTGCTCTTTCCTTTCTGTTATTGATCTTCCTTATCTTTGACAGGTCTCTCCGGCCTTTTGTATCTCCCTGACAGTTTTCTTGTTATTTCGTAGAGCGCTTTCAAGTTGCCCTTCCTGGCTGCTTCCTCTGTTGTCGATGCTAGGCCATCTATCTACGCATTTTTATCCTTTTTAATGCTGTGTTTTATTTTTGGTTTGCTTCTTTATATGTCTTTTGCGCTTTTGTTTTCTCCGCCCAAGTGCGGCTGCTGTTAACTATATTTTTCATTTCTTTCCTATCTTTTTTTGCAGAGTGTTTAGTGAGAGCCAGTCTTTTTGTTTATGTTTCATTGATCCTAAAACTTCTTGGCAGGTAGATGTTACAGCCGTCTTTATACTTTGCTATGTATGTTCTACTTGATCATCTGCTGTTTGGTCTTCTGTTTAATCTTCCAGCGTTTGGAACTTATTCCTCAAGGTACCATTGAATTCTTATCTTTCTTCTCATTTGCCAGAAGAGCTGTACATTGAATTTGGTTTGGCTGTTCCTTGTTTTTCTTCAGCTTTAACTTAAGTTTTGCTCAAAAAAGATGATGTTCCTAAGCGAAATCTGCTCATTTTTTTGCTCGTACATCTTGTAGAGACTTTCTAAATTTTTTGCTCATACATATGTGATCTATTTGGTTTTGCAATTTGTTGTCTGGGGATACCCATGTTATCTTGTGGATGCTTTTATGTTAAAATTCGCTACCTCCAAAAACAACTCATTTGTTGCGCTGAAGTCTGCTAGTCTTTCTACGTTCTCATTTGTTTCTCCTACACCATGTCGTCCCTTGGTTTCCTCATACCCACTGTTGTTTTTTGCAATCTTGGCATTATGGTCTCCCATTAAGATGTTCAGGACTCTATTTGAGAATTTTTATTTAATTACTTATATTTTTTGGTGGAATGTTTCTTTCTCATCTTCTTTGCTATCGTTGGTGGGTACGTAACACTTTATTATATTCATCTTTATTTTCTTTTTCTTAGTTCGGAAGGTTACTGTTATTATTTTTGGCCTATGTGCTTCCCATCCAATCAATGCATCATGTGCCATCCTTGACAACTTCAAAGCGACTCCTTGCGTGTGTGGAGCATTTTCCTCCTCATGCCCCGAGTACCTTAGCATTTCTCGAGAGTCCAAAGTTATTTGATCAGCTTGTATCCACCTTCTTTCACAGATGCCAAGCAGTGTAAGTTTGTAAGATCTCATTTCTGCTGCCACCAGCTCTGCTTTCCTTGCTTCATTCATGGTTCTGACGTTCCACGTGCCTATGTTTGTTTCCTTAGAAAGGAGGGTCTTCGGCTTTCAGGCTTCCAGTAGAGCCTGGGTTTGGCCACAAGGCTTCATAGCTCTTCTTGGAGAAGAAGAGTCCTCTCTTCTCAGGACTGAAATTTGTTTTTTTTTCTTGTTGACGTTTCTGTAGCAATTTGTTTGTACGGGTGAGGTAGCTGGCCTCACGCCAACTTTCCTCCATTTGCACCAGGGCAACGTCATCATTAAAAAAAATTCCAAATTTTCCTCCACTCATATGTAAGCTCAGGTCATCAATTTCACATTTTCCTCCACACATATGTAAGCTCAGGTTATCAGTTCCACATTTTCCTCCACACATATGTAAGGGCATCAATCAGTAGTATCAGAAATTCGTAAACATCAACGACGATTTTCCGCCATCTTGTCTTCAAATGTATCTTTTTGTCTCTATAATTATGATTATGTCCTCATCATTTGTCCACGTTCCTATTACGTCCGCATGCCACCAAATCGATTGTGGGTCTGTTTCACATCTAAAATCACAATCTTTTTATGATCTATAATAATAGAGGCGATGTGGATCCAAGTGAATAGTGACTATATTTTATTACATTGTGGAGCTAAAACAGTCCACTGTAAGGCCATCTTTGTTTATAATTCAACTGCAATTTAAATATCCTGCTATTACTGAAAAGAAATTATAAATTGAATGACTATGGTGCTTAGTGTTTTCTTTTAATATATGCATCTTCATAAACATTCCATTTTAATGCCAGTAAATCAAAACCTTGACATAAAATCGTGTTAAATAATATAATACTTACGATCAATCGAGACGGTGCAGTTTGATTGCCTTTCAGACCCATTGTCTATTCCATACCAAGTTTCCTTTTTCTGTTGTACTCATAGATATATTGTTTAAAAGCATCTTTATGATATAGTTTTAATTTTGTGCTGTCCAAGAAAACTTGTATTTTTTATTGTGTGATAAAGATATGTTATTTGGACACCTAGCTAATTCACCCTTATGCGAATTAATAGATGGGATACCATCTTTGCAAACAGATGGAACTTTGAATACAACTTTATGGCTGCTCCCAATGTCAGCTGGATTACAAGACAAAACTTGACAAACCAACGCTATATAAGCACAGTTTAAAATAAAGAATAATCAGAATAACCCCACGTCTTTAGCAATTGCTACTAATTCTTTAATAACTTCCAATTTTTATGTGTATGTCCACAAATATTCATATTATAATAAATTTAATATATACTACATTCAATTGAATCACTCAATTAAATGTGTATAATTTAATCAATCATCTAGGTTTATGTCATATCCTATTCAGAGATCATATCAAATAAAACATGTGAATTAATAATAATATTTATAAAGAATAAGCATAGCCTATATTACACTCCCAATCCTAAACAAAAACAAGTCACTATTTTCTTGAAATTGATAGAAGAATTGACGAGGGAAATCACGACAAGTAATATGCAATAAGACCAAACTTTAATAAATAATAACACAGCAATGTACAGTAGATTTAAAAATGTATAAACTTGACAATCACAATCTAATACAAATAATATTTATTTATTAAGTAGAGGGCAAAAATTCAATCTATACAGTATTAATATAACACTAATCCCTCAAGTTAAAAAAAATATTTAATCTAAAAGAAATTTATATCTGTGCTCTGACAATAATGATGTTTAAAAAATATTTGAGCACCGATACACATTGATTATTTACACAACATGTAAAACAATTAATAAAGTTAATCTTAAATGATGTTCTTTCTTCTTCTTTTACGTCCTGTTTTTAATGAATCTTTAGTTCTGGAACAAATATTAAATTTAATAATGTCCTCTTATTATACACAGAGTCTCACATATTACACTGTTTATTGTGATTTTTTAACACAGTAAATAATGATTTCAAATAAGTTCAATTTATATTGTCCTCAAGATATGTGATAGGGTAAGGTCATCGGAAAGGTAGTCTAATTCACATTTTCGTCCACACTTAGTAAAGTATGTCATCGTCATCTGCAAAGCAAATTCCACATTTTCCTCCTCTCATATGTAAGCTCAGGTCATCAATTCCACATTTTCTCCATAATTAGCAAAAGAAATCTTATCAGTCAGTTGTATGTGACATTTGTAAACAACAACGAAGATTTTCCGCCAACTTGAATTCAAATCAGCTGATTATTCCCGAAGGAAAACAATAGCTTTTAGTCTGTATAATTATAATTATGTCCTCATCATTTTCCACGTTCCTTTTTTGTCCACTTTCCGCTGCCTCCAAATCGATTGTGGGTCTGTGTCAAATCTACAATCACTCACAATCACAATCTAGTTATATCTATAACAACAGAGGCGTTGTGGATACATGTGAATAGTGACTATACTTTATTAAAGTTTATTATAAGCTAAAACACACGATCACAATAATAATCTTAAAAAGTTAATGCTTGAAATGATCCCAAAACACTTAAAATAAAGCTTTGTCGGTAACTTCTCCACTTGATAAATATATCACTAAACTGTGACCAAATCTTACAACATAATATGGACTTAATAACCACCATCATTTCGACTCCATCTTTGTTCTTCTTTGATTGGTTCCTCTTTACCCAGTGCGCATACGCTATATATTACAAGGGATAATTCTCACATTACTTAACTCCCTTGTAAATCATTATCTCGTATCTGTGACATTTATCAAATTATGCCCCAATAAATTCCTTATTTCTTCTCCTACAGCATTTCTGTAGTGATTAGGTATTTGATATGGCTTAATATTAAATGGAGTATCATCTGTCACTGTGATGTCATGTTTTATTTCTTCTGTGTTGCCTGGTGTATTTGTAATAGTTGAAATGTATTTTTGAAATATGCCTTTTAGTCTCAGTCTGAATTACTTCGGTATATACTTGGAAAAGTTTATATTTTCGATCATGTCTTTCTTCTCTAGTGCTAGAAAAGGCCATTCTAAATCTATATTTTCTTCTTTAGTTGTAATATTTTTTGCAATTACATTAATAGCATTGTCATTCTTCAATGAGGATGTTGCTTTACCTTCTATAACTTTTTTCGATAATGGTTTGTAGAGGTTAAGTGGTTCATCAAATTTACTTAGTAAATCAATGTGAAATAACTTTTTTTTCCTTTTATATTGATTATGTAATCCACATTACTACATTTTTCTATCACGGTGTGTGGACCTTGCCACGCATGTTCACAACCAACTTTCTGTGGTAGAAAAACAAATACTTTGTCTTGAGGTTCCAGTTCTCTAAGATATCTGTTTCTGTTGACAATATCTTTATGTTTGCTGTTTTTATTGTGTAAGTTTATCTTGGCATCTTGCACAGCATACATAATTTCTTAACTTGTCTTGGTTACAAGATCATATGGAAAAATAGGTTTTTATTAATGCAATAACAATTCTTTATGTAATTTTTCTATTGGGCTTTTGGGGTTTGCTCTCAAAACAAGCAAAATTGTGAGAAACATGTTGTTTCATGTGGTATTTCTCTGTAGGAAAAAAGTACTAAGGATAAAACTCTGTCTCAATATCCTTGTTTATTATTGACAACTTTCTTTAACACCATCTTGATTGATTGATTAGCTCTGTCTACTGCACCATTTGCTTGTGGTCGGTAGCTTGCTGCAAAGGTCTGTGTTAAATTCAGCATTTGTATGAAAGCTGCAGTAATTTGCGATCTTATTTGAGTTCCATTAACTAAAAAAAATTGTGTCAGGAAATTAAAATGTTGAAAAAATTAATATTAGTGCATGACAAGTGCTCTCCACTGTAATTTTTGTTAATGGTATTATGGTATTATAGCCTGGATCCATCGTGTTGCAAAGTCTTGTATTGTTCTTAATGCATATTTGTTCTGTCTCTTTGATGTACCTATTTGAACAATAATGTCAATTTCATTTTTTTAAAATGGGTTTGATGCCAATTTCATCTTTTGTAATGGAGCCTTATGCTTTGGTCCTATTTTATTTAATGTTTGACATACTTCACAAGATTTCATGTATTGCTTTACATCTTGTCTCATATGAGGCCAAAAACAGTGTTTAGAAATTCTCTGAATTTTTCTCCTTGGATCCATTTGTCCTGCCAATGGATTAGAATGTGTAGTTTTCATTATCAATTGTTTTTAATGTCTCTGGTATCATAATCTGTAATCTAGTTTCATTTTCATTCATAGTTTGTATTTCTCTTACTACTATGCCATTCACGAGTCTAAATCTGTGCTTCTCTTGATGAGTTGAGCTTGCTGTCCACACTTTTGATGTAGCTGTATAAGTTTTTGTTCTCTTTCTGTCCTTTGACTAATTGATCTTTACTTATGATCACAATGGTTTCACATGTTTCCTTTAGTTCATTTGATTCTGATTCCTGTGGAACATTGTTCTTTTGTTGTGCTCTTGTTATCACAATAAGTTCTTGTTGCTGATTATTTGTTTGTTTCTTTTCATTTTTCTTTCTGTTTTCTGTTCAATTGTGAATTCATTCATCTTTCATGCTCTCATAGTTTCCAATGTTATCTTGTGTTATCTTATGAGGTTTCTTATTTCCTATCATTTTTCCTCTAAGTATTTTTGCTTTCATGTGATCTGATAACTTGTCATTTTATAGCAATGGCATTCAATCTTTTAATGTATTTTTCTTTATTTCCAGTGCCATTCCTTTTGCTCATTGTAATTTCCTTCATGCTGTCATTCTGTTTTTCTTCTACTAGTTCATTATCTTGATTTTTAAAAAAAACTTATTTGAAGTATGCAGTTTTCTTTGTTATCTTCTCATCAACTAATGTTTTATTAAAATTTTAGAATTATCAGTCACCACATCTGGAATGTTAACTATTATCAATGGTTTTTAAGGCTTATCCGTTGCAACAGCCTGCTTTGTCCTGTTAACCAAGGTGTATCAGCCTTAATAATTGCAGTCTGACAAGATATAATTTGTCCATCTCCTAACTAAATGTTTTCTTTTGATTCTGTGAATTGATCTGGTTTCACGAATATTTTGTCAACAACAATGGTTGAACATCCAGTTTCTCTGAGACGTAATGTTTCTTTTTCGTTAACATAAGCTGGGTAGAAACTTAACTCTCCATTTGGAATTCTTTCGAGACGAAGCTAGTAGCATTGTCACTTAATATTGTGTGCGGATAGCCGAACTTAGTATCATTTTACACTGGAAGATCGACGGTGGCTTTGATTGATGTACATATTGTCCTGCAGATACACGGGTACTTTGAGTAAACATCTATCTTCACCAGCCCATGTGACCCCTTGAAGTTGATGGCATGATAGATTTAAACATGTTTTTTCTCTATCAGAATCCGTTGGTAAATTCTGGCTTTTTTAGGATCTCTGGCGTGTTCTGCGCATGGCACGCATGGTCGACCCAAATCCATGATTTGAGTGTCAAGTCCTTAAAAGTATGCAGATACTTTAGCTAGCTGTTCATCCGTTCGACTTTAATGTGTTAAGTATGCAGTATTTGGAGAACACCACAATTCTTAACAATAAAATATATAATACGATGCCACTGAGAGTAAGTTTGATCATAGTGTACCAGAGCTATATCAGAAAAGAGCCATTGCTTTTCTTTCTGAAAACTTCTTGTTCTGTTATCCAGCACCATATATGTTCTGTTTCATTAAATAATAAAATCTGCTCAAGTATAGTTGATGCCTGGTAAGAATTTCTTGCAGGTCTGCACTTCACCAACAAATGACCGTACATTGGAAATGTTTGTCGGTACCGGCATTTTTATAATTGCATATTCTTGTATCCTCTTTGGCATGTCATTGCTCGATAGACTATGCCCCAAATATTCGAATCATTACTAGGCAAAAAAAATGTTTCCTATTTGTACTTTAAGACTTTTTTTTATTAAATCTTTATTAAAAGCTTGAGAATGGTGCTTAATTGGTCCTCCTCATTCTTTCCAGTCTCTAGGATGCCCACAATGTACTCTTTTACTCCAGGTATATCTTGATAAAGTTTGTCAATGATCTCCTTGAAATTGGCTTGTGCTGCTGCAATCACAAATGGCAGACGTGTCTCCTGCATTACCCATTTCTGCGTGCTTATAGCTAATTTCCCTTCTGTTTCTTTTGCAAGATTGATATGATTATATGCATCGGCAATATCTATTTTAAGAAAAATTATGTCCACACGCAGCTTTTCTCATAAACCCAGCCCTCAATAATTCGATTCGTGTGATTTTTGCCCCAAAACAGGCGTTGCTGCCCCTGTCTTATTCTTACGCGTGATGCCAATTCTTTACTTGTCTACGTTGGCTCTCTACTGGCCTCTGACAAAATTTAAGTCGTTCACTTACCACAAAGTCAAACTTGTCAATCATCAAACTCTTCGATTGATAATGAATTTATTTCTTCAGTTTTATTCCTTTCTTTGAACAGCGTGAAGATTTCTCTTAGTTATGATTGAAGCTCGTAATTTTTGTCTTATAAGGTGTAGTCACTGCTATAAAGTTCACCAGCGCTTCATTTTGCTGTATCAGCATTGTATAAGATTGGCCTGGGTCAGAGCAGACTCTGTTATTTAGCGTCTATAACGTGTAGCCTATCATGTAGTTACGTTCAGTAATCGTCTCATAATTCATAATATTACTAAATGATAACTTACTTCGAAAGCTAACGAATTAAAACTGGCCATTGTTAGTTATGTTTTATATTTTATCTAAAACAATAATGTAAGAACATATGTGTATTATGAAATAAACCAGTTGATTTCTTAGAGCGTCCCCTGTCAGTGACACGCCGTGCACACTGTGTTCAACAATCATTAGTGCGCAACGGTATACCACGGTGGTCTATCAGAAAGGCATTGTGCACTCTAATACAAGCGATATAAGATTGACAAGTTATATCAATTAGCTATATTATTTTTTTTTTAATAAGTTTAATTAATGTCTGAAAGCAAAAACTAGAGACGTAAAAATAAATGAGATTAGTAGCTTTCAATAGGCCTGCTTAAATAACGATTCACCTTAACTAGGAAGTTAAAATAGATTGTATATATGCATGCATATATATATTCGTGGCTATTCGTGCTACAAATGTATTCAATACTAATGATGTGACACATTTTCGTCAAATTTTGAAGCGTCGGCAAAAACAAATGTCTTTAGACAGTTTTCTAATTTAAAGGGTTTAATTATTTGTCATAAATTCATACTTTTATTTACGTTTTTAGTTTTAAATCTAAATTGTATTCCAAGTTTTTTACACTCCTTAACAATTCATAAGTAATTTTATTTGAATAAATGTTAATTAATTTTTTTGAAAAATTAGTATTTTTTCACCATGGAACGCTTTATCGTATTTTACATTGATTTGTATGGGAAAAATTGTTTCGTTTAACGAGTTCTTCGCTTAACGAGTCTGGAACGAATTAAACTCTTTATGAGAGGTTCCACTTTAATGAAGGACTTGAGCAATTATTATTTTTTTAAATTTTATTTATTTAACAAAACATTATTTTAAACATAATGTTCACTTTAGTGTAATTAAGAATAAATTCATAGGCCAAATGATGGTTCGTTAAGGCAACACACGTTTACGGTCACTACTTGAACAATGAAAACTAAGAGGAATGCTGAACTAGCATTTAAATAGCAACAGTACATTCGCAAAGATATCAGCAGTACTTTCACAAAGAAGTTAGCAGTACATTCACACTTAATTCCGATACAACTTTTTTGGATTGATACTTTTAGCAGCTATTTTATGGCAAGAATTAAGGAGAAAATGTATAGCATTTTAAATAATAAATAATAATTAGGCTATTATGGGACTATCAGATAATAAAAAAAATAAAAAAGACATTCACATGAGTCAGAATTGTTATGATGTAAATAAGTCAAGCTGATTAATTGTCAGATCAATAAAAAACTCAACCTAAAAATCAGTGCATTAAAAAATGAAGAAAAAAAAAAAAGATACCCTATAAAAGCCCGAGAGAGATATTGGGGCAAAAAGAACAAGGTCGATTGATTGGATATTTATATAGCGCTGGTATCCATGCTACTTACATGCTCACTGTGCTGTAGTTTTCTTCAATCTATTTAAACAAAAAAGTTTGTAAATGTTTCTTAAATGATTTTTTTTTTATCATTTTCAATTGCCCTCAAAGATTTAGGCAAATTGTTCCATGATTTTTGCGCTATCGCTTCAAAGGAGCGCACTCCATAAGACATATTTCTGTATTCATCCACAGTGGGAATTTTCAGTAAGGACTGTGTTGAAGACCGGCTGTTATTTAAGGATACATGTTTATAAGTCAGTTATTTAAGATATTCCGGCGCAGAGCATTCTATGAAGCTGTACGCCAGGGACATGATTTTGTATTTAATGCCCTCACTCACAGGAACTCAACGGAGATCTCGTAGAACTGTGGTGATGTGGTCAGATTTCTTTATCCGCGATACAATGCGTGCTGCAATATTGTGTACCTTCTGGAGTCTCTGAATTTGGTTCTGAGGTAAACCCTCAAACAACTGTTACAGTGATCTAATCTTGACTGGATTAGAGTTACCGCTACAGCATTGGCTGTTCTCTAATTGAGTTGAGGACGCAGCTGATCCAGGGCGAGCAAATGACAGAGGCATGCCATAACCACAGACCTGATATGGGGAATTATTCTAAGTTTACTGTCAACAAATAAGCCAAGGTTTCTGACTGTGGAAGACAACGGGATCTCAGAATGACCAACTTTTATTGATGCGATGGCAAGCAAGAGAGAGAGAGAGAGAGAGAGAGACAGACAGACAGAGAGAGAGATAGAGAGACAGAGAAAGAGATGGGCAACAATAAGGAGAATATTAATAAGTATCAACAATATTTTAAAAATCAAGATTTTCATTCTATAGCTAAGTTTATTTCTTGCTTCCTATGACCAACTTATAACCGTAATGCAATTTAATCACATATTACTGTTGTCCTATATTATTCTAATTTAGTTTTGATAAGAGAAGTTAACATAAAATTTTTAATTTTTCAACCACCCACCCTATAAATGGTAATTATAGCTTTAAACTTTATATAAAACTGGAATAATTAATGAATTTGATTTTTTTTTTTTTTTCAATATGAATTTACAAATTGTCTTGTAATTTAATTTAAAACTGATTACACCTGGTGGCCGAATACTTAAAATGTGTATACATACATTTACAAATAGTGTGCACCTTTTGTTAATCTGATATTTTAACGAGCATATTTCTTTTTAAAACTAATTCTAAAAAAAGTTAACATGAAGTTAACTCAGTAGAGATGAAGAGGGTAAAATGATATTTTTGTTATATTCAAATTTTTAATTTTATTTTCAGATCCTTAATATTGTGCCAAATATAAATACGAGAAACTTAGAATAATAATGTTAGTATGATTATACGAATAATTTAATATAAATCAAATAACATGAATTTAAAAACAGCAACACATTTATGAATACTTTTTAAACCAATATTTAACTAAAAAAACCGTGCTAACAAAAGATTTTTATAGCAAACGATAGATAAACAATACGCAATATTAAAAAAGATCACATATTCATTGGTAGAGAAAAAAAGGGATAACCAAAGAAGTGTGACAAACATAAAGTCAGAAATAAGCATTACACAGCTTCATTTGGAAATTTAGGAAGAGCTTTTGGTGAGGAAATAAACAAAACAATTGTATACACTTTGCGTCATTAAAAAAAAAATACCAATTATAATTACAAAAAGAAGATATTTTGCCTGGGCTAAACACAAAAAAAGAACTGATATAATTCATTGTATATTAAAAATTGTATAAATGGTACTAAAATCAATGTCTCCACTCATAAGTAATTATGTAGTCGGTGCATGAGAGGTTTGTGGGTTGCTTCTAAACTTATGTAACATTTAAGAATGTCAAAAGCCAACTAGATCTACACTAGAAACAAAGCATCCCAGGTTTTTTGACTTATTGTGAAATGAGGACAAAATCGTTGGCGTTGAAATCTCAATTATTAGTTAAGTGTTGCCAAAAATAGTGTCCATTTTATATAAATAAAAATAATGCGTATCTGTTTTGATCACTTTATGGCTAATATTCTGTTCGGATCCTTTTTTCCTAGTAGCAGATAAAATCTATAATTAATTAATTAATTTTAAGAGCGTCAGATTGCGATAAAGTTTTCAATTACATTTTCGGAAACAAATAATCTTTTGTAAATAAAACAATATAGGTAGATATTTTATTATGATTAGATGATTTGATCTTTTACTTAGACATACAAAGTCAAACGTTTCAGAAAATGCCTTCATTAGTGCAATAATGCAATAACAACAAAAGATCATATCAGTATAAATTTAATCCTACATAATATAATAATATATATATACCATATATATATATATATATATATATATATATATATGTATATATATATATATACGGTATATATCATATATAAAAAATAAAGGTTGAAAGCAAATAGTAAAGAATGAGTAAACGAAAACAAGCTCAGGTGAATGGAAAGAAATAAGAAATATGGGGAAATCAAATTGTTTTCGTCTCACAGATCTCAGCTGTTTAATGGTGATTAATTTCTCCTGTCATCATAATCTACAAAATCTTCGACTCACTGGTTTGAATTAAATACTTAAAATACTGATTTTTAACCTCTGCAGAATTGATGTGTGTTTGATTTTTCCAAAAAAGAAAGAAAAAAAAAAAAAAACCAACCCATTCCTATTGGTTTAATTGTCATCAGCCTTAACCAAATGTAATGAGCTGTATTGTCTTTAGTGACATCTTCAAATTTATGCTGTATTTTTTTACAAATTTGAATGCATCTGTTGTTTATTGTAGCGTGTCGTCTGCTAAAGAAGGCGTCTGGCCGAAACGTCAGCTTATTTTTCGTGTCTTTTTATTTTCAATCCGAACTCTACTTTGTTCCACTATTTAATTACTTTACATGGCTTGAACGCAATTGCTTATAGAATATACTTCAATTTATGCGTCTTATTTCATTTAGGGCTTGTTGTTTGTTAGTTGTTTTTTTTTCGTTTTTTTTTCGAATTTAAATAAAATGTTTGACTTTCATCATCATATAATCTAGATTGTGAAATGTTTCTGTTAATATACATTGGGATGACTTGTTTCATTTCTGCGAACACAACACAGGCATTTATCTGAAACTGCTACATTTCCTGTTTTTATAGTTCATGAACAGATTAGTGGCTTAATTACACAGAATGTAGTATTAAAACATTACACCAAAAGTACTAGTTTAAAAATTTAAAAAGCATTTAAGTTTGGTTTTTTTTGTCAACACCAAAATTCTATACATTGTAAATATCAATGTACTTTCATGGACATTATACTTCTACGCAACATCTGTATTAAACCTACTTACCGGGTTTTTCATGTTTTTCATATTGTACCAATTAGAATAGCAAAATTTATACCCCCCAACCGTTGCAAAGATACCAGTTCATGGATGCAGCAACGAAACACTACCAGAGCCAGAACAAGAAATGAAGTGACGCAACCATTGTACCAGATGAATTGGTGGAGTATTCATTCTTGTTTTAATGAAATGCGTATAGTCTATTGCGATCTAGCAGAGTAAAAAGGAAAATATTTCATTTGTCAAATTTATTCAATGTGTCTGTAATATATATGCTCTTTTTTTTTTTCCTTTTTTTTTGTTTGTTACAACATTTTGAGAAACGCTAGTCCGTTTAGGATATCACAAATAAAACAATATATTTTTTCTTATCGCAACGCAATATCTTTTCATGAAATTAGCGCTAGCAACTACAACACTTTCGTAAACCTACGCTAAAATAAGCGAATGCCCTATGGTAGACTATAATCATCAATTTATTTGAATAATTACATTTCTTTTTAATTAAAAAGGGAATAAAAAATAATGTAAATGTTCAGGTTGAAGACGGAAGTATGAAGAAAGTGATTTTAGTTGGAGGAAACGGAAGTCAAATTTAGTGAGGCATTGTTTTCAATGTAATTATTTGCAATGTTCTTTTTTTCCCGCCGGGTCCCTTTTAAAGGGGTTTATATACCTGCCTAAATGTAATGGATGAAAATTCAAATCACCTGCAATAAAAATGTCAAAATGTTATCCAAAATATTCTGAATCTGTAAAATTTTGGAGTTATCAGATAACATGGATGAATAAGCCAACAATGTTAACACAAGGAATAACGGCACTTTTGATTTTCGCAGCTTCTAACGTACAAGGTTGTAGCGGTTGACTCATCTTTAACATTATTATTATAGTTGGGTTGTTTTCTATTTTGATTTTAGTTTAAAAGTTTACTGAATTATTTATATTTTACACTGATTAATCATAATGTACTCGCAAACGCAATATGCTTGTCACAATCTTTTTTCCACGCAATTTCTTTTAAATTCATTGTTTTCTATTTATGTTAGAAATTTGTTATTTGCGATAAATTACTTTTGTTATCTAGTATAATCGCGTGTTTACGAACAAAATGAAGAATAAACCGCTGAGGTGCATATTTTAATTCTCATACATGGACACTCGATCTATAACAAAATTTCTTACATGATTTTGTCCATGACTTTTGAAGCCCAATGATTTCGTGACTTTGATTGAGTCTTAATGCGATTTGAACTATGAAATTAGTTTTATTTATAATGATTAGTATGGGCGATAGCCAGTGCGGTCTTAAGGCATGGGCACAGTGGGCACTTGCCAATGGCCCCAAGCTTCTGGGCCCCCCACCCCTTACTTCTAGGAGACTCACTCTTATAAAGGCTTCATCTTGCAAATATTGTTAATGAATATTGACAAGTTTTGGCAATTAAATTTGATTTAAAAATCAGTGGACAGCATGTTTCCCAATTTTAACCAACAATTTTATCGGCACGTTCCTAAATTAATATTATAAATGCGAATCACAAGTTGTATTCATTTAAAACTTTTAAAGAGGAATAAGTCTCATCAAAAACTTTTACTTCTCTCAGGTATGAATCGAAAAATAATAAATTTAGAGTATTTGTTTACAATCAAGTTAAACAGAGATGTTGGCCCCAGGCGGTAAAAACCCTAGATACGCCACTGTTCCGTAGTGAAATTATTGATAAAAATTGATCCTAGCACCAGTTAAAGTACTACTGAATTTAACTAGCATTATATAAGGAATATGTAGGTCACCAATGAGTAAGTCTTTTTAAAATTAAATTTATTTTTGAAAAAAACAAGAACTATATTTTATGTTTCTGAAACTGAAAAATATTTTGTATTCTGTGTCTAGAAAACATATTTAGATGATGAATAGAACCCAACAGTCACCGTATGTCTGAGTTGTAGGCAGTAGTATAGGCATTTAGACATAATTGTGCTCACTGTTTAAAACTCAAAGTCATTTTCATCTTACATACCGGGGAGCTTAAACACAGAGATCAATTTTATTAATTGCACATTGGCTATTGATCATTTCCCAATGTTCATTTTTAGCTGGGCACAAGTCAGTCTGAAGGGACGGACAAATCCATTTTGAACGGATTGCTGCTATTACAACAGAAATACTTGTAAACAATGAATATATTTCTAGGTGTTTAACCCCTTAAGAGGGAATAAAACATGAGTTTTATAATTGGAGTAGAGAAGAGAAAAAGAGCTGAGGAGAAAAGGAAAACGCGGGTAAACTTGCAGAATTAGCATCTTGGTTAAATCCAATCGAAATATAAGTGACTAATAATGCTCCTCAAAATAAAGTAGACTCATCTACATCCTCTATTGGACCCAGCCATCTCGTTCCAGATAATAACATTACCTATTTCCTCTGCTGTGGAAATTGTAAAAACTGAAACACACAAAACTGTGTCAGAAAACGAGAGTGTGTGATTCACCACACAGATCCCGGGCTATGGAATATTAAGAAAACTTGTACAGTTGAGTACTGGATTCGCCGTGGGCCATCATTTTGTCAGAATTATGACTGCAACCTTTCAAACTCAGTCAGAGCTGGAGAAGAAAGAACTAAGACACGGTATTTATCAAGAAATATGTTCAAACGTGAATTGTGGAATGGCGAGTGGGTAAAACTCGAATGGCTTCTCTATTCACCATACCAAGGTGGCTGTTTGTATTGTTTTTTGTGTCGTCTATTGTACAAAAAAAAAGTATTTCCCTTTGCTTTAACAGGATTCAATTATTGGAAACATAACAATATTATTGTAGAGAATGAAAATGGAGTAGGACATTGCAAGGAAATGGCCGCATATTTACTTCGACTGAAAGAAGCTAGGTGTTTAGGTCCTTTATTAATCAAAGACCATAGGTGAAAACGGAAGTACTGGCATAAAGTTCTGACTCGTCGGATTTATGTCGTTCGCTTTCTTGCTTCCAGGTGTTTGGATCAATCTATTGGGTCAGTAAGCAATGGAAATTGTTTCGATATTTTAGAGCTGTTGAGTGAATGTAATCCTTTTTTTTTTTTGGAGGAGCATCTCAAACTGTAATGGAAATGCTGGAAAAGGTAACGCATCATATCTGTCGGCAAATATTTGAGAATAATTTATTGATCTAATGGGGCAACATGTCCTTTGTCCTATTCTGGAAGAAATTACAGAGTCAAAGTATTATTCAATAAATTATGATTCCAATTCAGACATTTCACACATTGATCAACTGACATTTACGGTCAGGGACATTCGAGGATGTAAGTCTGTGGAACATTTTATCAAGTTAATTTCTATATGTTCACATGTAGCAAAGGATCTAACATACACTGTTTTGTATCAAAGGATCTAGCTGACAGTGTTTTGGATTTCCTGAATGAGAACAAAACTCCGCCTTCAATTTGCGTGGTCAATCGTATGACAAAGCTTTAAATTTATATGTCTGGACGCTACACTGGCTTGCAAGCACGGCTGCGTCAATTGAACGAGTTTGCTGTGTATGTCCCTTGTGCTGGACACAGTCTGAACTTAGTGGGCTTAAAAGCAGCAGAGTGTTGTCTACAAGTTGGAAAATTCTTTGACTTTGTTCAGCGCCTATATACCCGTTTCTCATCTTCTACACGTCGATGAAATGTTCTGGTATCTTCCTTAGGAACATTTCTCGTTGCTGTAAAGCATATGTATGACACAAGAAGGTTCAGCAAATTCTGATGCCGTCAACGTTTCGAAAAAAAATACAAGGTGCTCTGGATTTTGTATCCCCTGACACTGATCAGGAAAAGAAAAAAAATGAGGCTTGAGGAAGAAAGAATAAGTAATCAAATCTGGGATGAATTATAATGTATTTCTGATGTTGCAAAACCATTATTGAACTTGAATGATTTGTTTCTGTTTAAATGATTTTAATTAACCTTTTTTAACTTTATTGAACTTTTTTTTCTTATTTACAATTGTGAGTTGGGTGGGGAGAAACAACTGTTTGCGCCCCCCCCCCCGAATGTTTGAGCATGGGGCAAGTGACCCACTTTGCCCCTCCCCTTCTAACGACCCTGATATGTTGTGTTGCTGGGGGCCCCAGTTCATTGCTGTGCCCAGGGCCCCTATGTTCTTAAGAGGGCCCTGGTGATAGGAACAGTAGTAATGCGTCGTTCTGCTATTATATGTCATTTTGTTAACAGATAGGCGATATCATGGTATTGTCTTTCTTAAACAGCGTTGTGGGTTATTTAGGCTTAGTGCACCCCTGGGCGGGTATGGCTTTTCACCCCTGTCCTCCCCCCCCCCTTCAAAGAACCCCCCGCCCCGGTATTTCCAAGCATAAAAACTCAGAAAAATGCCAAAAAAGTCGCTGCTAAATATACGAAACAAAATGGCACCTGGGGCGTACCATCCTTCAAAATCCCCGTGTTATTCACTACTGACTACTTACTAGCACTACCTAATAAGAAAAATAAGGCGGTTTTTAAAGGTGCTTTTTCTAGTCTTACGTCTAAATTCTAAACAATTGATTAAAAGGGAACCATAGCAACCATAGAAAAATCTAAAAAAAGGGTATACAAATACACACTCTAAAACATAACCTGCGAATGTCAACTGCCCGAATGCGTGGTTTTAGGCAGATCTATGTTACAGCTGTTCACCATGACACAGTAATCTCTTTTGTTTCCCAGGGCCTCTACTGTCCCAGACACTGTTATCTTCTAGTCTGCTACAAGATGGAGCAAGTTTCTCCATGTCATGTGGCCCCGAGCAGTTCCCCAATGCAGCAGTCGGCGAGGATGTCCGATTTGATACCATTGTATTGTTTAGAAGTCTGGAGTCCCATCCCGTGGAGACGCTGATCGCTTGCTACTACACCGACTCACCAAACGACAGTACGACGGTTGGTGCTCTTGTTGTCCTTGGTTACGCTACTGAGTTTGTTCTGCTTTTGGATTGTTCCAAAAAAAATCTGATTAAATTAACGAAGATAGATCTTGATTAAATGTATGACGAAATATGTGTAGTTTAAATGTAGCAAACGGATAAGAATTGTGAATATTGTACTATTTCAGTTTTTCTCATCCTGTGGAACATTTGTCGCTAATGAAACATTGTCGGAAATTAATATAACAAGTAATTTATAATGAAAAAATCAGATTGAGTATAATTATCCTTCCTAAATTATGGACATTGTAACCAGGGCCATGCGAACGGTGCCTATGACGTGGAGAGATTAAAAATGGTAACCCCAACCCTAATAGTGGGAAAAAAAAGAATAAAATTACAATAAAATTAACGGCGAAAAAATTGACAAAGTCTTCTTTTTTACGGTCTTGAACAGGGTGAAACTTCTTCTGTATATATTAAAAGACCTCATTTTCAGGCTCAGCACTGGTTTTTTGCTCTTCCTCAGCAAGCCATGATTAAAACACATTTATTTTAGACGTTTTTAAGGCATTCAGAAATCTGAGACGTTTTGAGAACCCTTCTTCTTAAATCTTAAATTTATGTATTTCGGATATAAAAACAATGGTCAATGAAATATCCAGAAGTAAAATGTACCCGTAGAGCAAAGAGAGGTTTTAAGGTTGTCGACAAATTGACCTGAAAAACTGAAGTTTTTAAGGCATTCAGAAATCTGAGACGTTTTGAGAACCCCTCTTCTTAAATCTTAAATTTATGTATTTCGGATATAAAAACAATGGTCAATGAAATATCCAGAAGTCAAATGTACCCGTAGAGCAAAGAGAGGTTTTAAGGTTGTCGAAAAATTGACCTGAAAAACTGAAGTCGTTTTTTTTTTTTTTTGTGATGCCTAAAACCAAACTGACAATTTTCTTGGGGGGAAAAAAAAGCCAAAAAAAAAAAAAAAGAAATGCTTTAAGGAATATTATTAAGACCAAAAAAAAAAAACTGTTTACCATCATTTGGAAGCATCATGCCATGCGGCCATATTGATAACTCGTGAGAACGGCACTACGTGCAATATACGCAAACTAGGTCTTAAACAGGTGTGGTCCAGGCATTTTGAGAAATAACAAAGAAGGGTCAAAGTTAAAAAAACAAAAAAAAACAATTATATATATATAAAAGATTGCTCAAGCAATAGGAGATATTCTTTGAATAGAAAATATTTATCATTAGTTAACGACACGAGGGCCCGGTGGAGGTTTAGCTCTCCTCGGCCATAAAAGGGGCGTGATTTGACCTATAGTTTTCAAGAGCTTATGTAATGCGTCAAATCTATTACCACTACAATTGCAACATGAGCGGACAGAAGTGTTTAAATTGTTATGAAAGCGAATTATAACTTTTAATTTATATCTGTTATTTAGTCAAAGTATATGTTTGAGAATAGAACAAGAAATACCTTATTATTTAGTCAAAGTATATGTTTGAGAATAGAACAAGAAATACCTTATTATTTAGTCAAAGTATATGTTTGAGAATAGAACAAGAAATACCTTATTATTTAGTCAAAGTATATGTTTGAGAATAGAACAAGAAATACCTTATTATTTAGTCAAAGTATGTGTTTGAGAATAGAACAAGAAATACCTTATTATTTAGTCAAAGTATATGTTTGAGAATAGAACAAGAAATACCTTATTATTTAGTCAAAGTATATGTTTGAGAATAGAACAAGAAATACCTTATTATTTAGTCAAAGTATATGTTTGAGAATAGAACAAGAAATACCTTATTATTTAGTCAAAGTATATGTTTGAGAATAGAACAAGAAATACCTTATTATTTAGTCAAAGTATATGTTTGAGAATAGAACAAGAAATACCTTATTATTTAGTCAAAGTATATGTTTGAGAATAGAACAAGAAATACCTTATTATTTAGTCAAAGTATATGTTTGAGAATAGAACAAGAAATACCTTATTATTTAGTCAAAGTATGTGTTTGAGAATAGAACAAGAAATACCTTATTATTTAGTCAAAGTATATGTTTGAGAATAGAACAAGAAATACCTTATTATTTAGTCAAAGTATATGTTTGAGAATAGAACAAGAAATACCTTATTATTTAGTCAAAGTATATGTTTGAGAATAGAACAAGAAATACCTTATTATTTAGTCAAAGTATATGTTTGAGAATAGAACAAGAAGTACCTTATTATTTAGTCAAAGTATATGTTTGAGAATAGAACAAGAAATACCTTATTGGTTTCAAGTCCGTAGACCTTCTTTTTATGTTTTTATTGATTTTTTTTTTTTACCAGACAGGTTAATGCCAAAAGCCCCTACGTTGAGCAAAATGTGTAAATGCATATTATAAATGTACAAAGGGTAAGCAGCCTCCTGGAGAACCCTTGAAACTTTTCACTGACACCAACGGGTAGACACTTTCTTGTAACGGTGTATGCCTGACAAAAGGATAACACCCATTTGCGTGTACCCATGGATTTACCCCAATTAGGTTAACCCCCATAGTCGGGTACCGATATATGTCCCACACCAGATCAACCCTCCACCCCCCCCCCCCACATACTTGTACCGTTCCCTGCCCCACAACAGGTTATACCCCACGGACGCTGGTGGACCATCGACCTCCCAGACAACGAGACGGAGGAGGCCAGGCAGATCGTGGTCAGCGTGAAACATGCTCACTGCAGTGACAGCGGCCTCTACAGGTGCAGCCTGTACAACGGGGCCGAAACGTTTGATAAAATAGAGAAGCTGGTCGTGCGAAGTGAGTGGTATTTAGTTCTCTATTCACATTGCAGCACTGGGCGTAAGGATGGTATTTAGTTCAATTTTAAGCTACTTGATTGGAAATGGGTCTTTCTATAGTGAAAGTTAGAAGATTTCGTAGTTTGGCTCTATTTTCATTCATAAGGAACTGGTCGTGAAGTTTGCCCGAATTTGAAAAGATGTGTCAGTACAGTCTGGAAAATGTCATATTTAAACGTGAACATGTTACACAGATAAGAAGTAAGAGGTCATATTTAAACGTGAACATGTTACACAGATAAGAAGTAAGAGGTCACATTCAAACGTGTCATTGTAACACAGATAAGAAGTAAGAGGTCACATTCAAACGTGTCATTGTAACACAGATAAGAAGTAAGAGGTCACATTCAAACGTGTCATTGTAACACAGATAAGAAGTAAGAGGTCACATTCAAACGTGTCATTGTAATACAGATAAGACCTAAGGTGACATTTTTAAACGTTTCATTTTTGCACAGATAAGATCTACCAACCGCCTATCATATTGGCTTCCTCTGGAGGTGAAAAGCTAAAAGCCGATGACAATGTCGAAGGACACGAGGTTACGTTGATCTGCATTGTCAAGGTAACGGCGTGGCGTTACGAGTGTTGTTGATTGCGCGGGAACGGTTCCTATAAGAACCGATGTCAAAGTAAAAGTTGAGAAGGTCTCAGATATAATTCCACAATTTAGGGTTTTCGACCTGCCCCCCACCCCTCCAAACCCGTTCGTTAACGAGTCAATATTTGATTCGCTCATGTGGGCAGGTTTAGTAGGATGGAGCGTGGCCTTCGTAACCAGCATAGAAATTCGTCTGAGGCTTTTAATTGCCCTTTAAGGCAAAAGGAATTTTCCACTTTATGGCTCACATCTTAGTTTCACTTTATGGCTTACATCTTAGTTTCACTTTATGGCTTACATCTTAGTTTCACTTTATGGCTTACATCTTAGTTTCACTTTATGGCTTACATCTTAGTTTCACTTTCTGGCTTTCATCTTAGACTTAACTGAATATCCAGATTTAAAAAAAAAGAATTTTATATATATATATTTGTTACTTATGTCTTTTATTCGCGAACTTTTGTATTCAATATAATGGATATTTTGAATACGTTTTGCCCGTTTATATTAAGTTGTATTAGGAGTTCCCAATAAATGACAATTATATCAATGTTGTATATTTATTATATCTTCATCAAATCGTTAGGAAACATTGTCTTTTGCTGATGAGCTAATGACTTTTATTATGTGGATCAAGACATATACATAACATTTCCTTAATTCTTTCAAGTCATAATCATACAATTCATTTCGTCAATCAAGTCATATGCGTGCATTTAATTTCATATCGAGTCATATGTGTATGTTTCCTGTTTATCAAGTCATATAAGTACATTTTTTATCAAACCCTATGTGTACATTTCATTTTGTTGATCAAGTCATATGTACATTTAATTATTTATCAGGTCATATGTGTACATTTAATTTTTTATCAATTCATATCTGCAAATTTCATTTGTTTATAGAGCCATATGTTATGTACATTTCATTTGTTTATAGAGCCATATGTCGTGTACATTTCATTTGTTTATAGAGCCATATGTCATGTACATTTCATTTGTTTATAGAGCCATATGTCGTATACATTTCATTTGTTCATAGAGCCATATGTCGTGTACATTTCATTTGTTCATAGAGCCATATGTCGTGTACATTTCATTTGTTTATAGAGCCATATGTCGTGTACATTTAATTTGTTTATAGAGCCATATGCCGTGTACATTTCATTTGTTTATAGAGCCATATGTCGTATACATTTCATTTTGTTGATCAAGTCATGCGTGTACATTTTCTTGAACGTTGTACAAGGGCGATGAGAATCTGGACATGAAATGGAAATTCCGCGACGTCCACAGCAGAACCCCCATGAGCCACTTGTACCCACACGCTCACCACATCAGCAGGCCGATCTCGTACGCGTACCGTAGAACTGGGGGGAACTGCATTCTGTTTCGTCACGAGAGTCACCTGACCATCACCCTCCACAAGTCCCACGAGGCCTACTTCCTCATGTGTGTCGTCACGGCCCATGAGGTGGAGGTCAGCTCCCGGTCGTTCCACGTGAGTTTCCCTTCAGGTGAGTTTCCCATCAGGTAAGCAAATGATGGCTGAATCGGGTCGTCACTTGCATGTATTATGTGTGTGTGTGTGTGTGTAGATATATATATGTATTTATATATATATATATATTATATATTCCGGTATATATACTTACAGTGGAACCCCAGACAATGCACCGCGCTATAAAATATTTAGGATAGAAAGCGTTGAGGTTTAGCTCTAAAACACTCATATTATTATCATGAGCCCAAGGTTGTTTTGTTGTTGTTTTTTTAACTTGAAAGACAGTATTTAAAATAATTAACTTCATCATGGGGAGGAAATTCTAGCACTGAATTTAAATATAATAGCATAAAGCCAGTTCTGGTTTAACATAACGTCTACCGAATGGAAATAAATAACCTGAACTGCACTATAAATTAATAAATACGGTACATAAACATTCTTAAAAATATCCATGTTTTTATTCTTCTGTAGTCCAAGAACCAACCATGTCACAGTTATCTCCCTTTACCCATGCAAACGTTGCCACGCGACTTGAATTCATGGTAACGAGCTGTCTCCTTGGTAACGTGATGCTCATTGCTCTAGAGTGTCGTATTTGAGGCTTCGACGTAAAGATGTCCAAGTTAACAAGACATGGGCGCCCGCAGAGGGGGGAAAGGGGGGGGGGCACTTGCCCCCCTGGATTGATTGGATAAAATTTTTTTAGTCAAAAATAGACAAAAAATGTATTCAAGTAAAGAGAAAATAAAGAGAAAGTAACTAAGCTGATGTCCTGTCGGTTCGTTCACCATACAAATACGCTACAGTAAATTAAAACTACATTAAAACATTACTTAAAAATTTTTGCCCCCCCCCCTGGAAAGTTAATCGATTTTTTTGCCCCCCCCCCTGAAAAGTTTTCTGCGGGCGCCCATGCAACAAGAGACGAGTATCTGTAGCAGTCAATTATTAAACAGATACATCACCATACACCGTGCGTAGTCTATATTTACTTATTTTTTAAACTACTTAGTGTATTTTTGTTCATCGTTTTATTTACTCTAATTTCAGAGGTGTTTGCTTGTTTGTCCCTTATTGTAGTATAACGTATAGTTATAATTATAATTAACTTATAGTTATAGTTATACTTATAGTGACCAGTGAGCTTTAGCTTACTTTGTACGCAGCTCTATCTCGTGCTACATTAATATTTCTTCAGTTTTTAAATGTTCGACTTGTTTGAAGAGGGCATTATTTTTCGTCATCTAATTTAAGACTTGCTTTATTTTAAAGCTTTGATTAAATTTGATTTACGAAATATCATTCCAACAGACATGGAAAGTTAATAAGCTAAATCTAAACTTATTCTGAGGTAGATAGCTAAATAGATTATGGAGTGTTTAAGCTACTCGCCGTAGACCTACATTAAAATGATTAATTACAACCTGACAACTGAACGTGCTCACTCTTTATTGAACAAATTGTTCAAACCATTTCAAACTGTGTAAGCAGGTTTCGCTTTTATTTAATGAATTTAATGGTACTGTGATAAATTCTATAATAAATAAAGGACTGCATTACAGCTATAAGTAAATGTAATAGCAAAATGAGGTATGTGGAAGCTTTAATTTAAGGACATGACAATAAGATTAGACAGTTTCGGCATAGAGCCTTCGTCAGCTCACAGGACAAATGAAAATATCACAAGGAACAGAGCACAGTAAACAATGGATATTTATTATCTGTTATAAATATTTTGCTTCTGGTGTGACTGCTTCCATTTCACAACCAGCCCTTCCCAAATTAAAATGTTTTTATTAATGGTACTTTGGTTGGGGGGGGGGGGGGGGGGCTCAAATGCCAAGCAGCGGGGGGCAGGTAAGGTGTAGGACTGTGTACATGACTTCTGTTTAAGGGCCGGCNAATTAGTTAAGCCCTAGTATTCATAACACCGCACCTCTCAAATCCATTTTTTTTTTTTTTTTGAAAAAAAAAAATAAGATGTTTTAAAATATGTACACATTGAATTCTTAACGCATTTGTCATAAATAGGACTAAAATATTACATGTTCCTTACCACTCAAATACAAAGCGAGCGCTCTATCAACTGAACTACAGCCTCTTATTTGTTGTGTAACATCACCAGACAATCACTAACGGGGAATCCACAGGGGGAGAGTCAGACACACACAGTATTCAGTATGGGATGTACCTGGAAGAAACTAGAAAAGGAAGAACAGGGACAACCTATGCCTTAGACGAGGTAAATCGCATAACTAAGTAACACATTAGAAAGTGCTTCACAAAGACATACGAAAGACCTATTAGTAATTCCATCACTTCAAATATGAATTCTGAAAAGTTTTTAATTAGCCTCAAATCGTTCTTTTATGACGTTCAAATTCAAGTCCTATTAAAGCCTTTAGGGTTCATAGATTTGGTTATCGTTCATCAGAGTTTCGTCTTAATTCTAGCGGCTTGTTTGGTCCTTTTGTACTTTGCACATAGTTTAACTAACAGTGTCAAGATTACTGTCACGGACATTAGGTGGAGAGAACGGATATGGGGTGTCCGAGTTAAGTGCTTACGCCCAAAGTGCTATTACCAAATTTAATGCAATCCAATGATTATGTTGGCAAAAACAAAAAAACAAGGGCTGCAATGTGAGCAAAATTGCCGAAACCCGGGATCGAACCAGGGACCTTTAGATCTTCAGTCTAACGCTCTCCCAACTGAGCTATTTCGGCTACTCTATATGTGAGCGAAACAAAACAATCCTAATAAGGGTAAGAGAGTGCAATCAGCTTAGGAAAAACAGTGCAAAACGTGGATTCCTTAGATATTTGTAATTTTTAGAATTATAATTTTCATTTCTATTCTTTGTTAAAACGACACAAAAGCTTCCTGGAAAGCTGAAGTATTGAAGACACAACAAAATGAATTTCATTTGCACCGCTTAGTTGGCTTAGGCTTAGGGGCGTCCAAAAATCATGTCAAACTTAACAGTTTCAAGGACCTTCCTAATTTAATAGTAAAAAAAAATAATAGTATTAAAATTTGTTTTCCACACCACGTACAAGGAAATAAAAATTAATAAAAATGGATTCATCTCTTTTAATTCCTAAAATTATAGAAATTTTCTTGGAACAACAGATTCAATGTGTATATTATAATTATTTGCATTATTCATTATATAAAATATAATGAGGACATCACGGCTCCCCGGAAACCCCTGTCACCTGTCCTAATGTGTTTTATTGTCAGAATGAAATTGTGAAGTAAAAAGACTGGAGTTACTTTAAAGACATTGCAGAAATTGTTGGTGTGTGTGTAAAAGTAAGGATGTTGTTTCCAAGTAACTTGTTACACACGTAACGTCAAAACAAGAAGGGGAAAAAAAGCAGCTGCGCAGCTATCTCCACAGATCCGCGAAGCATTTTGCATATCCGCGAAGCATTTTTTGTGTATCTGCGAAGCAGCAAAATTGTACAAACGGCACTTTCATGGAGTTTTTCTGGGCTGTACAATGTTGCACACAACAAAATGAATGCTGTAAAACTTTGCACTCAACTATATGATTTTGCACACGAACCCACAAACCTTAGACTTAGAGGGAACAATGCCACACAGGTGTCATTTAAAGAAATGTATTCTACAGTGCCGTCATTTTTGGAAGATAACACCATCAACAGAAGCAATGCTCACAAACTCGAAGTCTTTATATTATTAATTTCCTATTATATAATCACAGATTCGATGTCTTTTTTATGTTAAATTACTATTATATAATCACAAATTTGAGTTTTTATATTGTCGAGTTCCTATTATAAAATCACAGATTCGTGGTATTTACATTGCTTAGTTCTTATTATATATCAATGAATAATATGGAGGAGACTTCGATCGGGTTTATAGATGGAAATAAAACAAGGAATGCTCAACACACAGGGCAAAGATTCCTTATTACACATTCAGAGAAAGATTCAAAACATGAAATTTGTAGCTTGAATTACAAAACAAGACAATAACTATGTTAAACAAAGTGTCAAAAACCTTGTTTTGGAAAACCTTTATCACGCGGCCTGCAGGCAATTATACAACATCATGTATGAAATAATCAAACTCTGCGCTAAAACTTTTGTGGATGAAAAGTTTTAATGGAAAAGAATGCTTTCCTTGTTCGTGATTAAATCCCCACATGTCATCATGGTGGGCTATACGAGTGTCCTCACTTCAAGATAAGATAACCCCCTATATGTTTAGCCTGTTAAGGGATTGATACATCAATAAGTCCCTATATGTTTAGCCTGCTAAGGCCATGATACATCAGTCAGTCCCTATAAGATTAGGCCGTTAAGGCCATGATACATCAATCAGTCCCTATATGTTTAGGCTGTTTAGCCATGATACATCAAAAGTCCTTTAGTGATCTTACCTGAGAATACATAAAAAAATTCCCATGTTTAGTGGAATTTACCCTGTTAAGGCAATGAAAGATAAATAAGTCCTTATGTTTCCTGTATTTTCACCAGTTAAAGCCATATAATATGTAATAAATCTTGCCCATATTTAGACGGTAGATGTATTTGAAAAATTTGGAACATTTTAAAAGTTAGTCTAGAAATGTGCTGATAAACATATAAAAATGTGTCTAAATAACACACAGAAAATCTACTTCTACTTCTATAGAAAACTTGCTTCCTTCATCAATCATCACAAAACAAGGGTTAAGTAAAAAGTATGGCCTGAAATGCAATGAAAACGAAATCTAAAAACCATATTATTCAAGAAGCAGTGTTCATATATCATCAAATTTAATTGTTTGCTTTTTATTATGCTTTTTAAAAATTATTGAATAGTGTTAATCTGTATTATAAAAAGCCTTTCAAAAACAAATACATATAAAGAAAAATAGTAAATATTTATTTAAACAAAAGTCTCTCAGCACACATTTTATTCCTTTAAGTCCATGAACTTTCTTATGAGATTCCTCTTGTTATTTAGGGCAATAAGTTTAAAACATGAGATTCATTGTCATCCACAATTTTTAAAAAATATAAAACGTTGGAAATGCCCTATTAAAAAGTTGAGACACAGAATTCTTAAAGGGTGTAGTGAGAATACCAGGGATTTGTATACAAACAATCACCTTGCTATAATACGCGTGTATATATCATGCAGTGACATCGCCTTAGCACCCATGTCGCCTTCGACCAGCAGAGTACCTAGATGGTGTAAAGGGGGATAAGACCAAGAGCGGTGATTCAGTTTTTTTTACAAAAAATATAAAACTGATATGTGTAAAGGGGTGCATTTTAATGAGTGCGCCGGGGATGTATTTATCAAGGTACGCCACTGCTTAAGCAACATTCCACACCCCCCCCCCTTTTTATGACCTAACACCGCAGTTCTGGGTTATCTTAAAGGTCAAAAGTAAAGCTCTATCAAAGTGGACAAATTTATCTTTACGCTCTTACTGTGCAACTATATTGAACACAGTTTTGTGGAACTACACACACAACGTCATAAAAAATATTTTATGTAAGAGGCAGTGGTGTATCTAGGGTTAGTACTGCCCAGGGCGGGCCAAGATTTGTACCACCCTTCCGCCACGATAAATCTCTTTAGTTGGCGGACAATACCGTCCGTTAAATTAATTTAATAGGCTACATATAAAAACTGTCATAAGAAGTACAGCTGTAAGCAACGTCCATAGATAAACACACTTTTCGGCCTCATATTCTTTGTCATGCTGACTGATGTTTAGTGATACACAACGTGTGAGTAAATGTAACGATATATATAGCCTATAAGTTTAAACTTTAACTATTAATAATAGTGATATACGACAAAATACAAATTCACTCGTTTCGGATATCGTCTCCATCAGTACAAACTGATAACATTACAGCAAAGTAAATTTCACATAACCTATTTATATCCTACCCAGTGGCGTAGCTAGGGTTGGTGTCACACCGTGCGTTAAACTCATGGTGTCGCTAAATGTTAAGCGGCGGCTCAAGGGACGTATCTGTGACAATACGTATTTTTGAGTATTTTTGGATTTCGATATGTTTGGTTTCAAAAATCATTTTTAAAAAATAATTTAATACATTCCAAATTAAATTTTAAATGATATTAGATCATTTTGTAAAATATTATTTTGTAAACTTATAAATGGGTTTTTAAAAAAAACATTTTTTAAAGTACCAACTCTATTTATTTACTTAGAAACGGCCGACCATATCGTATTTGGTATCAATGGAAAGCTTTATTGCTCAGAATTTAAATAAATATAACCTGCTGTCGCGAAATTTACCGAACACTTCAATCAGCGTTGAATCCTTTTGACGCATCAACCTTGAACTTTTAATAAAGGACTTATTTGAATTGGTTACACATGTGGAAAATCTACGTGTGTTCTGTTATCCTTTTATGAATTTCGGTTAGTCCACACGGTGTGAGCTCTGTAAATATGCAATTTTTCAGTTGGTGACACACCTTGGGATGGTGTCAGCCGGTGTCCGCACCCCCTCCCCCAGCACCCCCTAGCTGTGCCACTGCTCACACCCACTTCCCCTTGTCAAACGATTTTCCAAATATTTTTCCACCCGTTCCTCCGTGTTTTAACGTAATTCCTCCATAAACAATTCTGTGCTTTTGGAATCTGCGCCCAAAATTAGATTCCTTACATACTAGCCTACATGCCGAGTTATAAATTCATTTTCAATCCGTAAATGAACTTTTTCTAATTTAAATCTTATAACAAATTTATTGTTAATCTTTATTCAAGACAAGACACTAAATGTTTTATAAATCAACGATTTATTATTATTATTTTTTTTTTTTGTTAATGACCGTTTTATTTAATAAAATAGGCTTTCTGCATTTCCTGTTAACTATTGTAGATTTTTTTTTTTTAAATGGGGAGGGGAGCTTTACCCAAAAAGGAAGCAAAAACTCTTTTAAAAAACTGGCAATCCTTTTCGCATCATGCGTAGGTGTATATATGGGTGGTCTTTTAAGCGTACAACGGAGTGCCTGTGACTACATTTTATACAGCTGAGCTAGCTAGAGTGTTGAAACATTGGACGCACTCCAGAATAATTACTAAGCTAAGCTTTAAAAATGTATCCATTATTTTATAACTTTTAATCTACAGAGCATGCACAAGACACATTATTATCTTCCCGTAGTTGTTCCTTAAAACTGTATTACAATTTAATATTACACATTTAAATGATCAATTATTGTGTGCGTTTAAATGTTATCAATTTATTGAATAAATTAAATTTCATTTTTTAAACATGTATTCATATCCTGACACATTTCTGTAACTTCATTACAGTTAAGATACAGTATGGGGACAACAATATAATATGTGCACACTTGTTGATTTAGAAGATAAAATTCATCGCCCTTTCATATGTAAGTGTTTTACCATGTGCACTATATCAAATTCCAATAATCACACTATTTTGCGATAGCGATTACATTTGTATTAAATAAATTAAGGTTTGTTCCTTTTGCATTGCTCAATGCGGCAGCCCAAGGTGACTTTGCGCATATATTTGGAACCATTGGGCTGGGCGTTGAAAACCTGACACATTTTTTACTGTGATGTCATAATTTTACATAGGCTACATATATTGATTTGTTGGGCTCTTTATGTTTATTTTGTAGGGGTGGTAGGTGCCGAACGTTTATTGTACTTACGCATAAGGAACGTTTATTATACGTACGCATAAGGAGGTGTCTAAAAAGTATGCACGCAAAAGTGTGTGTGGGGGGGGTGGGGGTAGAAAATTTGACCATTTTGGTACGCACTAATAACAGCGGTTCTCAACCTGTGGGGTCCCCTAAGACCATCGGAAAACACAAATGCACTATAAGGATGACCCCTAAATTGGATATAGTCTATATGTTGTCTATAAATTAAATTTAAATGTTTTATTTGTGTTAATAAATACCAGTTATGAATATCTTCCTTAATACTTAGAGTCACTATTTAATTCCCTTTTTTAAAACTTATAACATTAGCATAAAGTTACTAAAATTTTTGTATGTACTTTGCAATAACCAGTTTTCTGATGATATTTAACTGCAACATTTAAATATAAGTCTAAGTTTTCATTTTCAATGCTGAAAACCAAAACATATGGATTCGTACATGCCAAACTGTGGGATCAAAAACTGTAAAAAAAAAATCAATTTATAGACATGTACAACATCATGAAAAACTTTACAACAGCATGAACAACTGTATCATTTAATTAAAATTAATATTCTCGTTTCGTTTTTGCCTTCAATTTTTAAATTTAATTTAGCACACAAATTTTTATGGGAAAAAATCTGGCATGGAAAAAATAATAATAATAAAACCTACAACAAAATGGAGAAAGCACATACATGACCGGCTGTGTACCATTAGTAGCTGTTGAGAGTACCCGGTGAATAAAAAGAAAGTTATTGCTGTACAATTTAGTGTGAGTTTACCAACTATTGTTGCCAGGAGTTCATTAAATAGAAGGCCAGGGGTTCATTAAATAGAAGGCCAGGAGTTCATTAAATAGAAGGGTTGTAAATAATGATAGGCTTAATTGGCTTAATAAACTTAATTGCGAAAGTAAGAGCCTCACTTATCACTTATTTATTACAAGTTAATAATTATGTTATAGATAAGAAGACATAAGAGTAAGACAATAAGAATAAGTTCAATATCAATATGAATATGCAACTAATTTATTTAATTAAGAGTTAATCTTTTAAATGAATATTACTTAGAGATTACTTGTTAGACAGGTAGTCCATCTCCCTATTAATAATTAATTGCACTAAAATAATCCACATTTGATCATTCTGGCTCCTAAGTCCTAAGTTTGTAGAGGGAAGAGGGGTTATGCAATGTTTCTGTGCATGGATTTTGAAGAAAATACGCCATGGTAAATGCATACAATTGGTGCCATGACGTATAACACGGCTGCCAAATCTGAACCATAAAATAAAAATGTATCCCTAAACCTAACATAACATGAACCCTAAATCTATCCCTTAAACTTAAAATCTGAACTCTAAATGTATACCTAGTGCCACCAATTCTCTGCATTATATTAGTTTTAGCCAAAGAGACTATTCTAAGATTCACTGGTTGCAAGTTCTACACTTACACAGCAATGATATTATTTAATTATTAGGAACTGGGGGTTGGAAGGCAGAAGTGGTGTAGGCGTAGGCCTATGTACCCATTGGCGTAGCAAGGGTTGACACCAAATTAAAATATTGCATATTTACCACTTAAGCATATTTGCATAAGACCACTTAAATTAGGTACTTTGACACAAAATTTAAATATTGTCTGATTGCCACGAATGATACATCATTTTAAAGGGCTAGTTGTAAGCTTTACAACAACACCAATTTCATCTTTCTATCTTTTATAGAAGTGGAGTTATGATTTTTTTAGTCAAATTTTTTTGCCCCTTATATAATCTATATATTTTACCCCCAAAACGTGTGACCCAAATTTCACATTTCTGCATAATTTTGCCCACAACATTTTTATTTTTAAAGATAATTGCACCAAATTTTCAGGTGACATTCCTAATCTAATAACCAACACAACGAACAATATAAATTTTACATTACATCAAGACTTTTTATTTTGGATAATTTTATTCCAGGTATGTTGAGAAAATCATGTGTCAAAAAATTTGGAAAAATTATTAATTGTAAAGGCAAAAACAAAAGAAATTACATGTTGATTGTATTTAAACTAAATTTATGATTCAGTTATATTGTAAATAAATTCTTATCTTTATAAAAGGTAAGTAGAAGTCTTTTTTACTACAAAATTAAATGCATGAAATTATAAAAACTATTCAAATAATGTAAAGTTTACAGACTTCTTGGTCTTGTTGATGAATCACAAAATTTCTCCTTCATAAACTTTGTCTTGAGACTTCTTCTTCTTATATTTGAGGGGCTCACGATCAATTTGTTGATCATTATGGCTCCTGGCTTTAATTCAGAGTTTTCCTTCTCTTAGATGGGTTGCCGTCCAAGGCTAACGAGTCCCATCCACCCGGGGTGCTGGGGATGTTGGCTTTAATGGGGATTGAACTCCGGACCACTGGCGCCACTGCTATTTGGTTTGAGACAGTTTAGACCGCTCGGCCACCCAGCACCCATCTTAGCCATCCTCGTCCATATATGCCTTACTGTTGATGGAAGTGGAATAAATTCCACAAAAATCTTCTCTTCAACTTCAATCGAAAATTAAAAATTTTCCCTTGTACCTGAAAGACGACTAAAAATAACATCTAATCATAATCCTCAATATTCACAATTTCTTGTTTCTTTTTGATAATATTCATTTTATGTGGTGATTAAAACTCATTTCTTTTTTTTAAATTTTAATATTAAATTTATTGTAATTTGATATATTAAATAATTGTTTATGTAAACTGCTTTTCTATGTCCTAATTCTAATTAAAAAAAATTATTTCTATGATGATGATGTAGTATCAGAATGCTATATTAACTTAACAATAATTTAAAATTCATAATTAAATTTAAAAATTACTAACTTTAATTAAATTAGGCTTGCAACTGCAAATGTGTTTTAAATATTAGTATTTATTAGCCTAAATTTAGATACTAGGCCTAAATAGACTTAATAGGATTACCGATAAAATAGCAGTTATTGTATGCCTAATTTTTGCAATATTCTCCCATATGAATAGTAATTTATAAGAGAATAACAATTATTTTATTATTACTATTATTTAACAATTAATTATTCATTTAATAATGAAGAACGGTGGTAGAACTAGAACGGATAAATTTGGTACCCGGTGAACAAAACTATTTAAATTTAACTGTAATTATGTAATTTATAAACTAAAAAGCAATCCATAGACCCAAAACTTTTCAAGTTTGGTTAAAATCTTTCCTTATTTATATTTTTTTAAAAAGTATTCATTTAAAACGTATTAGAATTATTCAGATGATTAGGGATTAAACAAAAAAGGATCACTGCATAATTGACAGTAATAATAGCAATATCCGGTAACTCGATCGCATAAAATTAACTTTCGATTCAGCGACATTTTCATACCCCCACCTACACTTTAGGGGGAGGCATAACTTTTCAAGGAGAACGCCGATTTTAATCATTTAAATATGTTAATACTCACGAATGAATGTAGTTTCTAAAGCACTAAACATCTTTCTAAATCCATAAATAACAAAAAAGTATTATGTGATAAACTTACCGAATGGTTACGATGTTCCTGTCCGTGACACAAAAAAAACAAAAAAACTCGTATCATAAATCAATATATCACCGGAACGCAAAAACTGATACGTCACTGATGAGGAAAGCATTATTTAATAAACAAAGGTGACGTAGTATGCAATTTTCCAAAGATACCGTGAGGCCGTACGCCATATTGTAGAACATGTTTTTTCGAGATTTTAGGACATGCGCAGAACGGTGCGTGAACAAGTATTGTTATCCCTACTTAAATCCCTTAATTTAATTACCCACATCTGAGCAAGGAAAAGTCATTTCAATTGCCTAGGAATGGGGCTGTCAGCTTTGACTGCATTTTTGGCCAAGTGAAGCAATAACCCTGGATAGCTCTGGGCTGTCCCTATAGTCCTGCTCACAAGAAATTGAACAAGATAGAACTTTGTCTAAATTTAGGCTGTTCACTAACATAATGAAAGAGAATGTTTTATGCCCTTTATCTCTGTTACTCATTGCCAGCTGCACGTTTGTCCTCAAGAAGGGTAAACTTTAGTTTGAACTTGTCCATGGGGCTTAGCCATTCTGCAAAGTTGTCTGTAGATGCAGTTGTTTGTGTGTTCACTTATAACTTACTGGTGTGGTCACTTGTTCATGCGGTCACTTGTCTGTGTGATCACTTGTCAGTGTTTGGAAATCAACTTCTAATCACCCCTACTCCCAAGGCCTCCAGGGGCCATCTTTATATTCCCATTGGGGAGTCGAAGTAGGAAATCCATTACAAAGAGAATTGACTGTGGTGGTATATCATTATAAAATATTATTTTTTAAACTGACTTTGTTCCTGGTACAAAAATTTATATGAGTGTGCATAGGGGTCAGGAGGGGGTGAGGTTACACCATCAGTTAATGCTTCAGTGTCTTTTTTTTTTTTTTGATTTGTTTTTCCTTAGGAACATTGCGTTTGGTCCAAGACTTAGAAAAAGTACATAATTTGGCAACATACTTCCAAATAGACCATTTATAAAATATTATGTCCTAATTTAAATTCCTTTACCGGTACTTTAAACAAATACACATGCCTAACTAATTGGAGACGAAAATAATTTTATACTTGTTCTATCAAATTTTTTGAGTCTTCTAATATGGTTCCATCAATTAAATAGGGAGTTTTTAATTTAAATAGCTTAAATAAGTTCGCTCATCAATGGCATTTAATATATTGCACTAAATTAGTAGGTTGCTGGGCAAGCATATAATAAAAATACAATTCTTTAAATTATTTTAAAAGGTAAAATATGTTTAAAGTTTTTTTTAGCGAATTTATTTATTTTCACATTATTTTTTATCATTATCATTAACTGTGTGTTTTAAAATAGAATCACCACATTATCACAATATAACAATTAGGCCTACTTTACACTGGGTTTCTCAAAGAATAGTCACAGTCGCATTATCTATTATCCAAAAGAACACCACCACATATAACAACACATCTAACAAGTGCTCTCAAAAGAACAATTCCAAGTATTAGTACTTTTTTTCATTCAAACTAATATCTGTGACTTATCTGAATTTTTAATGTTAATCAAGTTAATTGTTTCAAATAGACAGACCTCACTAAATATCAAAATATTGCTTATTTAACCTTAATGGCAAAAAAGCTTGATGATCTTGACGTCACGTCATCCGCCATGTAAGAATCACTGATAACACACAATTTTATTGTTTTCTTTTTTTATTATCTGATATAGTCCAGAATACACCAAATTTGAACTTAGCTTCTTGAAAATGATTGGTTAATAGATTTTTATAATTAAATTCACTAAAATAATATTTTGCCTTGTTAAAACCAGCAGAGTAATTTATTGATTGAGTTATGTTATAGCACAGTTATGCTATTTCAGCATTTTTATTACTCTCAATGTTACCTCTAAGCCTAGCCTCCCGAGAAATTTTTTTATAAATTCAAAAGTCAGGGATGCATTTAGGCATACATCTCAATTTAGTTATGCATCATTGTATATTTAATTGTAGAGCAGCAGAAGAAATGCTAGAGGAAACATACTTTCCACTTGACATTATTGTCTATATATAATTCATTTATTTTTTGGCCCGATTTAAGATCACTAGTTTGTATTGAATTTTTGTTAATTCAGACCAAAAAAGGGGCCAGTATGCCATTTTGGCACACAAAAAATAGCTCTAATTGAATGGAAAAAAAGAAAACCTGATTGGGAGTGTAACAGATTCATTGTTAGGCTGACAGCATCTCTTGCTATTGGTAATAATTTATTTTTAAAAGTGAAATGAAAAATGATTTTAAAAAAAATTTCTGTATTTAATTTACTGAACACCCCTATTTTGTTGTGCACACTGAATTACAAGTCCAACTTAAAAGGAACATTGATTTCTACTGTTTAAATAGGCACATAATAGGCAGAAAACTACTTTCTACTTGTTTAACTATCCAGTTTAAAAATAATATAGGACTTAAGCAAAGAAGATTTCATACCAAGTAAATAATCCAATAATTTTGCCAAATAAAACTCACAATTTTAATATAATTTAAATCAAAAGAATCTGTCATTTAAGAAGTAATTTAAATAAATTCTGTAATAAAGTACTTGGGAAATAATGAAAACAGTGGAATTTAGTCACAAATTGTGTAGGTGCTGTCCAAAATCATACAATTGGTATTACAAACTTGCTTTAAAAAAGTGTTGCTCAAAAATGCTGAAGTGTCTAAAGCTAGAAAATTGATGAGGGTTTTCCATGTTTCCATTTTAAAAAACAACCATTATTTTCAAAACAATATTAAAGATGATATGGAAATGGAAGTTTTGTAAGTGTTATATTATTGATAAATAAGATCTGATACTTGACTTGAATATGTGAATAAGAAATCACACAGGGTAGAGGAAAAGCTGAAGAAGGAAAGTGTTGATTTACTTTTCTTTCTTCAGGTTTTTCTCTAATGTCATATTTCTTAAAAGCTTACTTGTTTATGATAGCATAAGGAATAAGTTTAAATCTTAACCAGAATTATTTCCATGATCAGAGTTGCCTTTTGGGTACACATCTTAAAAGAACAAAATAAATCATGCATTGCAAAATTAAAATCAAAGGATTAAAAAAATGTGTTTTTTTACCGTAATATTATTATTTTTCTTTTAAAGACATTGTCAATGCTTTGAAGGACATCTCTACAGAGATCAGTTCATTAAATTTTAATTTTTTTAAATTTTTTTTTTTTTCAACTTTTATAATAATTTTTATTTAATTAAAAAAAAAAAAAATTTTAACCAATGATACAAAGTACAAAAATAAAAGGGCTTATTTTAATAATAAATTATCCACCCACATAAACAATTATGCTTATGCAGATGATTTCTCCACAATCGGACTGCAGAACTTTAAAGTTCAAGGGATTTTTTAAGTAGAAATGTAAATTTATAAATGGATTATTGAATTCTTAGCCTTAAAAGGATTTTAAAACTTTTTTTCCTTAATGCAAGATAACAAGCAAATAATTCAAATGTGAAATATGATAACTTAAAAAAAAATATTTTGTGTGTATATATTTTGCGAGCACTTTAATTGAAAAAAATGAGACTGATTGTTGGAGATTTTGAGATTGCAGTTTATTTAAATATAATTATTTACTCAGATTTTTTGAGTTCCTCTTTTGAAATAATTTTTAAGTAACTGTTACTAAGTTAAAACATTAAATTGGTCTGAGCTTAATTAATGTTCAACCTATATTGCTATCCCATTCTCTGTTATATAATTGGTTTTTTAAAAAATTCTATTTCTTTAATGTTCAGGGTATTTAAATTTTACCCTTTATTTAATCAAATATTTTGTATAACTAAAGCTTTTCATTTGGTATTTCAGGAATTGGGGACATTTTTTCTGCCCCTCATTTTAATGTGTCTGCTAAATGATCAAAAGACAGGAAAAGAATGGATCCACCAGATTTTAAATTTGATCTCCCAGTTCCAGTTCAACTGTTTAAAAGGGATGAAGATATCAAGCCAAAGATAGAGGTTGAAGATACAGACTATGATAGAGTATTAAAGGCAGATTTTAATACTGAAGTTGATATCAAGCCAACATTAGAATGTCCCCCTGCCACATGTAAGAAAGAGGAAGATGTATGTGAAGATCATAAAGAGGATGACAGATTTCCATCAGGGTTAGCCGACTCTTTAAGCGTTGAAGGAACTGAGGCTTCAAGGAAGTGTAATAAAAGAAATGTGGCTTCAATGTCACACGAAATATTGAATACTGAAGATAGGCATTTTAAATGTAATATTTGTTCTGCAGATTTTAAACGCAAACAGTATTTAAAGACACACCAATCGGTGCACACAAAAGAAAAACCATTCAAATGTGACGTTTGTTCTTCAGATTTTTCTCAAAAGCATCATTTAACAACACACCAACGAATGCACATTGGGTTCAAACCATTCAAATGCGATCAATGTACTTTAGCTTTTTTTCAAAAGCATCATTTAACTGCACACCAGAGAGCTCACACTGGAGAAAAACCATTCAAATGTGATCAATGTGTGTCAGCTTTTTCTAGATCGGATTACTTAACTGTACACAAAAGAATTCACACTGGAGAAAAACCATTCAAATGTGATCAATGTACTTCAGCTTTTTCAAAAAAGGATCATTTGTATTCTCACCAAAGAGTGCACACTGGAGAAAAACCATTCAAATGTAATCATTGTACTTCAGCTTTTTCTAGGAAGGATTGCTTAACAGTACACCAGAGAGTTCACAGGAGAGATAAGCTGTTTATATGTCCATCACTTTTTTCTGACAATGTTCATTTAGTTTCACACCAAAGTGGGAACAAAAGAAAGAAACCAGTTGTCTAGCTTTTTATTATCATTTTGAAGAGTTAAACTTTCAATAAAGCTTAGAAGTTAGTTTTGTGATGCAGGTACTGTATTATGAAAAAAAATGACACATCGGCTTAGTGTTTTGGTGACTCACCTTTAAAATGTAATCCTTGATCTAAAGTTTTAATTTCAAGACACAAAATAACCACATGATATAAACCTTTGAGATGACTCTAACAGATGGGATCTTTTTCGTCCAGTTTTTTCTTACTATTATATTTTTTTAGTTTCACTGGGAAATTAATTCTAACTTATCACACCAAAATACTCTTGTGAGATCAAAGATGAAGGTGTGACTTATTTTCTGCAGATTTTTTTGACACAATTTAAACATGATTATTATAATTATAATGACCAATTGAACATATAGAAAAATACACCTGATGTAATACGTTACATTATAAATAAGCTTGCAATTCATTATTATATCAAAGTCAACAATGTATGCATATACCAGTACCAAGATGCATACTGAAGAGAAAATTTAAAAAAATGGATATGTTACTTTGATTTTAATGTGCATTTATTGCATATGTAACAGTAATTATTCCTACAAAAACTGTATTATTATAAGCATTTAATGTTACAATTCTTAAGTGTTACTCTTTGTTTGTTTATGTAAATGACTCTTTGTTTGTTTATGTAAATGAAATTTAACTAACAAAATTAAATTCTGTGTTGAAACATTTTGTCCATCTCCTGATACAAATCTGTAACTCACCAGTTTAGATATGTAGTGGATGAATTATATGTTTCAGTTCTGTAAATTATTATCATTACCAGTCTTTACTTCTGTCTTTAACTTTAACATTACATTTCCTTAAAACATCCCTTATTTATAAAATAAATATTTGGCAACATAAAAAAAATATTACTCTTGGTCTTAGAGATCATTTTCACTGCTGAAAATGGAAACTTACTAGTTCTTTTGATAAAAATTAACTTTAAAAAAATTAGAAAATTAACACCATCACAATGTTTTAACACAGATAGTTGTTAAGTTTTTTTTTTAATCGAAGACAAATTATATGCACTTAAAATGCAAAGAATGTGCTACAGATTAACAATAATACACATTTTAAGCCTATACTGAAAGGGGCTGTACCTCATTTTTGTTTTGTTTTCCACATTGAGGCAGCCATGCGTTATAGGCTTACTTTGAAAGCCACTTCGGTTACATCATTAGTATGTGTTTCAATCTGTCTAAAATATTATATAAGAGATTGTACATAAGAGCTGGGAGCAATCTTTAAAAAGTCTCTGTTTAGTATCAATCTTTTTTTATTTCTGAAGTGATGAAATGGAATTTAGCATAGATTTCATCTTCCATTACATAAAACATATTTGAAATTATATTATAGTTATAGCAAAACAAAATTTTTGACTCCCTTGCCTGCTAGCCGATTTCTTTCCTTGGTCCATTGTGACTGAATTAAAGAAAATATTCTCTCGACATTAGCATTATGTGGTGGCATTTCAAAAATTTCTTTGCAATTTTCTTTTAACGTTCTGAACACATCTCTTTTGGACACACATTGTTGCGAATTTTATATTTATTATCATTGATATCGGAGTTGGCATCTAGTTTGTTTAGCAGAAATTTCATTTTAATTGTTCTGTCTTATTTTTTCAAACCTTAACATATTATCTGCTCAACTTTTAATTTACTTTACACGGCTTGAATACAGTTCCCCATAGAGCATTCTTTAATCTCCATTCCATTTGTTTTTCATATAATATTTAATATTGATTGCTCTACATTATCCCACATTGGTATACTTTGCAGCCTCATCCACCGAATACACTATTATTTAATTTAATTAAAAAATGTTGCCCCAAATTCAGAGTAAGTTCAGTAAGACAGATAGATTAAATAAAGATTCCTAACATATCCTTTAAAGCCATCTCATTCTCTTTTAAGCCCTGAGACCTAGCTTTTATAGCAATTTTAGTACCAAGGAAACTTAATTTTGAAAAAAATTATGCTCACGTCACTGCGGCAAGTTGTAATATGTTACATCTACTATGGTACCAGAAAATATAAAACGTTTCACACTGAATTACATTGTTTCTCTACATTCAAATGGAATATTTTAGCAAGGTAGTGCACCAATCACAAGTAACACATAATTCATTATGGCAGAAAGTTTTCAGTATATCTAGAGTGCTTGCTTGGGACAAGAAATATGCTCAAAAGAGCGAAGACTTACAATGAAGTGTTGTCTGGACTACATAAGTGGAGCCAATGGTGTCTTACTGCTACTGTAGTTAATACACTGCTGACATTGAACACTAACAAATCTACAGAATTCCTGTAAGCTTGTTAGGTCTCAAAGAATTAATGAATCATTACAGGTATATTTTTTTGCACTATCAAGTAGGTGTTGGACCTAGCACATCTGTTACATGGTGTTGTGTATTACAATTATTCAGGACGTGGACATACATACCCTACCAATTTCCCTTGTAAATAAAAAGTATTTTGAGGCAAATCAAAGTAAGATTTGCAATTGAAGACTTGCTAAAATTACATAAGTCACATTTTTTGTCAAAAACAATCTAAACTGTGACCTTATCAGGTTTAGCCAAATGTACTGCAGAAATTTGCACACTGTAAAATTTACCTAAGTCCCTTAATTAAACAAGAAAAAATTTGACAATTATCAAATTTATAGAGGAAAAAAATATTTGAATTTGATAATCTCAAAATGAGCATTTTGTGACTTAAGTACTTTTACTTTTAGTTTTAGCACTAAGGTCTTCAATTATTCTTGCAATCCTTGTATCACCTGTTTAAAATGGTAGAAGTTGTAATACCGCTCTAACCTGTTGCATTCATAATAATACATGTTAGGACGACACCCCAAAATATACATACTGGTGGTATGTAAAAAAAAAAAAAATGAAAAACTCGTTAAAGATTTCTCGAGTAAAGTCATTGGCTCAGAATTAGTTTCTTAAAATTAAAATGAGATTATGAGCTCGGTTATTAAGTAACTACAATGAAAACTCCATCAATTTTTTGTACACTCAGTTAGTGAGTTGAGAGTTTAAAACACTGTACACGCACTTAATTTACAACACACACTTAATTTACAAAAGCAAATAACTTTTCATTTTGGTAAGTGTTGCAGAACAGTGTGCATTGTGAGGTCTCAACAAACCTGACGCTTCTGCCCCGCACCCCACGCCCCAAATCATCCCTTTGTAACGGTGCAAGGTGGACTGCTTGGATATATTTTATCATTATATTGATAATGGCAAAATAATTCTGTTAACTTTACCCCTGTTCATATACCGGGCACGAAAAATAAAACTTCTAAATTAGCTACACCGGTATGGCTAATTTAGAAGTTTCATTTCTCGTGCCCGGTATATGAACAAGGGTAAAGTTAACAGAATTATTTTGCCATTATCAATATAATAAAATTAACGATGAGAACTTGATTGTATAGCAAAAGACCAGTATTAAAAAGGAGATACTAGGAGAGCAGCAAATAATATTTCCAATAAGAAAAGATGCAATAATTATAATTTGTGTTGAATTGTAGAGAGATACTTTACATTATAAAGTACCGGTAAGCCGAATTCTACAGATTGAGGTTATAAACTTAAATATGGGCAGATGTCTATGAATCATTAGGTGATAAACTGCGTACGTCATTAGATCATTTCGAAAAAAAATGAAAAGACTGCTAAAGGAATGCTACCACATGTGCATTACAAAAATTAACTAAAAAATTTAACAGCAAGAAAATCCTCAATGAAAGTGATGGGCCAGAAGTACCCAATGACAGTGATGGATCAGAAATATCCAATGATAGAGAGAAGTACCCAATGACAGTGATGGACTAGAAGAACCCACGGACAGTGATGGATCAGAAGTACCCAATGACCAAGTTTTGACCAGAAGTACCCAGTGATGGTAATGGACCAAAAGTACACACTGACAATGATAGATCAGAAGTACCCAATGACAGTTATTGTTGACAAGAAGTACCAATGACAGTCATGTATGAGAAGTACCCAATGACAGTGATGGGTCAGAAGTACCCAATGGCAGTGGTTGACCAGAAGCACCCAATGACAGTCAGTGACGTACTGTACCAGAATTACCCAATGACAGAGGTGTACTACAAGTATCCAATGACAGTGATGTATCAGAAGTACCAAATGACAGTGATGGATCAGAAGTACCCAATGACAGTCATGGACAAGAAGTACATCTAAATGCGAGAAGCAATATCGCACAGATACCTTTTATATAATTACTGATGCTGAGATGAAAAAATAAAATAATAGCAGAGGGACTTTCCATACTTACTACCTTATCAATGATCACCATCTGGCAGTAGAAGGTATTTTCAGGATTGTGAAAAACGTATTAAAGCTCACCCAGAGGAATGAAACAACAATTTTGCAGCTGAGCTTCATCGGTTTCATTTAGCTGAATGTCTCCAAAAAAAAAAAAACGAAAGAAGTTTTATTCATAATAACTTGCTTAAGTTCAGTGCAACAAAATCAGTACAAAAAAAAATGCGACATCAATGCTTTTTAAAATAATGGTAGAATTAGTAGAAAAAGATGACAATATTAATTCTGCCTTTCCAAATGTTGACAAATGGATTCCACAACTTTTAAACACTAATGACAACCGATTACTCGACAGAGCCAAGTCATTTGTTTAAGTTAAATTAATTTTTAAAATCTCAACAGAGCTGCTATTAACTTAATAAATAACAAGGCATGTTGGATGATTTATCTTTTCTGAGTAGGCCTATAGAAGAAGATGCGTTACAGAAAAAGATTTAAGAGTGAGAAAGTGTAGGAGAAAACCTGTTAAGCCTACATAAATATTATTAAAACATTTAATTCTACTACACTATATTAAGTGTAACTGCATATTATATCAAAGAAGTTATATATTTCCCGATCAAATTTCTTGATAATTTGAGATATAATTAGGTAGCACCAACATATCAAAGTGCCTAGACCATCAAAGGGTGTTAATCCTGCCCTGAAGTAGGGCCTACATATAATAATCTACTAGCCAATATACCCGGCGTTGCACGGGATTGCATTAGGACCCCAATCCCATTCTGACGCCGATTAAGGCGCAATCTCGTTTCCAGGTGTGATCCCAATCGCGGTGGGATCACATTTTCTTGTGGCTCCGGATCCAGGGTGGGGGGGAAGGGGGCGGGGAGGGGGTCCAGAACCAGGTAGGATCCCGATCCCGTCGGTATCTCGATTCGGATGCGCTGCCGTAAGATATTTAAATTTTCTGAAGTTGGACTCCCCCTCCCTTCCCAATAACAGTTTTTTTTAAAAATTCAATACAATTTAAGGCTGCTATAACTTGTAAAGTTTAAAACATTAGCAGTCTACACATAATATATTTTATTGTAAAACACAATGATGAATCTACGTAGACAATAAAATAGTAACATTTGATGTATACAATAATCATATTACAAAATATAGTTGGAAGATGAATTACAAAGGGGCCATCCATAAAGGACGTCACACAATTTTTTTCCAATTTTTACCACTCCTTCCCCCATTGTCACAACATGTTAGACCTCCCTCCTGGTAAATAAAACGTTACAAATTTCTGCACTCGCCTCTCCCTATAAAAATTCACTGTGTCCACTAATGTCCTTTACAAAACCTTAGGAAATGTACCCCTCTTTCTCATGGATATCAAATTACTGCACCTGGGTCAGAAACATTTCACTAGTACAGTGTTTCTTGAAACCGGGGGTTAAATTACCTGCCCAGTCTTAACTAACTAGCAATGACAGTAAATACAATTTACTGTTCTTCCCCACCTAAGTAAATTGTATTTACTGTCATTACTAGTTAGTTATTTCTGCTTTTTAAAAAATCAGTTTTTAATTTTATACATTTTGATTAGAAACAGTAGGCCTAAATATTTTTCGTATGAATTTAGTTAGCGCATGACTTGTATTGGTAATTTTTTTTCTTGTTTATAAAACGTTAATTAAACAAATAAAACTATGATAACTAAATTATTTAATATCTTAATATTTTAAATTTTATTAAATATAATTTATACGGTTGTGGGGGTGGGGATGGTGGTGTTTAAAATGAAGTGGCCCTGCAGCGCTGCAAAGGGTTGAGAATCCCTGCCCTGGAGCCATTACTAAGATCCCTCCCCCCAACCCCCCACCCCGGTCAACCATTTTTTAAGTTCCATCCCACTTCAGGTGATAGTCCTACTTCTATGAATCTGTCTCCACATTTTGACATAAATTCTCTCGACTGTCAAAGTCAGTACACCCGTTTTCTCTTAAAGTCAGTACCCCCGTTTTCTCTCCCCCCCCCCCCACTGGCATCCTGTAATTTGATCAGAGGCCATTTTCCCAACCTCGCATACCTGTACACATTCTGTCAGTGATTGTAGTTTCAAAATAAAATAATTAGACTTGTTGTATAAAAGAATAATGTTAAAAATGTCTTTAAAAATACTTAATTTAGGGTTAGTATGTGCAATTTTTTACTATACTATTCCTCTTTAATATTCACAAAAATGTGACACCCCCTCCAAAAATGTGACATCCCCCCCCCCCCCCCCCCCCCCCCCCCCCTCCCATGCATGACCTCATTTATGGATGACCCTAAAATCAAAATTTAAAAAAAGTAGATGAATCAAAACTGTTTGCCCTTCCTATCAAGTTGAACTTCTTTATTTCTGTTCACCACTTCGACAGCTTTGCTCCTTTGCAGTCAAGCGTATTTTTTCTGTTCACAAGAGACGAACTAAAACATATGGTGAATGATCTTCTCTTTCTTCGCCCCAAACAATGAAATGTTCTCTCACTACACATCCGCAATATACCGACCATCCAGGCCTTGAAAACTGCGCTCGAGACACATTTATTCAAAGTATATAATCCCGATTGATTTCCACATCCCCCCCCCCCCTAACTGACCCATAGATTCTGATGGGTGCCTTCCCCAATTTAATGGTTAGTTTTGTGGGTTTTGGGGGGGGGGGGTGTGGGTGAACTTTTTTTTGGAACGCTGTTAAAAAAAAAAATTAAATAAATGTACGTTACTGTTTTAGTGTCATGTTTATTATTGCCAATATTTTTTATCTGAAGCGCGGCGAGCCCACTGTAGCTGTAATAATAATATTAATATAATAACAACTTATTTTCTCCTGAGAAATGATACCCGAAAAAGTTAGATGTCTAGCAAACATTTTCAGTACCAGGATGCCAGAAATCAACATTCCATTTTCTAAAAATTACATATACCCATTATCACCTTCACAACCCCTGATATAATAACAAACATATTTATATTTTGTAAAAAACAATAACAATACCTGCACTTCTATTGCTGCCCACAGATACTACTTACCAGCTAAGTGCTATTTCTTATTTTTATTTGTATACCGTTTTTTCTGTTGTTTTGTTCGCTGACGAAGGCTTTCTGCCGACACGTTTGCTGTTTTGTTGCGTTTATTTTTTCAGGTTGAACCCTACTCTAATTTACTGATTTTATTTTTAACAATACATGCGTTCCTGTAGGATTCGAGCCTTAGTGCCTTGAGCAAAATAAAAATACTAATACAAGTACTACTTTTGTTTAATCTTGGAGGTATTAAATGAATTTAAAAAAAACATAATTAAGAAGATTATAACATTTATTTTATAAGCACCGGTCAGGCCAAAGAGTTGAAAATAAAGAATGGCAAAGGCTCAAGGAGGCCTACCATATTTATGCTGTGTAATTAAGCGCTGCGGTGTCAATTGGTTTTGCTAGGTACACAGTCACAGTATACGCAGATCAAAGTCCTTGATAACGTTAGGTTCACGGTCGCGGTTTACGTAGTCTAAGGAAAAAAAAACAAAAACATTAAATACATTAAGAACGGGGAGATTATTCACGATCTATGCATTGATCAAAGACACTTAACAAATCAACTAAAAAGAAAAGTTTGATCTGCACAATTTAGTGTTAGTTTGATTTTACTAACTGTAGTTAATTTAATAAAGAACATGCGTAAGTGTAAGTTCACCTGAAATAATATGAAATTCTTTAAGAAATAATAATTTTACGTAAGACAATTTTAAGGAGTTAATTCGTGTATTGGTCTATTTAAAATTTATAATTATAATTGTTTAATTCAGAATAACTCAAGAAATTATGTAGTATTATTATTATAAATGACATAGGTAATTTATTCTGATATATTCAGTTTTAGTCAAAAGTCAAAGTCAATGACAGTAAATATTAAATATCAGTCAATATCACAATAACAATGAATTAATGAGACAGTGTCATTTATAAATTTTTAAATTAAAAAGTTTTAGTTAGTACAAGTATGTATAGGCATAGGCATAGGATAGCTAGTGTTATATTAGGATTAAGATTAATATGAATACATCATTTGAGTAAGTATTTTTTTCATTTGATTAAGTTTGAAGGGAATTCGTAATGTTTGAAAAATTGCCTTACTTAAGGCTGCAACTATTCGTACCCGGGTACCAGAAGTGAGAGGTTTGGATTAAAAAACTATTTAAAATATTATTGAAGGGTTTTTAAGACAAAATGAGGTATCAACTGATACCAAATGATGAAAACGTCTTTTGACATGGTACATATTCATATAAAAAAAAAATCCAAGGCAAAATTTTTAAAATATAAAAATTTAAAAATATTTAAAACATTTTTTAAATTTCAGAGATATAAAAGTTTACAATTTAATATATAAAAAGACAACATCAACAGCTTTTTAGATTATGCATAATTCTTGCCCAAGGTAACTATGAAGTTCGGAAGGGAAAATCATGGCCTGTGCCAAACTGTCTTTTCAGTTTGCGCTTTGCACACATCCACATGTTTTCCACATTCTGTGTGTGGACACCAGCATCATTTGGATCAACAAAATTTAGTTGATTGCCCACAACATAGTGTACATGTCTGATCTGGTTTATGTTGGCATAAGCCACCTATTGGTCAGTTAAAATCAGTGAGCCTAGAAGGATATACCTTTTTATGCATCACTCGTAACTGTAAAGTGATCACACATCTGTCTGGCACTTCAATGAGAAAACAGAGCCCACTCTCTCTTTATATGCCACTGACAACCCAGTGGCCCTCTCTCCAATGTCCACATCAATAAAAAAAATAACTTTTTAATTTCACTTCAAATGGGAAAAACATATTCTCTTTTTGAAGTGTACTTATTAGAATTGGGCCCTGGGGAAAATTTAACTTTGGCAATGCCTCAGAGAATAGTTAAAAAGGATTAACAAATCATGCACAGAAAGGTATAAAGGCAAAATGTGAACTAAATATTAAATTTTCCTGATTCTAGTGCAATATCTATTGAGCTTTCTTGTAAAAACGAAAAGCAGCAGTATATTGCAGTGATATTTTTTAAGCCTTCAAAAATAATTAGAAATGATGAAGTTGACCTATTTTTAGGTGACATTTCATTTAAGATATAAAATAGTTATTTATGGAATGTCAAAATTAAGCATAATTAGTGCAGAAATAGTAAATAAGTGTAAGTACACTCTGTTGAGACAACCTCACCAAGGCCATGGGCACCTATGAGCATAATCTCCAATATGAACAACAATCGTATGAGAGTAGGATAGATTTAAAAAGGGTAGTAATAATGTTGGAGCTGTCAGTTCAAGTTCAAGAAGTGAAGGAAGTAGAAGAGTATGACCAACATTGAACCAGTTTGAGAAGCTGTTTATTTCACAGGCATAGGGGCATAATGTAGAGAAATAAAAGGTCGCCAAAAAGTTTTTTTCTAAATTTCTAAAAAAAAACTACAAAGCTATCTTTATATTTTCTGAAACTATATTTACAGTTCTAATTTTCTTTCCATCTTCATCTTATATAATTTTTTTCTCAATGATGTTTTTTTTTTATATTTCAGAAATAATGGAAATTTGTTCATCTCTTCATTTTAATTTATCTGCTGACTCACGTTTAAGAAGAACAATTGTATTCATCTGTGTTTTTTTTTTTATTTAAGTAAAATATGGATCCACAAGATTTTAATTTACTAGTACACCTTTTTAAAAGTGATGAAGATGTCAAGCCAAAGATAGATGTTGAAGATACAGACTATCATACAATATTAAAGGAAGACTTTTATACTGATACTGAAGTTGATATCAAGCCAACATTAGAATGTCTCCCTGCCACATGTAAGAAAGAGGAAGATGTATGTGAAGATTATAAAGAGGATGACATATTTCCATCAGGGTTAGCAGCATCTTTAAGTGCATCAGTAAATTATGTGGCCTCTGGAGAAAAAATATCCCTTTCACTATCATCCAAAGAAATTAACAATGAAAAAGGTAAGGGAACTGATGCTTCAAGAAATATTAATGATAATAATCTATATTCAATTACAAATCTAGGAATTAATACTGGAGATAAGCATTACAAAAGTAATAATAATATATGTTCGGTAGATTTTGAACAGAAGCACCATTTCAAAACACATCAAACAATTCAAAACGGAGAAAAACCTTTCAAATGTGAACTTTGTCATTTTTCTACCTTATACAGAAGTAATTTTTATATACATCAAAGATTGCACACTGGGGAAAAGCCATTCAGATGTGATCAATGTGCTTTAACTTTTTCTCAAAAGAATGGTTTAAAATCTCACAAAATAATGCATACAGGAGAAAAGCCATTCAAGTGTGAACTTTGTACTTTAGCTTATTCTCAAAAGCACCGTTTAATTTCACACCGAAGAGTGCATACAGGAGAAAAGCCATTTAAATGTGAAGTTTGTACTTTAGCTTTTTCTCAAAAGAATCATTTAATTTTACACAAAATAAGGCATACAGGAGAGAAGCCGTTCAAATGTGATCTTTGTGCTTTATGTTATGCTCGTAAGGCGAATTTGGCTGCACATCTAAGAGTGCACATTGATGGAAAACAATTCAAATGTAATCTTTGTTCTTCAGCTTTTTCAGAAAAGTGGGGATTACTTCAACACCAAAAAATTCATACTGGAGAGAAGCCATTTAAATGTGATCAATGTGCTTCAGCTTATAGTCAAAAGGGTAAATTAGTTGCACACAAAATAAAAAAGCACAATGGAAAAAAACTAGAAAGATATACAAATTCATTTTTTCCATAAAATTTTAATATTCGCAAACTTCTGATCAATAAAAAATGTACAAAGACCCAACCATAGTCACAACAATAGAAAAAGGCAGACTGCGCTGGGCAGGACCCATTGAAAGGATGCCAGAATGTAGAGCAGCAAAAGTATATACATGCAGAAATCTAAGGGAAGACGACTTACCTGTGGTTCAAGGCTAGATAGATTGATGATTTAGTGAAGGATCAACACCAGTTGGGGGTTTTCACATGAAGGCATAAAGCCATGGATTGTTCGGAATGGAAGGATGTGGTGGATCAGGCCAGGGCCTTACATGGGCTGAAGCGCCACTGATGATGATTCTGATAAATAATCATAAAAATTCATATTTTTATTTGCGATCTGCTATAATATTTTCATCAAATGCCATAATGGAAGCACTCCAGGGTAATTACTGCAGCTTAACTTTTAAAAATGGAGCTATTATTTTATGATAATAGTCTACAGTGGATTCATAGGATATATTATTATGTATCTGTATTTCTTCTTTAAAACTGTATAAGAATTTAATATTACAAATCTAAAGGGGGGAATCTTTTTGTGTGTGTTTAAGTGCTATCTAGCTGTTAAATAAATTTAATTTCTTTTTTTGAACCATGTTTTAATTGTATTCATGTCCTTACAACTTCTGTAACTTCACTACAGTTGAGATACATTATGCAGACATTCATATAGAATGTACACACTAAGGGTAGATTTAAGAATTTTTGTGTTTGTGAGTGTAGCTGGGGTGTGGAGCCCTCTGCAGAAATGAATGAACATTTATTCACATTAAAAAATAATCCTTTTCTTTATGCTGAGAAGTAGGGGTCAAAAGCTTATTGTAAGTACGCATTAGGTGGTGTCTAAAATAAAGTTATGCTTACAAAAGGGCTGAGGGTAGAAAATTTGTTTTTTTGGAAAGGTACTAAATTAATGGCCACTATATGTAGTTTCTAAATTAAATGTCTTATTAAAGTAAATAAATACCATTTGCATACCCCCACCTGCCTTTACACTTATAGTCACAGGTCACCTTATTTTTTTTTAAAAACTAATAACATTAACATAAAGTTACTAATTTTTGTGTACGCATATAATTTGCTATGAGTAAAAGTTTTGTTTTTGTATTTAAACTGCTGCAAATTTTAATTTAAATCAGTTATCATTTTCAAGGCTAAAAATTTTTAAAAATGGGTACCGGTACATGCATGCCAACCTGAAAATATGTACAGTCATAAAAAAAATTAAAATTTGAAAAACATAAAAATTATTACTTTTATTTTTACATTTCTTTTACAATGTTTTGAATGCATTCAAGCTTTTCCCTTTTAATAATTTCTTGATCTGTTTAAAAACTCAAACAAGTGTAATTTTTAGATTTGCAATGTAATCTACCTGATGGGAAAAGAAAGCTTTAATTGAGGTAGAAAGTCTGTCATACCCTTAACATTTGGTTTGTGCAACTATATTTTGAAATGCGGTTCATTTTAAAAATTGCCTTACTTAGGCTAGCAATTAACCTTTTTTGGTTCATTTGCAAAATGAATGCTATGATCTGTTTGGTAAAGAATGGATCATTCCAAGGTGTTTGGCCAGCCATTCCCCTAGCTTAAGGGGAGACACATGGGATTTGGAAAATTCTACAAATGACAACTTTTCATTAATTTTTTGCTGTATACTATCAATACATGAATAGTAGAGCATGGTAAATTTTGTTTGAGCAATAAAAAGTTTTAAATTTTTTCAACTTTTGAGACCTTTTAGTGTAAAAATTAAGTAATTTTTGTGATTTTTATTGCAGAACATATCATGAAAGCCAGCTGCATAGTTGAGCTCAAACTGTCTATTTATCTTTGCTATATAAATATCTAATGTCTGTAAGAGAAAATTTTAATATCTTAAACAGAAAATTTTGTACAATGTTTTTTCTAACTATATTTTTTTTTTAAAGGTTGAAACCAAATAACCAAAAGAAATAAATATTTACAAATTTTAAAGTAATAAAGTTGAAACTCTCCCTTCATTTTGTATATATATTTAAATAAATTAGAAATAAGGACAGAAAGTTTGAACTCTCCGAGACCTAACGCTTGAGAGAAATCTTAAATTTAATGTACCAAAGTAAAGAAAAACAACTAATGATGGAGAAAATTTACAAAAACAATTTCAAAGTATATTTTTAACAACAATAATTGTATTTTAACGAAATGCCTGTTTTTAATGAATTGTAGGCTTTTATAATCTTATATAAGGTAAAATATAAAGAAAAGATTGAATTATACATATTTAGCAAAAAAAATATAGACATGCCATTGCCAATAAATAAAAAAAAATAAAAACATTTCTTAATAAGAAATTCATTAACTGCATTTATACTAAGATCACTCCAGGCAGCACTTCTGTTCTTATATGGAGGGCGGCATTTTTGGGTGAGTGCAGAGGTTTTAATGTGGGGGGGGGGGAACAAAAGCACTTATGTTAAAAATAAATGTAATTTATTACATATATTTGACTTCTGGAGTGTCCTGCTTCCTTTTCACAACTGCCCCCCCCCCCTAAAAAAAATCACTCAGCAAGTTGGATATTAATAGTACTGAGTGAAAAAGAAAAGTCGTCACACAACGAGTGTCATGCGCGATGATTGAACTCAGGTTCAAAGGTTGCATTCTTTTAATAAGCAAATTGGTTTTTAATATAACTAGACTATAACCGAATTAATATAATGTTTTGTCATTTATGGCCACCAGATAATGAGATGTCATTTAGTCAAATAGTTATATACGTAAAACAGTTAATATTTAAGGGCCAGTTAACCAATGTTAATCTAATTATATTATATTGTTAGAGATGTTATACCCTTTCTGGGTCACCCTGTAGGCCTATATATTGGCCAATATAGTGCAATTTTAATACAAAGTCAATCAATCGGATTGTTTCAATATTTTATGGCGTTAGGTACCGTTTTATGATTTTTAGCTTGATTTTTGAACAATACGTAACAAAGGACTGAAAACCAGTATACAAAGAAAAACGATACGAAAGATGTGATAGTAACCATGTTCATTTTAATTATACTATTAAATTTATACCAAAAAAAAACCAAAAACAAATAGAAATAAAAACTATATTAACTTACATAACAGCAAATAAAAAGTTCAATCCTCGAAACATATACGTCTATTAATATTCACACACACACGCATAAAGAATATGTAAAGCTTCCAAATTACGTCTTTGTTTAGAATAATTAGTCTTTAGTATATTTCGAATGAGAACACAGCAATATTTATTTATACGGAGGGAGTTTGAACTCCCAAGAAAAAAAAAACGCTATCAATTTAATCACCCGATAGCAGTCTTTAGAACACATTAAAATGTAAAAAAAAAAAAAAAAAAATTTCCTTTCAAGGAAAGGGTCTATATGTACAAATTATTGGCGCTACACACCGTCACCACGTTAATACGGAGGGAGTTTGAACTCCCAAGAAAAAAAAAACGCTATCAATTTAATCACCCGATAGCAGTCTTTAGAACACATTAAAATGTAAAAAAAAAAAAAAAAATTTCCTTTCAAGGAAAGGGTCTATATGTACAAATTATTGGCGCTACACACCGTCACCACGTTAATTGTTGAACTCAGTATAATAAGAAAACTGGTGGGGACAGACAAGCGGTGGACAAAAACTCGTTTAACACACATGACATAACAATGGAATCGTAGTGCCATTTCAATTACTAAGATAATTTTTGCAAAAATAATTGATAAATATGTTTTAAATATAGGCAAATAATAGTTAAAATTTCATCTATTAGAATGTCTTTTTGTTTTTTACATTAATGCTTTTAAATTTATAATTTGTGAAGAAAAGTATAAATATATTGAATTCCAACTTTTGATATTTTGTTTATTTCCAGCTGCTGACAGGGGGAAAGGGAGATATAAATAGATAATTACTTATACGAGTTTGACAAGGACAATATTCAAGATTTATAATCAATACACACATAGGAAGCATAGCTATTGATAAAAATGAGCATTTTTTTCATTGTATGGGTCATTGTGACTGATAATTCACACAGCTTACACCAGTGTACTCCGTTAGAACCATTTTGACAAACTGTTTACATCACTGGTAGCTTAAATTTAATGAGTAGTTAAGTTTAGAGCGTAATTTTATTTAGTGTGTAAACGTTATTGTTGAAATAATTTTTGTATGTAAAATCATTTCTTACAATGTGTATTCATTATGACACAGATTATTGTGATGTTAGACTTTATGTTAACATAAGAAGGATTCTAATAATTAAGGTATCAATCATACCCATAACATAATAGTATAAGTTTAAGTTAAAGAATTAAAAAAAAAAAAAAAAAAATTAATTTTACGGTTAAAGGCTAAAAAATAAAACAACTTAAAATGATTTAAACCATTTAGTAATTTAAAAAAAAAAAAAAAAAATTTAAATAAAAAAAAAAAAAAAAAAAAAAAAAAAAATTAATTTTACGGGTAAAGGCTAAAAAATAGAACGACTTGAAATGATTTAAACCATGTAGTAATTGTCCTTGAAGTCAAACTAGCACATTCATCATATATCGAAATACATTTTCCCCACTCTTTCCTTCGTATTTATCATCAAATTTTATGGCGGTTGTGTTTTTGGTGTACTACCCTGCCGATACATATTATTTACTATTTACAACAATGCCAAGGCAGATAAAAACAAAATCAAGATCTTTTTATCCATGGATACATACACTCTAATATGTAGGCCTATCATTAACGTTAAAAGCAGATAAAGCATATACGAAAGCGCATGTATCTCATGTAATTTTCCTAACCCAACAGGCTCTCTCAGCACAACGAGATTTTATTCACACATATGAAACATAGCTCTCAGTAAAAGCTCGTTTTTAACGCTTTCGCAACAAAACAACGAAGCCTTTGTCAGCGAACAAACAACAGTAAACATAGAATAAAATAAAAATAGCAATGAGCTCCAAAGTAGTATCCAAGAGGGCAGCAAAAGAATTTCAGTCTCTCCTTATTATTATTTGTACAAAAACAGGGATGTTATCTCCAAAGCACAAATTTAAAATAACTTAAAATACAAAACAAAAGTTTTGTTCAAACTAATATTTTGACACGTTTATTTAGACCCTGACATTAACTAAAGTTTAACGCTTTTTTTAACCTAAATAATTTGGGGAAAAAGTAAAAAAACAACTTAACATTATTTATGTAAAAGCAATACTTTTTAATTTAAAGGAAACGTAAAAGCAATAAAAAAACAATTGAAATGCAAATGACAATATGACATGTATAATAATGTAGTAATCTGTTTATTTAAAGCTTTATAATTAGCTAATAATAAATGTTTTTATTCAACGCGATTTCTTATGGACTCTCTATTACAAGTATGTTACATACAAAGCAATATATCTTTCAGCAGAGCTGAAATTTTAATCATGAATGATATAAGTGATGAGTGTCAAGTACCAACGCCGGCCTTTAGGGTGTGCGACATGTGTCCTCGCTCAGGGCGTCGTGGCCATAGGGGCTCCCAGTAAATATTTAAACTCCCAGAGTTTATTATAGTGAAGTTAAAATAGAACAAAATATTGCAGAAAAACTAAACAGTCTAAATTAATGTGCATGTTAAAATGCGTATGTTTAGCTACATGTATATCATCATAACACATGCTCCATAGCTACGTCGTCATCGGAAAAAGAGCGAATCCATACAGTGACAGGGAAACGGGGGGGGGGGGGGGGGGGGGGGGGGGGGGGGGGGGTAGGGAAGAACGGGTGCTTTGCTCGGGGCGAAAGTTTACCTAAGGCCGGCGCTGCGTGTACATCAAAAATATGAGCTTAATAGCATTTTCCGTTACACTAGGTCATTAAAGGTAACACGTTATTTTTAACAACCATCTCAGTCACCTTGTTTTCTAGTCATCGCTTCATATTGTAGATGTACCGTCGTAATACGAAACATATATTTCTATTTTTTTCTGTCAGAAAGAAACATTCATTTTAATTATGAAGATTAAGTCTCACTCATCGTCCTCAACGCGAGAACAAACATTGCATATACCCCAGAGCAGATTGCAATTAAAAAAAGCGTGCCGCCAGTTTTTGAGTAGCTCCAAAGAAGGTTGCCACCAGAGCAGACTTTCATGAAATTCCTTGAGTTTATCGCACTTTGTTACACTAACCTTTAGGATAAGATCAAATGGGCTTCCAGGCAAAATTGACGTATACACAATAGAAACGGATAAGCTGGCTGCCGAGCCAACGAAATCTTCAAAATGTTGATTGCGTTTATCTATTAATGAACTTTGCAGATCTAAAGTAGCGGGAAGAAAAAAAGGATGTGCTTTTATTACAATTCCGTTTGTTTATATTGAGCCCTCTTCACAATTTTTCAATTTTACCCCATTTCGTGTAATTTCACTCGATTTGTAAACCCCTGACTTTTATTACAAATGAGGAGTCCAATTGCAAACCCTGCTAAGTCGATTTTTTGAAAAAAATGAGTTAGTCTCCTTGGCTCATCTATGAAGTGCTATTTCACAATATTTTACTAGTTTTTAAAATCAAAACCCGCTAAATTCGCTTATTTCGCTATTTAAAAACGGAGTGGCTATTGGTACCTGGGTACCTATAGCATCAATTGGCTATTCAGATCCGGATGGTCACGTGAGGGCTTTAGATATTCGGTTGGTCACGTGATAGTTATGACGAATACTTCCTGTTGGATTGCCATCTTAAAGTTAGAGCCAGTGTTATCGATCGAGAAATGTCCGATATTTTGAAGAATAATCATGTAGCTTTGAAAAAAACACGAACAATGTGCGTACATCTAAAAGCAAGTAAGAATACTTTTATGTTTATAATTTTATTGTATTTTTAAATTCTATTTTAAATATAGTCCTATAATCATTAATGACAGGTCATAACATCAATCAAGATCAAAGTTGTTTTTTTTTGACGGCAAATCGGCTACTGTCTTATCTGTAATTGTAATGAAAAGTTTGGCTGCGGCTATTCGGACCCGGTATCAGAAGTGGGTACTTCAATTTTAATTCACTGCAAAAATTATTATTATTCACTTTTCACATAAAACAAATGTTCTTTTGAATAAAAAAAAAAATGGCCAAAAACAATTTGGAGATATCAACCGGCGGCCGCCATCTTGGTTATCGTGACCCACGAACTTATGTCAACTTATGTCCTAAATGTATCCCTAAACTAACCTGAACCCTAAATGTATCCCTAAACCTAACATGAACCCTAAAATGTATCCCTAAACCTAATCAATCTGAATTAGCCTAAAAAACTTTTAATTCAAATAGGTATTCTAAATGAAAATTTCATAATGAAATTAAATAAAATTGAACTATTCCTCTAAATAGAGCTTGGCTTCATCAAAACAGAACCACAAAATTTAACTCTCTATCTCCAAAATTAAAAAAAGTTATTAATTTTTAAAAAATAAAGAACAGGGTCAATTTTTAGACGCCAGGAAAGTGTAGTTTTGACACCCGCTATCTTCTAAAATAACTAAGTTAGAACTTTCAAATCTCTTGCCCTTGCACACACAACCAGTTATACATATAATTAAATGCCTTATTAATGTTTTTAAAATACTAACTTAAATTAGGCCTGTAACTGTATGAGTAAATGCAGTTTATTAATGGAATTGAATAGTATTTTAGTTTATTAGTAATAATACATAATACTATTACTATTAAAATATACACTATGATGTCATATATTCTCTTATAGGAGTAATGTCACTAATTAGAGAATAGCATTTATTATTAAGATTATTTAACTATTATTGATTCAATAAAGAAGATCGGATAAAATGTTTAGGCCTTCTCTCATAAAATTTCTAAACTTAAAATCGATATTTACATACATTATTGTATAATAGTTTATGTAAATCAAGGGACAAAACTGGTCCGAAATTCAACATACTACACAAGCTAAAATTAATTTAAAAAAATATTTGATTTACTGGTATGTAATAATTTCTTAAAATATAGTAAAACTGTTTCCCATCAATTAACTGATAAGTGTTCCACGAATTTTTGAAGATGAACATTAATAGTCATCTTTTTCATATCTTCATATTAAAAATTAATTACGAGAGCCATTTCCGACAACCCAATTTTTTTTATTTGAGGGGGGATAACTGGTAAAAAACTCGATTTTCTAAAACTGCGGGGTCTCTAACTTTTTTCAGCGATCACTATTTTTAACGAAATAAAGTTATTCCATTTTGTGAATATATGAAGCAGTAGCGCAGTAAAGTTCAAAGCGTTGCAATTTTACATTAAAAAGTAATAAGCTATTTAAGTACATACCCGTATATAATAGTAAATAAGTTGCCAGTACAAAGTCCAACCTGCGGGCAAAATGGTGTCAAATGTTTTGAAAAAATATGCGCTCCACATCACTGATGAGGAAAGCAATTATTTAATAAACAAAGGTGATGTAGTGTGCAATTTTCCAAAGATACCGTGTAGCTGTACGCCATGTTGTAGAACAAGTTTATCGATATTTTTGGACATGCGCAGATTGGTGCGTCAACTAGTTTTAAAGTGCCTACATATAAAAAACTCAATTTTTTTCAGGGTTGTCACTAAAATGTAAATACAATTTTTATTCATTCAAAATTTGCTCAATTTTACAAAATATTAAAAGGGAGACAAAAAGTCAATTTTAGTTCATTTTCAAAAAATCATAAAAAATCAATTAATCAAGCTATTGTAAATATACAGGAGTCAAGTAAAAGGTAATTTAAAGCACAACAATGTGAAATCATCAGGCATATGGTGAAACCAAAAAAAGAATTTACATAAATTATTTCAGCAAGGCATGTACACAAAAGCTAAGAATTTCATCGATTTTTAAAAATTCATAAAAAATTAACGAGGCAAGATATCTTAACAAATTTTACACAGTATTGTAGAAAATGTTAATCTTTTTAATAATAAAGCAACAGGCTGAAGTTTAGGAAACAAAATTCTGCTCAAGAAATATTATTTTTGTATAGTATTTTTGCACTGAAAATTTATAATTTCCAGCACCTTAAAAAACGTTAATATTATACATATATTTTTAAAAGTTCTGGAAAATTTGTCAGAAAAATAATTAACTATGAATTAGTATTGAAAGTCAATTTGCTGCCTTTATTTGCATGTCTGTATGGGTCTTGAGACATTTTCCTACACTGGTTTAATGACAAATTTCCGTACATGTACACCAACAACCTGTGAAAAGAATATTTTGTTTAATTTGCATTAATTTTAAATTGTATTTATAATATTATTGTAATAGTCATCAACTTAGAATTTATGATCATGTCATAACTATCAGTATAATAACAAAATGCACATAAAACTAATGATATTACAAGCGGTACTACTAACCTGTACTGTTACATGGCCTATGCTAATATGTTGTTGATGACTGATGACAATACTGACATTCTGTTTTGATGTGGTCTGAGTCATCTCATTCTTTTGTAATGGTATCTGTCTCACTCAAGGTCTTAGGATGTTTTCAGTTTAATCCACTGAAATATGAAATGTTAAAATTAAAACTCAAAAGTTTACAAGATTTTAACTGCCTCCTATTTGCCAAATAAATATGCATACACCGTATATAATTTATAACAATAGTAAAGCAAAGTGGTAAGGTTAATTTTGGAATCGGACATTTACGAAAGGGGTGAAACACTTAGGTACCGGTAACTAATTTTTAAAACTAGCTTTATAACTTATAAAAATAATAATAATTAACGTAATGGATCATACCATATAACTTAATTGATAAAATGGATTAGTTATCAAATTTCTAGTTTAAAAACGAAATCCACTAAAATTAAAGCATCCCATTCACCCTTGTGACAATAATGCTTCGACCCAACATGAATGCTTCGCTCGAATCGACTATATTATCCGAGTTCAATGATTTACTGCAGTTTCCAAACAAATTGCATAGCTACAAAATAAACATGATTAAATATCTAAACATTTCATTGAACTAATTATAGTTTCCTTTTTTTTCTCCGCTATCGTAAAATAAATACAGATGATTTTCAAATAAAGCTTGATCTTCATTTTTCACTAGGCGTAAGAAACACGCATTAGTTATCGATAAGCCCACACTAAATTAACAAATATATGAAATAATAAGCTTTCTATATAATTTAAACATTCTGAAACGAAACAATAATGTTTTAACTTACCTATTTCAGTTTAAAATTTATGAAAAGGCACTAAATTTAAGAAGATTGTAGATAAAATTTGTCATCGCATATTGCTTTGACCGATCCGAGTTCGCCGTGGCGGGGTCGACTTGGACCTTTTTTTAGCAGACGGCGTTGACTTGGTTCCAAGCGTTTGCGCAATGATATCGTATATCGCATTTTATAGTAAATTGGATGACCTTTCTGAATATATATTTTTGAGAGCCGTAAAGTGATTTTTTCACATAGAAAACGTAATTTTTGTGTTAACTTTGTTGTAAAATCAAAGTTATTTAGCATTAATTCACAGTTTACAGCTCCAAAAAATACATCATATTAAAGAACTACTTTCTAGATCAGTTGTTACTGAACGCACAGGTATAACGATACATTATCGCAACGAGCTGGCGCGACCCAACCAAAAAAAAAAATTTTTCTCCCCGCAGCGTAAATTTCGCCAGCTCATTTAGAATACCTCATTCAAAAATTATTATACATTATTTCACACTTCCAATGAAACAAATGTTATTTTGAATAAAAACATACTTACTTCTTTAAAGGTCCTCCGCTACTGTAGTGGCCAAAATTGAACAATATCGTCTAGAATTGCGTTGAAGACATAAAATCCATTTACTTTAATGCCACATGTCCACATGAATACACATATACAAATCGAGCATATGTCTGTGTGTGCCATTGTGGCGCTTGTTTCTCTCTTTTGCAGATGTCCACAAACGTTCAATGCTTTGGGTATTGACTATTGGCACCTGAGTTTGGATCCAAAAACTTAACAGAATGAATGACCGTTTGATGAGTCAATCCCGGAGTGGTGCCAATTGCATTATATGCTCTCCATTGATCTGACATGACTGTTGTGCCCAGCAGGATGTGTGCTGTGATTATCGGCATAAGTGTAATGTGTAGCTGCTGATCTATCTTGTACACAAAACATGAAACACTCACTAATCTCCTGACAAATGCCTCCAAAGACCCATTGTTGTGGCAAAACTCGCCAGACATGATTTTTCCTGCATGTAAACAGACTCGTCGATTTCGACTGATAATAAACATGACTTACCGGTGTAAATTATTAAATTATGTGAATTTTTTGATGGATGAAGCATTGAATGGATCCTAACACATGTGTTTTGGGAAATAAGGCCCATGGAGGCCCTTGAGACAACCCTGGCACAGAGTCCTACTCCTTTTCCTGCCCTCGGGGTACTTTTCGGTTGCTTTAGACAGAGCGGTCCTTTTCACCATTGTGCATCCAAATATGGTTTATTTGAGCTGGGTGTTACTGAGAAAGTTGCCTGCATACTTATTAGTTATTATTATTATTCTCTCTCACAAACATTTTAATGATATATTGTGTAAAAATTAGCAATAGTACTCAAATGGGTGCTTATCCAATGAGGCATATTTAAAGGCTCTATTTTTTTCTAAAAATTCATAGGGATCATCTCTATCCAATTCAGAACCACTAATCCTAATCCAAGGATTCACAACATTATCGTAAACATCATTTTGATTGTCTTCATTACTTTCCTGATTGTTTTCGTCAGTGTCAGATTCACTGCTAGTCAGCGAGAGATCAAGAGGGTTACGTCCCAAGAGGGTTGACGCAAAAGCTTTCGGGTGACCAGCTCTCCTACCAGCAATGCTGCTAGTACATGAATTTCAAATATCCTAGTCCAGAGTTTCCCAAGCGTTTTGGAGTCACAGCACCGTTGCTGCACCCACGTCTTTTCAATTTTGCTCTAAGCCACATTCTTTGTGCACTGTAAAATAGC